>CM053405.1:99302190-99346014 GCA_028644305.1 Xerus rutilus | reverse complement strand
CTGACTTGTCATCTTTTGGTAGCAAGGCCTGGGCATGGTACTGACGCTTGCTGCAGGAGCCCTCCACACAGCGCTTCAGACCCATCTGATGACCTCAACCTCCTGCTTCCTGACCTGCCACCAGAAAATGGAAGTGGGGCAGACTTGAAAGTTGAGACTTAAGGATTGACCAATTAGCATTAGTAGTTTCCAAGCCCTAATTTGCATAAATTTGGACTAATAGCGTCAGTGGTTTTCAAACCTTAATTAGCGTAAGTTAGGATAAGTTGTGTGAACCAAGTGCTATATAGCAGAACTGCACTGCTAGGTACAAGTAAAGTTATCAAGGACTTAGTTTGTTTCATTAGGTAATAAGGAAAAAGGAACAGCCAGAGAGGCCCTACTCTGAGCCAGAAACTGTAGAGGGTAATTTATAAATACGTTATTTAGTTCCACCCCCGTGGATCTCCCAGGTATCTATTACTTTCCCCCACTGACAGATAAAGACACAAAGAGGTGGGCCCTGTGTTTCATGGGAACTTGTTTGCAGACTGCTTGTTACCAGCACCCGCGATACTCGCCTGGTGCCCACAGTCATTGCCAGCAAGTGAGTCGTACTGTTCTTTCTCTTAATGGACATGATAATGGTGTAAGTTTCTAGAAAGGGGTATTATAACAATTTCCATCATGAGGGTAGAATTTAAACTAAATTACAACCTTCTCAAAAAACAACTTTTCATCTCAGGAGTCAAGTGACTTTTAACTTTTAGCTGAAAGATCTTAAATACAAAAATATATACAGTTTACAAACAACTTCATCTTTATTATACTTACACAATTGAAAGGTAAAAAAAAAGTTAATCTGTTAGATGCTTGAAAGCCCCAAAGAAACCTAGCCAAGGAGTATTTAATGTCTAAGGCACCTGCTAGGTCATCTAAACAACAAATCTGAGTTCATGATTTTTATAGCTATTTCTAGGTGCTGCCATTAAATTATAAGACAGTTTAGACATATATTATAGGATAGGAAATGCTTATATAATATTAAGAACTGGTAGTTATGGGATATCTAGTTGTAGGAGAAAAGAAAACAAATTGCCCAGTCTATTTAAGGAAACATCTAGTACCTCAATCTTTTTTAAAAAAATATTTTCTTAGTTGTAGATGGACACAATATCTTTTTTTAAAAATTGTTATGTGATGCTGAGGCTCAAACTCAGTGCCTCACACATGTGAGGCAAGCACTCTACCACAGAGCTACAGCCCCAGCCCATATTACCTAAATCTTTAAATTGATTTTGAGAAGTTAATATGCATCTCACACTAGGCTTTATTATAAGAGTCACTTGCTGAACTTGTGGCTCACTTATACTAAATGTGTAGGATTTCTTGCCATATACTGTGTGCCAAGTTCATACTTATGTACATTTTCCTTTGCTTTATTTTTCTTATCCCAAATTACCTTTATCTTTATGCAGTATATGTATCCTTTCTGTGCTGAGAGTAGGTTATACGGAAATAAAATAGTGTCAAGATAGAATAACTCCTTGGGTGCTATAGCAGATAAGATGCTATAGAGTGAGTATCAATAACCCAAAAATCCAAGATCCAAAATGATCCAATATCTGAAACTTCTTTTTTCTTTTGGTACCTGGTATTGAATCCAGGGGTGCTTAACTACTGAGCCACATCACCAGCCCTTTTTAAGTTTTATTTAGACACAGGGTCTAGCTAAGTTGCTTAAGGCCTCATTAAGTTGCTGAGGCTGGCCTTGAACTCACAATCCTCCTGCTTCAGCCTTCTAAGTGGCTGGGATTACAGGTGTGTGCCACTGTGCCTGGCCCAGTATCTGAAACTTTCTGAGTACCAGCACAATGCAGAAGTGGAAAATTCCACACCTGATCTCATGTGATGGTCACAGTCAATATGTAGGTGCACTAAAAAATATTGTATAAAATTACATTTCAGCTATGTGCATAAGGTACATATGAGACGCAAATGAATTTCATGTTTAGACTTGGATCTCATTCCTAAAATATTTCATTGTGTACATGCATATATTCCAAAATCCAAAAAATCTGAACTTTGAAACACTTCTGGTCCCAAGCATTTTGGATAAGGGAAATTCAACCAGTATAGCCAAATTTTGGATAAACATTTTAAAACCAACCCACCTCAAAAGCAAAATTATTTGCTATTAATGACATACTCTATAGAAACATCAAGTAAAGTCTCCTGGTTTCATCTTCCAAAAGGATGTGAGATTTGCAGAGTGAAAACCGCAGACATTCCTTGCTCACTGTTCCTAAGAAAGGGGAGGTGAGAGAGGTGGGGAGAAATAATTTTCTCTCTTAGAAATCATGTGGCTGGAGCAGAAAGACAGTCTTCCCCCTTCCTAGGAGGCTCTTCCTCCTACTTCCCAAAACTGAGCAAAGACACAGTTGGGCCCAAGGGAAAGGAATCATAAAGCAGACAGTCAAGGCCTGTCTTCAGTTAATGATCAGCCGGGGCTTTTGGAAGCATGACCAAAAACTGACAAGGGCTGGTTATCTTAAGAAAAAAGGAATTTATTGAGAAGGTGTCAGAAGTTCAGAGAGTGGATGGGAGGGGAGAATCAGTGCTGGAAAATGGCAGGAACTAAGGTACTGAAAGTACTACAAGACTTTACCCATTGATGGAGGTCAGCCTGCAGCTTCTCTCAGAATTGACATTTGCTGCTGGGAGCTCCAGGTATGTGTTTCAGTGTTTAATAAGACTTGTACTAAGGAGGCTGTGGAGCACTTAGAGCAGAAAGACCTGCAACGATCTTTTCAGCAGAAACTGTTTGGTCAGGACAAACAAATGTTGGGCACAGTAGGCTGGCTGTTGGATCCCTAACCACCACTGGATACTGTCCCCACTGGACACTACTACTAATGCTTAGATGGATTCAAACCAGCCCTCTGCCTTTGCATCATTCACACAAAGCACAAAAGCCCTTAACTAAAGGATCCAGTTGGCAGACTGAGGTCATGTACTTTCCCCAGTTGCCTCAGGTGGGAGAAGGAGAGAGCCCTACCTGCGGACTGGGCTCATGCTCAAACACTGGAACTGCATACAGGCCAGGGGTTATCCTGTTTGGTTTGTGCCTTTGCTATAGGAGTTGTTTAGCATTTTGAATATTACCCCAGAATTCCGGCTTCCTTTTGCTGGAGGCAAAGAGCTTAACTCAATAAGACCTCTATGTTATAACATTCTTTCAAATTGGAAAACGTTGGGTAGCCAAAAAGTTACAAACCATAAGACTTTGAATGAAATCAGAGTCCTTTAGCTCATTTGTAATCCAGCCTAAGGCAACAGGTAGGCAATTATATATATTACTGGGGGGATATGATGCAATTTGGGGAATAAAAATGCACCTCAGATGGCAATGGAGGAGTTGGAGTGCACTCAGCTAAGGATTTAATCAAATACTTATTCACACTCATCTCAAAGCTCTGACGGGGTCTTTGTGAAGTTGAAGAAGAGGTCAGTAATGGGTAGCTGGCTTAGCAGTGGGCTCTCTTCCATAACTGACAGGTCTTTAGTGTAACAATTTGAAAAGAATGAGAGGAAAGAAAAGAAGCGATATTGCTTTCCTTAATTATGTGAAGTACTGACTCTATTGTATGGAGAATCATCTTGTTCACTGAAGGAGCTCAGGCTGCAATGTCTCTGAGAATTAGCCTTTGACTGCTCTAGGTGTGTATCAGTGTATAATTCAACTGTTTCCAGCCATCCTTGGTATAAACTGTAGCAGGAGCATCCAAGCAAGACTATCCCTAAAAGTTTTGTTTCTAACCAAGTTATCTCCTGAAGATGGCCTACTCACCAAGCTTGTCCTCAAAGAGAATGCCTTTAACAAAAGGTTCCTGTAGAGGGATGTCATTGGCAAGACTTTCCAGGAAGCAAGAGTATCTCCAGTAAAAATTTGCCCAGTAAGGGTGTGAGCAATGCATTATGATACACACTGGTGATTGGTTGATCAAAACCCACTCATGATTTCCCTTGCCTTTGCTTTCCAGTACTGAGCAGGCAAAAGAATTAACATAATCACCTTTACATCTAGGGGTGGCATGAGCCATAGTCATGGCCATTAAGTATCTGTGGAAACCCCAGTGTGGACGTTCATTATCAAGTGAAAAGGAAACCACTTACTAGATGGCACAGTGTTTGCTCTCACCTTCTTCCTGCTTGGAACAGACTCAATGTCTGGAAGTACAGCAGCTGTCTTGTATCTATGAAGACAAAAGTCTTAAACTGAGGATGATAGAGCAGAAGTTTTAAGCCTGGCGCTCTGATTGCACCACTGAGCCACGACTTGCTCTTGGGCTATTTACCTTACATTTCCTGTTATATGAGGCATATAAACTGGACGAGTTTAAACTTCTGAGTAAAGGATTTTTTTACTTGCAGCTGAATGCAGTCCTAACGATGCAATGTCTATAGCAAAGGATTTTCTAACACAGGTTACTTTAACTGCAGTAATGTACCTGGCAATGCTTAATAGTCCTTTTCCTACCATGAAAATGTAAGTCTAATTGATGCATTTAACAAATGCATTGACTACAAGAATCTTTTGTGATAAGAAGTTATTTCTTTTCCTTTTTCTTTTTGTGTCATCAGCAATTTTTAACTCTTTCTAAACATCAGAAATGATTTTGCAAATAAAATCTCAGATCATTACCATTCAGTATTTACTGCTACTGTTACTTTGTTTTAGTCGTCGTTGTATTATTTATTTTGCTTTATTTAAATTGTATTGAGCATCTTAATTGTGAACTTAAAACAAAGGAATAAAACAGAAGAAGCTTTTTTTCTCTAGTTTTTGGTATTTAGAGGATATTGAGTATAAAGTTAGTCCTGTTGATTGTGAACATTTTTCAAATTGTTTTTCTTCTTAATATTAATCATATTTTCACATTCCAATACAAAGCTGTAATTTTTTATGTAATTCCTTTCATATTATATCTTCTTAAAACTTGCTTTCGGGGATTAGGGAAGAATAGAAGTTCATTGGATTAGACAAGGGAATGAAGGGAAGGGGAATGGGAATAGGAAAGACAGTGGAATGAATCGGGCATAACTTTCCTATGTTCATATATAAATAAAGGACCAGTGTAACTTCACCTCATGTTCAGCCATAAGAATGGGAGGATACTAATTAGAACAAGTTATGCTCCGTGTATGTAAAATATGTCACAATACATCCTACTGTCATGTATATCTAAAAAGAACAAATAAAAAATTTGTTACATATTAAAAAAAAAAACAAACACTTGTTTTCTTCCTTAACTTGGAAGAAGCTGTAGTTAAAAATACTGTAGAAATCAGTTTTAACAAATTCATTTTTTCTTTTTGCAACAGATGAGATACAGGATATATAAATGAAACTTTGTCATTTGGGGAAAAATGAATTAATAAAAAATTAACTTTTTAAATCCTATACTTCTAGTTTGATTTGATTAAAAAATTAGCTTTCCTAAAAGCACTTTATAAGGGAGAGTTTTTTTCCTTCATATGCATTCTAAGTAGGCAAGCTCCCTGGTCATCTGTTGGCATCAGTCAGGCCTTCTAGGATCCAGGCTTGGGACATGAGGGGAGCATGGCTTTTATATTTGAAGGTTGCTGCTCACTGCAGAGTTATGGCTTAGGACATAAAAGCAGAAGAGCTTTTATTATTAGAAGGTTGCTGTTCACTACTGAGTAATAGCATACTGTGAGAAATGGTAAACAAAATACCTGCCTTTGGAGTTTTTTTAAATTATGTAAATGTTTGATATTTTAGAATGATTTGATTTCATTAAATATGGTGGCATAAATGTGGAGTTTGGGGTATGTGTTCATTCATGTTGGCTTACAAACAATAAAGTCCTGATTCAACTTTGACATGAAAGGAGTTCTGTATAATTGTATGTGAATTAATGTCCTTTGACACTCATGGCAAGGAAGACCAGCTTTTATTTGGAAGCTGGATTTGGTGTAAGCTCAGTGACATTTGTAAAACACAAAGGTCCCCTGGGTAAGTTTTAAATTCAGAAGAGTTTTCTCAAGTTTGTATCTGGACTGTGCGTTCCTTTTGCAAAGAAGTTAATCATGAAATAGTTGTGTTAATTTGGATCTGCAGTATCCCCCAAAAGCCTATATGTTAAGGCTTGATCCTCAGCTCAGCATTATTGGAGAGTAAGGGAATCTTTAAGAGGTAGAACTACTGGATAAGAGTTAGGCCACTGGGGGTTCAACCTTGAAGGGGATGTTAGGCCCCAACCTTTGCTTCCTGGCTGCCGTGAGGTGAGCAGGCCTCCTGTTCTGCCATGATGTACTGTGCTGCCGCAGGTAAAAAGCAATCTGGGGGCTGGGGTTGTGGCTCAGTGGTAGAGTGCTTGCCTCGTGTGTATGAAGCACTGGGTTCGATCCCCAGCACCACATAAAAATAAATAAATAAAATACAGGTATTGTATCCATCTACAACTAAAAATATTAAAAAAAAAAAAAAAGCAATCTGGGCCAAGTGACCATGGACTGAAACTTCTAAAACTGTGAGCCTAAATAAACCTTTCCTTATTTTAAGCTGATCATCTCAGGTATTTTGTGAAAATAATGGAAAACTGACTAAAAAAATAGTGATTTAGGTATTTAGTTGAAGAGAAAACATGAAATAAACCTAATTGAATTATATTCACTTGAGAATTCAGGGAAGATTTCCAATTTTTATTTTTTGTTCAAATAGCTTTACTAATGGCTCCTTAATTTTATATAACGTAAAAACTTCTCATAACTGAGATACATAGAGAAGTTAAGAGGAAAAAACACACCCATGCTAAAGGCATCCTACCAAGAGGGCATACCACATGCAGCTAATAAAGCTGAAACACTTGGCTAGCATTCTTTCCCAGGGAAGGTACTTGCTTTCAACTTCCAAAACTAAGATTTTAACAGTCTTGCAAAAGTAGTTACCTAAAAGAATGCCAAGAGGAAAGAAATCCATTTCCAAATCTAAAATAGAAATAATAAATGTGTATGATAACAAGTTCTGCTATTATGTGTAATTACAATGCACCAATACAAAAAGGAAGAAAAATAATAAATGTCTAATTATAGTTGATGTTGACTTTCTATATACTTACCATTTGCAATTAAAATAAATGAAAATAAAATATATTTTTAAACAAGTGTATATTTTCTAAGGGCTAGGATCATAAAATAGGAAAAAAATTGTATTAATTAATAATAGAGGTCTGAAAGTCAGAATTTCCAAGTCCAAATTTAACCTTAATATAGTGGTTCTCCAACTGTGGTCCAGATCATCTGGGAGCTTATTTAAAATGCAAATTCTCAGGATGAAGCCCAAATCTGCTGAATTGGAAACTGCAGTGTTGCTGAGCAATCTGTGTTTTAAGAAACCCTCTGAGTGATTCTGGTGCTCACTAATGTTTAAGAACCATTGATCTAGCACTTACTAGCTGAAGGACCTTGACAGGATATGCATTTGAATCTTGGTTTTCTCATCAGTAAAATGGGAGAAAGTAACAGTCTGTTTCTCAAAGAGTTTTTGAGAAGATAAAAGAAGACATTCAAATTCATGAAAGCCCTTGGAAGAGTTCCCAGCACACAGTCAGTGGTCAATGAGCTTTAGCTTAGAGAAGTCATTGTGGGTCAAAGGTAACAATATTGGTTAAATGATTGGTTTTTTTTTTCCCCATGTGGTTTGGTGTAATGATATATTCCTTTTCTGTACATGAAGTGATTTTGCATATATTATGTCATTTTGTCCTCGCAGAATGTCTTTGAGTCAGGAAAGAAATTCTAGTCCTCTATTCTACAACTAATATTCATTTATTTTCTACCTTCCATCTGCCAACTTTGTGCTGGTTACTGGGTCAGGGGCTAAACAAGATAAATAAGCTGCTGCCCTCCAGAAATGACATTCTCGTTTAGTCCAACTCAACCAGAGACACATAGCTCTTCATGAAATTTACAAGAACAGTGAAAAAACTCATTGAAAATACAGAGTCCATGGCCATATTTCCAAAGACTATGATTCATTAGGACTGGGTTGAAGCCCTGTAATCTGAATTTTTTTTTTCAGTACTGAGTATTGAACCCAGGGGTGCTTTACCTCTGAGATCTACATCCTAAAATATGAATTTTTATTAGTTGATGTGGATACTGACATTCTCAGAAAAACAAAAATGCTGGTCAATGGCATACCAAAGACATGTATTAATTCTACAAATTCTTATAATACAGTATAAATCTCACCATAGGAGAAACTCAGACAATGTGGGAGTAAGGATCGTTCTTAGCCAAAGGGATTTCTATTAGGCTGATCTCTGTGCCTGATGTCTCAATAGTTGAAAAACAAAACAAAACTAAGATTTATTTCTTGATCCTATTACATGTGCATTTTGGGTCCAAGAAAGTGGTTTGTAGCTTACTTCATCAGAGTCTCACACTTGTGCAGGAGTCACCTCTTGAATGCCTATAGTTATTGTGATAGAAGGAAAAGAAAATTTTGAGGGCTTTTCACCAACAATTAAATGTGTGGGTGGGAAGCAATGTATGTTTCTTCTTTTCACAAATCATTTTCCAGAATTAGTCACATGGGCCCACTTACTTCATAGAAGCTAAAAAATACAAAAGATCATGTGCTCAGAAGTAGAGAAAAATCAGGGATTGGTGAAGGGCAATAATCATTATCCTGAAATCATTTTATAGATGATGAAAATGTTTTAATAATAAATATCTTCCTCAAAATAAAAGTCAGGAAGTATCTCATGGAAGATTTATTCCTTCGTTTTCCTGATGGAATTCATTACAAACGAGAACAAAACTCCAGCTCCTTCCTCAAGTGCGTTTTGGGATCCAGAACTAATTCAGTGCATTTGATTTTTCATAAGCCCTGATTTAGATGCTGAGGGTTCAAAGATAAAAATGTCAATCTTGTTTGTGAAGATCCCATGTTCTACTTGGGGAGACAGTCACTGTAGAATGAATATAAAACATCTCAAACTGTGATAAGCAGTGTGCTAGAGGAAAGAACATATGAAGTAAATGGAATCCAGTCACAGAAGGGGAAATAAATTCTGCAAGTTGGTTAAGGAGAAGTTCACAGATAGACAATGGTTGAGGTGAATCTGAAAGAGTAGGCTGAGTTTTGATAGTCAGAAATAGGTAGAAGAACACTCCCAGAAGAACCGATAAAATGAACATACTGCTAAGGAGAACATTTGGGGGATTTGCAAGGAGGCCAGGATAGCTTGCCCATAAAGTCAAGGGAGTCCAAAGCTTTTAAAATGCTTTGGAATTAGAGAGTGAGGGCTTGGAATGGCATGTCAAGGAGTTTTTCTTTTGCTTCTCTTAACTTGAAATTTGATTAAAGTTTTTGAGAATAGTAATATATCCATTTTTGA
Source organism: Xerus rutilus (assembly GCA_028644305.1). NCBI lineage: Eukaryota > Metazoa > Chordata > Mammalia > Rodentia > Sciuridae > Xerus > Xerus rutilus. The sequence continues at coordinate 99,336,604 of CM053405.1, read as the reverse complement.
AAAAAATGAAGGCAATATGGAAAGAATGGAGACAAAAAGAAGAATAAAAATATAATTACAGGTTGGATCAAGTAATCAGAAAAAAGAATGGTGGCTGTGGATATTGCCGAGTTATCCTAAAATCCTAACACCACAATTAATTTTCTAAGATGGAATTTAATAACCACCAGTAAGACTGTGAGCATGTTAGAGACATAATAGGCTAATTCAGCTGCCAGCTGCACAAACATGGGAGGTCAAATATAACTAAACATGAGGTTAAAAGAGGGCAGCTCATTTGGTCTAAACTATCCAGGAATTCATTAGAATATTCGAAGCATCTTCCACATTTGGTTATTAGAACCGGACAACATCCAGACTGGAAGGTTCTTCAGAGGCCTCTTTGACAAAACTCATCATTGGCAGATAAAAATCAAGTGGTATATAAATGGAGAACCATATCACACAGTTAGATCTCAGTAGGCCCAGTTCTAAAATCCAAATTCAGCAGTGATTGGATGAGAGACTGATTTGTTTGCAACAGAGGTCCTTTGGATGCTGTTAGGCCCCAGTCACAGAGCATCTGCTTCCCAAGACCAGAGAGGCTGTCTCTATTTGCTTCTCTGAAAAGTCGTTTACAGGATTCTCAGGGGAATCTCCACATTTCTGTGGGTACGTGCACGGAAGAGAGTGCATGCTTCAAGAAGTTCAAAGAAGAGTTTTGATGGGTAATGATGTATAAAATCCTTAATATTTGCATATGCAGTCATTTTTTGATTATTCTGTAATGTATTATCTAATTTTCAAATTATCCATGCTCTCTGTTTCTATTTTATAAAGACAAATTGAATAGAGAGAAAAAGAGATACATTTCTTTGCAGTTAAATCTTCAATTTGTTAGAAGTTATATTATATGAAATAGTATCTTTGTATATACCAATATCTAGACCTCTCTTTTTAAAAAGGTCTAATGGCAACTGTATGCTTCCTCATTTTCACTGAAATGGGAAAGCAAGGTATCAAAAACGTATTTTGAAAATACATAGACAGTTTGACACTTCTAAAAAAATTGTATTAGCTCACATCATATGGTTCTAATAACTAGGATAAAGGGTAAAATTTAACATGCAAACATTATCTCTAACCCATTCAATGACTGAGACATTTTCATAGTAAGGGCTAAAACTGTAGTGGACTCCAAGAGGTACCCTCTTTCTTTCCATACTGGGCTATCTTAGGCCACTTCATTCCTGGCCAGGGCTTCACTTACCCCACCTGTATGCAGGTGATTTACAAATTCTCCCTTCTGAGCATCAGAACTGATTTGCTTGTTGTGGGGGAAATAAGGTCAAATCTAGTGTTTAAAATAAGTTTTGTGTATCTTCATCCTGTAAGGAAAAAATGGGGGACCTTCACCAGCCCAAAGTCTGACAACTACCTCACTTCATTTTCTTCAAAATCACAGCCTCCCTTTTATCAGGTAAAATGTGAAACATTCTTTGAGGTAAACAAGGGAAGACAGAGTGCTGTGAAACTCAAGTTGAGGAGTCTAGTAAAACAAAGTAGCGGGGAGAGGATAGACCTCCTGGTCAGCAACCTTCAAAGGGGCTAGTGAAAGAAGAGCTGATATGCATTTGAAAGCACACACAGTATTTGTCAAATAAAATGTTTTGACTTTGTCGTTTGAAGAATTTTTCTTTGTCTAGCGAGTTTCATGATGTGTAACTCTGTGTGTTATGGGGATTGATATTCTTCATTCTTTTCCAACTGCCCCCTTGGCATATCCACTTAGATACACTCCAAAGCCATCCATCACATCCAAAACCAAAGTCATGAACTTTCTTCAAAAGCCTACTTTTAGTCTTCTATTGCAGTGAATAATTACTCCATACATCTCTCTAATCAAGCCAGAAATCTGAACATTTTTCTCTCTTCTTCATCATCCCCCCTATTCAGTCCATGACCAAGTCCTATCATAGATGGGCCTTTCTTCAGCCTAGGCTTGAAACTACTTCAGCATTTCCCATTGCTATAACTTTGCAGAGCAAAGTCTGACTTGAACTTCACAGGGCTAGATGTTGCCCGTTGTCCTCCTCATCTTGCCCCTCTGTCTGAGGCCTCCTACTCCACATGGCTTCCTCCCCATCCTTCCAACACGTGCTGCCAGAGTGCGGTCCTTGGTGTCTTTCCGTACATGTTCCTCCCTCTCTTGAAAGATGTCTCCATGCTTAGAGAAGGCCTCTAACTCAGAACTTCATAAAGACAACATCATTAATTGACAATAACTAAAGCACACTTTGAAAACAGAGCTAACTGTACCTATTTAGTAGGGAGCCAATATTAGAATGAATGGAATATATATAACTGTATTTATCCTAACTACCAATGATATATAGTGATCCCTCACCCACTGAAGTGTTCCTAGTTGTGGTTTTGAGAGAATATAGCTTTGTGCTTTATACACAAATATTGAAATGTGCAATGGATCATCCTATTTGCAAAGGATTTCAGAAGTTGTTTAGCTGCATAATATGACACTCATGGGAAAGATCATGGCATAATGGAGCATCACGGTCCCCAAGAACTGAGAGAGGTGGAAAACAAGAAGATTCACAGTGTCCTGCCACTGTTTAGCTTTGGAGCTGGTTGTCTTTGAGGACCTTGACACATCTGTGTTTTTCCCCAGTATCCATTCTCTAGCAGGCCTCCATCTTGGCAAAATGATTTTGGCAACCAGAATACTTTTTAGGGATGTTAACTCCTTAAACAGGAGTATTAATGAAGGGGCTGGATGCCTTCTCCAAATGTAGCAACATCTTTACAAAAACAAAACAACAACAAAAAAATAAATATACAGATATGTTGTAAAGACTGTGATGAAGAAAATATTATAGGATGAAATGCAACATCTGAAAGCTCAAATCTAAATAATGGATAAAGGATCTGTGTGCATGTGTGTGCACACGCTGCCACCACCATAAAATTAGAGCAAATATGTCTGGCTTCTGTCCCTAAGACTGCTAACACCCCATCTTCCTACTACCTATTATTACTTCCTCTGATATTTAGACCAAGAAAAGCCTCTGCTCTGGTTGGCAAGAGATTTTTGACAACATCTTCTTAGTATGGGAAAGTCATACCTTTTCCCCGGTGTGACTAAGGGAAATGCCTTTGTTCCACTCTAGTACTGTCCCTCACTATTCATGCATCTATGACTGTTCTAACCACATCATGCCTTCCATGTACATGTCTGCATTGGCAAGACTTTGAACACATCTAATAATTCTTAGTCTCTCCATGCACAGTTGCTCTCTGCCATGGCTCAAGGGCAGTCTCAAGAATTCAATTTTTGAATAATGGTTTCTGCAGAGATTTCTACAATAGTATCAGTTACAAAGCTGAGTTTTCATTTAATAAGTCCTTTAAAATTCTGTTTGAGGTTCTACTACCAGGGAAATGTCCCTCTCTCTAGTTGCAAGTTTTCTGGGTTCTGGAGCTTTGAGCAACACAAAATCTATGAGAGAGTTTTATTACAAACTATAGCACTTGAAATGAGATATAGCTTCCTTGTTTGTTTATCCCCAAAACACTCCTCGATTACCCAGAATCATGCATTTTATAACCCTTTGTTTCTAACATATTTATTCTCTATTATACAACCAAAATAAGCTAGAAGTTCACTTTTCTTTCTAACCATTCATGCCCGAATATGAACACTGCAGTATGTATCACTGCAGTGACTGGGTTTTACGATATTCAAGAATCCCTCGCTTACCAGGCAGCTGTGCTTCCACGTAGAGCAAGGGTGATTCATAACAGCAGTGCTGGTGTCCCTGCCTTGTCAGTGACGAAGATGACTAATTAATCAGGAATTTCTGGTAAAAAGATAGTTTTATGCTATCTGTGAATTTTGTTTACCCTTTCCTAGCTCTGCTTCTTGGCACAGATTTTTTAAACCTAGATTCTTTCTTTTTGTGTGATGGGACATCTGGTAATAAAGGTAATAAAGAAGGGACTGGAAAATGAATTCCTCATGTTTGCTCTCTTCCCAAAGCCATTTGTTCACATTAAAGTTTAAGATGTATAATGCCATGTTGAAAGAAGCAAAGCCTTTTTTTTAGCCATAGAATTATGAAGATAGACATAAAGAATGTATTGCTGTTCTTTCTGTAGAGAGCATTAGCAAATGATTCCCCTGATTTTTTTGTAAGCTTCTCTGATGAAATCTGTTTGTGGTTAGACTCTGTGCCATTTTGAATGGACAACTTCCTAAACAAGATAAAAATTTTATGATAAAAAATCAGGAAGAAACTCACTAACAGCCTGATGATAGCCCTGGGAGCACTCTGATCCCAGAAACTAATTATCAACTTTGGTTTTGTAGTTATGAGTGAAACTTACAAACTGATACTATCTGCCAAAGTCTCAGAATATCTATAGGAGGATCCTAAGAGGATGACCTCACTATAGAAGCTTGGTCTTTCTGTTTGAAGCCTTCTGTGAGTTTTCTTAAAGGCACTAACTCAAGTCAGAGGGAAAATAGACATGAAGACTTCAAGCCTTGTTTAGCTCAAACAGCCACAAAGGACTTTTTGTACTTTGTGTTTAATAAGCTTTGCTCTGAAATCTTTGGTCATTGCTGTGCCAAATCCTGCTCATGCCATATGTCAGGCACAGCAATTTCATTAGGTAATCAGCTCCATGTTCCCTTAATGTACCTCCCCAATCTCCAGTCAGTGACACTGCCCTTAGATAATGTCTAAGCTTTAATATTTGCAGAAAGGTCCTCTGTTCCGACAGCAGATGATTCATTTAATTCTAGCAACTGGCTATTATAGCTGTATAAACACATCTCCCTAGGCTTTCCAAATAAGCACAGCCTACATTTGCCACTTTTTTTTTCAGGATAGAAAAGGATAACTCTAAAAAGTAATAAAAGAGGACTAATGACTTTGTATAAATAAGTAAACGGATATGATAGAATATATATGTGCACAGACACACACACATATATTTAGAGATGTAATGACAGGAATGTTAGCCCTCTGCTCATGATGGTGAGAATATAAAATAAATTAAGAAACTGGAAATAAGTAAACACATTTGGGAAAGACTGGTGGCAGAGATAGCTCAGACATGAAGCCACTGGCCCCAAATAGCAATGTAGTCATACAGCTGGAAGTCAGGTATCAGGGCTCCTCTACCTCCTTCTCAGCGCTGAACCCAGACAGCCACCAGCTCTCTCTGTGACCAGTCAGTGCCTCACCACAGATCGCAACGTGAAGTGTGGTGTGGGTTTTGTGTTCCCCTGAGTTTATTCAGGTGTAAGTATAAAACTGATGGCAGTTGGAGAAGGTCAACATTACATATTCCTTTTATTTTAAATAATTGATGATGTTTCCTGTCTCTGCTTACATTAATTGCTCTCAGGTGTTAGAAAATGGCTCAGTGAGCTGCCTTTTAATGCGTTTCTTTAGAAAGACAGCATGGCTGCTCTTTGGAATACTAAAAGCAGCATGTACTGAGCAGGACTTTCTAACTAGAGGTTAATAAAAGTAAATTGAACATATGCAATGATGCTCTCTACCATGTGGAGGAGAAGAATGAATCTAACTATACACCCAGGATGTGAGCAATGTTTTCATCCAATGCCAGAATAAAACTCACGTGTACGCAGATTTTCCTGGTTGAAGGTGGCTGTGGAAACCAATTTGATGTTTTCTGAAGGATTGACACTAATAATGAAGTATGAAACACAAAGTCATTTTCACGATAAGTCCACAAGATGATACTTTCTATTGCATACATTCCACACTTTTTTTTTTCTCAAAGAATACAAAGTCTTATAAAGGCATAGGATATTATTATAAAAAATCAAATTGATCATACATGTGGAGGAGTCAGATTCCTGCAACAAGGTTGAATCTCCTGCTTTTTAAAATACTAATTATCTCACTTTTATATATAAAAAGAGCTGTCATTTTTCTTTTTGTTTAAACATTGTTTTTAGGGAGAAGTTGAGCAAACAATGCAGCTCCATTTGCATATTCTGCATTGGTGCTTCTATAAAGTATATTTATGATGCATATTTACTTAAAGAAGATCAAGAAACTTCTAGAATACTTTTCTGTAATGTATGCTTCCAGAGTAGGACATTCTAATCAAACGCAAATCAAGTCAACTTAGAGTCAGGCTGCATCTTAGACGCACAATGATTGGCTTTCCAGAAAGAGCTGGTGGCTTTGGAGAATGTCCTGGGGGAAGCAGCTGTACTTGGGTGTCATCAGCCAAACATGAAATGTCTGATGGCTGTGTCTGGCTCTGCCAGTCCCAAACCCCATTACAAAGGGAGGACTCTGGGGAAATCTGTCTTCCTCTTGTTTCTCTCCTCAGTTTATAGGTTATGTAGAAGGAAGAACAAGAGTCACATAGTACATTTAAATTTAGGGTTTACACTTTTTTAAGTTTCAAGAAGACAGCAACAGCAACCAAAAGAGCTGTTTTGAGTCTAAATTTTGATTGATAGGAAGCCAAATATTTTTAACCATTGTATACCATAAAGCAATTATTCACTTTGTGAAGTTAATATACAGTACATTTTATCAACCTACACAACTATTCATATGTGTACAAAATGAATGTGTGTGTTCAGAGCTACCGCTAGGTACGTGGCTGTGTGTGGATACACACACACACACACACACACACACACACATACACACACATACGTCAAGTCAACATACCAGCTGTTCAGCATTATTTACAATATATTGGCATGGCTGCTGACCTAAAGAGCTGAAGAAAATAACAGGCCATATTTTCAGCTTAGTAAAATCCTGCAGTAGGGAGCCCTTTATGAACAATTACAAGCATTTGCTGGAAATAGATTTGCTGATTTAACAAACTGGGTAGGACAAATGTTTAACATGCTGTCGTAATGATGTTCAGATGCTTTTCTTAGTATTCGTTGATCTGAGATAATGCGTTCTTGCCCAATCATGCTACAAAGAAGCAGAGGAAATAAATAAATAAATACATGTAATGTGATGCGCTCTCACAATAGCAGGGCTGCTGACTGCCCCTGACAGATGGAAAAAAAAAAAGTCAATATGATGTCTGAGACAGCCCAGGCTTGGCACTGCAGAATAAATTACATGATTCGCTGAATGCCTGGGCTTCGCTCAGACATACAAAAAAATTGGAAAGATAAAAGCTTGCATTGGCTTCAGATGATATTTACTGCTTGATGGATTTACTAGCAGCCCCAGTACAGTCGTACTGTATTGAATTATTGGCCTCTATTTAGCTGTGTGTCCGTCGGAGCTTGAGTGTCCATTTAAGCATAAGTGAGCTGGAGGCCCGCCAAGCCTCTCTGAGGCTCTGGGTACAGAGAAAGACGCGAGCTAATGGCCACCAGCTTGAATAACAGGGAGCTTGAGGACATTGGGGGAGGCAACAAAGCCCAGCTACAAAGTACTTCCTTATCAATATTAATGCCAAAATAAATATTAATGGAGGCTGCCTGGCATACCATTTTTGAATGTGCCTTGTTTTCTTTGTATTTTAACACAAATGGCTGGAAATGACTGTGTGATTTCTCTCTCTCTTTCTCTTTCACACTTTCTTTCTTGCTTTGAATCTAAGAAGGAATTTGGAAAAGACCATTAGCTCTACTCCAGCCCATCATCACAGCGGCAGGGTTTCTATAAGGCAAAGGAGGCAAATGAAATACTGGCTTTAAGAGGTATACGACTTCCAATAAAATATATGATTAGAATAGTAATGTACAGTACAACAGCTATTGTTATGGATTCTTTATTGCATTGTGCTAGGGCAGTTCAATTGAGAAGTAGCATTTCATCTACGAGAGCATAGGAAATCACATTATTATAGCTTCAAAAAGAAGGTGGGTGTGTAGGGGGGGAGTGGGGGTATATGGGAATTCTCTCTACTTTTGACTCAATTTTGCTGTGAACCTAAAACTCCCCCCCAAACAAGCTAATTAATTAAATGAAAACACATGTACACACAAAAGGAGGTGTGGGTGGGTTGGGGTGTGGCGGGGAAACAAAGAGAACTCAATGAGGAAGGCATTACATTGAGCCATCTAGGGTCTGAAGTGCCAGTCACCTGTAAATTTGCACCACATGTGCACATAGGAAAGAAAGGGTAACTGGAGGACATGCAAGAGTTAAAGAGAGAGTCAGTGTCCGTCAATTATTCTCAGGCTCCTTGCTATTTATGAAAGATGAGTGTTATGGCCCCTATCTCCACATTGAGATCCACAGCGAGAGTTCTCAGACGTCTGTGTAAGGCAACTGCTTCCATAAGCAGCACAAAGAGATCAAAGTTCTGGGAAGATGCACATAGGACATGCCACACAACCAAGTGTGCAAGAATGGCTTCAGTAGGGTCTTCCTGTTCTGGCAGGAACACTTACAGTTTGCATGGTCAGAAAGCAGGTTGTAGGTGAACCATTGGCATTAGCTTGCCAGTCAGGCAGCCCTGAGCAAGTCACTTAATTTCTGTGTCCCTATTCCATAGCCTTCAAATGGTTGAAGATACCATCATAAAAACAATTAACCATTTCAAAAGATAGTGCATCAGGTAGAACATGAGTTTCAGCAACTTATACTTCAGAGAGCATTTCCATGCTCACTCTCTCCTTTATTCTCTTACAATACGGTGTTATGGGTCTTACTATGACCATTTTATGGAAGAGAAAAGTAAGGCAGCTTCTTATACCAGGTCACACAGACAGATCATAGAAATGTTGAGACTGGACCCTATATCTCCCCTCTGTTTCTCCTCTAGGCTATAAAACTTGAACATTAGTAATGATCCCCTCTTTGGACAGTAGGAGAAGGCTGTGACTCTGTGGGCCCAGTGGGCATCATAAACCTGAACTTGACTTCCTATGGAGACTCTGTTCAGGTCTCCAAAGTCCCCTGTCCCTCTCTTTATCTCAGATATATATCTATGAGGGGGTCCTGGACCCAGCAGTGTTTGCATAGACTAGCTGGGAAGTTCAAGGCACCGTACATCTGGGATGAAATCCCTCAGCTGGCTTTAGGCAGAGCAGGTAACACAGGAGCTGAAGGGGTGGGAGATGCCAGAACGGGGCCTGCCTGTTTTCTGCTGGGTGCTGCTTTAGCAGATGGTTCACAGCAATAAACAAACATCTATTTCTGCCTGACCAGTGCTGCCACTAGACACTTACATCCATTCTTTGTATTGCCTCCTCAGAACAAAAGAATCCATAAGGCAAACGAAAATAATCACTGTAGTTTAGACTTACAATAATGGAGAGTAATTGTCATTTTCCTTTTGGGGCTTGACATATATCATCTCACTGCTTTGTCAGAATGGAGCCACAAAGTTACTGGTATTGTTTCCAGTTTCCACAGATAAATAAATTGAGGTTCCAAGAGGTTAAATCCTTGGTCAGGGTCACACAACTGGTAAATCAGAAAGCTTAGCTTCAAAGCCCAGATTTGGCTGGTTCCAAAGCCCAGGTTTCTGCAGCAGATGTGATGCTTTCCCTGGGGCAGCCCTGAGAAGTTTGTCCAAATGATACAAGAGAGTAGGTAATTATTTTATAAAGATTTCCATGATAAAAAATTCTCAATCTTTTCTAATGATACTTTTAGAAATAAAATAATTATTATTATTTGTTGTAACTCATTGATTGTTATTGGTATTTTTTTTCTAGGAAGCCCCAAGAGGTTTGGTGGCTTTTCTAGTACATAGATAAACCTTAGAATCAAATTAGCCAAGTTTCCAAGCCCAGCCCCACTGTGGGCTAATGATCAGATTTTGCAAGAGTTATCAAACCTTCCCATGCTTCATTGTAGTCAAATACAAGGAATAGGAAAAACAAGTCTTTGCTTGTAAGATTTTGTTAGGAACATTGAAATCATGTACAGTGGCTTAGTGCATGGGTCTTAATATATGATGCCTATTATTAATGCTATCAATATAACAATGGGCACTACAGACTTCATAGCAGTATAACTGTGAGGAATCTACCAGGCAGTTGCATAAAATGAGCAGATTTGGACAGAGAGGGTGCTTTATTACTCTAAGTACCCCAAATGATACCGTTAGTGGCTAGAATAATCTGCAGATTATAAATAGATCAGAGCTACAAATACACATGGAGCAAGGATCTCCTTTCAAAGGAGCGTTATGTTTCAGAGAAAAGGGCAAAAGTGACTTTGAATTAGGCAGTGTTTGTAGCATCCATTTGTGGGTAGGACTCTAAGGGACGCCTTATGTCTCGGTCAGGATGACACAACTTGTGATTTGTGACTCTTGTCACCCCAAGACCCAGGAAGCAGGAACTCTGCAGGTTTAAAACAGCATTGCCATGACACGAACCTAATCATACAATCTAGCAATGACAGGATTTCATGTAATAGCAACAGTGTACACATAACCTTTGCATTTAACATGAGAAAATTGGTTTTAACGTGTTTTTCTTTTGTATTAACATATGATTTTGGAGAGTCTGTAGATTTCCGTTACTAACACTAGTGTGTATGACCTTATAAAAGAAAACAAATTGAACCACTTTTAATAAACACCTTTAAAAAGTAAAGCACTACATGTAAATCTCACATTTTGACTTATCAAAAACAGCAATGTTCCACCTTAATCTCATGCTTTTATATGTGTGTCATTTGAAGATATATTATCCATTAGTTTAGAACTTGCTGCTTTTATATGAGTGCTTGCACGAAAGTTGATTGAGGCTTTTCCTCAGTATGTATGATGGATGTCAAATCAAATATACTATCGCTTTAACAGTCACTCATACAGAGTATAGCCCAGTTGAAATCTACCCGTAATTAGAGTCAACCTTAGGTTTGCTAATGGGACCCAGGTTAATAGGATCTGCTAGTTATTATTCTTCTAGCCAGACCCTGCCAACTATTTGGCTTCTAGTTGAGGCAAAGATAGATCCTAGAATAAGGAGGACATTCAGGCTAGTCCCTCATTATATACACATATAGTTTTAGATTCCAAGATACATGTCAATTATGGATGCTCTCTGGTTTGTGAGAAATGCTAAAAATATTTTTTAAAAACTACTATGGTATGAATATTTAAAATATGTACACAGAAAGAAGTGTAGTTATCGGGGAGAACATGAAGAGTGAGAATGGATGGCTAACCTTAAGGTTGAAGTGGTTAATAGGAAAGTTCCCTTGGGATCAATCAATACCAGGCCACTATTCTCTGGTATATTTATTAACAACCTGAAAGATGGATGAAGTGAGAAGTGGTTGAATCTATCGATGACAAAGTTGAAAGATTAAGGACAATAGTGAACTACTTCAGAAATATAACCTGAGCAAGCCACATATTAAACTAAGATAAATAAGAAAGCAAGAAATGGAAGGAAGGAAGGAAGGAAGGAAGGAAGGAAGGAAGGAAGGAAGGAAGGAAGGAAGGAAGGAAAGTATACACTAAAGTGTCCTAAAAAAACAAAAAAGAAAGAAAAATATGAAAGATACTGTTTATAATTAAGGAAGACTCTTTTCTAAATATTCAAGAGCAGACTAAGTCTGATTAAGGACTCTGAGAATTGTTGTGAATAATTTTGTTCATAAATAAGGACTAACTAAACTAATAGACATCCATTCTGGATTGGAGGAAAGCAAGTCAGCTTTAGCCATGTAGTGACCAGCCCATGACAGTTCTTGCTTCCCCATCACTTCTAGTCTTCAAGAACTCTTCCTTAACTTTTCTACCAAGTCAAGTTTTCCTGAAACTCATGTTTTATGTCTCCAGCTTTGCTGCTTTGTGCCTAAATGGAACACCTAGACCCAGACATAGCTAAAAGTCTCCAGAGGGGTACGCCAGCTATAACCTTTGCACACAAAATACTTCCACAAGATTTGGAACCAAGATAATGCAGTGCCTACTTTCTGAAGGACCAAGCTAGGAAAAAAGCACCAAGTATGAGGTCCAGTGAATGTAAAGTTGCCTTGGATTTTGAAAATTCGCTTTAAAACTCTAACTTGTAAATGAATATAAAGGTTTCCTGAATTGCTCATAGTCCCAACAGAAGCATTTGCTAGCAGGTAGCAGGGTCATTTATCTCCTTTTTTAACACTTGTCACCACTGGGTCTGGAAGTCACTTCTCCCTCTTTGTTCCACCTTGGTCTCTGATGACCATGACCACAGGGAAGGCTCCTACAGTAGCACTGTGGGCTCTGACATCTCATATTTTAAGAGAATGTCAACGTATGGAAAGAGAGAGACTTAGCGATAACATCATTCTGGAATAAGTAGGAAATACCCTTATGTAACATCTGATTTTCAGAGAGCCTCTGTGGCTTACTTGATTTTGCCCAACCTCCTTTGCTTCTGCAGGTGTAGTGGGTCAATGTTCTTTTGATGGGTTGGCACCCCAGAAAGCCTACTGTAGCAGGGTTTCCAACCTTCCTGGAAACGTCCTATCATTTCATTGGACAGGAGCCCAAAAGAGTAAGGCCCATAAAGACAGCCCTCTTTCTGGTTTCCTTACATGGTAGAGAGAGAAGGAAGCAATCTCTCTCCAGTTTCTTCTTATAAAAGCATTATCTTGGCTTCACTCTCATGACCAAAGTATCTCTAAAGGTCCCTTCTCTAAGTATTGTCACATTGAAGGATCAGAGCTGTAACATGTGAATCCTGGAGGGACATAAGCATTCAGTCTGATCTATGAATTACAATATCCTTTATGTACATATAAACACACACACACACACACACACAACACAACCTTGTTAAAATTCTCCATACAATAGTGGAAATTCAATATAAAACAGTCATTTATTGCTGAATTTTCCCTGAAGAACTAAAGGGATTTGTCAGGCGAGGAGTCCTGTGTGGGAGAATGCCCGTTATAAACATCTCAGGAGTGATGCTGTAATTGTGAGGCTCCAACGTCAAAGACGCATCTATGATCATGAGTAAGGCATATGTATATTTGAAATGGGGTATTATAAAGGGAGAAATTTTTCCCAGTAGAATCATTCATACTTAAGAAACTAATGAGATCATCCGCCAAAGATAATGAATCCATTAGTTGAAAGAGAAATCAAATTGTAAATCTATATCTTATATTTGTGTTGTTATATATAAATATTGAATGAAATATGTATGGAAAATACTTCATCTTTTCACCCATGTGTCCAACTGAACCATTTCCAAAGTAAATAAAAAATCTCATTGAAATTGTTTCTAGTTTTCATGATCTCACTGGGAAGAGAAAGGATTTTCTTCAATAGTCTGTTGTAACTCTGTCATTATGCTGTAGTGAGGTAATTTGCTAAAACAGCTGCCTCTAATGAGTAAACCTTTCCATCTGGCACATCCAATATAGACACAAACAACCTCATCAGTTTAAAAAAAATGTAAAAAAGAACTCTATTTCATGAAAAAGAAGAATTCTATTTTCTGAAGTGTCTCTTGAGCAGGCTAAAATGCATTTGGAAGCAATGACCACTTCTGTTTCTCTTTGAGGAGTCATTGGGTCTCTTCCCAGCCTTAAAGCACACAAATGTGGCCCCAAGTTTTTGCCATGCTCACCATGCATTACCTCTAGATGGATTACAAAACAATTCAGTACATATTCATAGCAGAAACATCCACCACACAAAAATACTAGACAAATGGAATGCTGTTGTACCATATTAACTTGAAACTAGAATGACTAAGCAGAGTTTTCATAATATCCATATTTTTTCACTTCTCTTTCATTCTGAGAAATTATTGGTCCATTACTATAAAGTGTCATCATGTTCCAATAAGAAATCCTTGATACCTTGCACTGCACTTTTAACTAACAAGATTTTTTAAAAAAATCTCATTGGAATGGTTGGTGGGAAACTACGTAATACTATAATCTCCTAAACTGCTAATTTATTTGGGATGAAATTTTGTAAAATATTACTATTTTCCTTTACCAAGTATCTACTACTACTTCTTTTGTTATTTTTCAACAAAAATGGACTTAGGTTTAAGTGACCAAATTGCCTATTTCACCTTGTTATTAGCTATAGACATTTTGGTTTCAGCAGATAAGCATAGGCTAATTAAGTTTTCTTTTTCATGAGGCTGATTTATTTAGTATTAGTTTTAGAAATGTAGTCATTACCGTTTCTCAAATTCCTCAAACTGTATTTTTCCTAGGTTACAATTATGTCTAGACATGTGGAATTGTGTAAAAAAAAAAAAGTCAAAAGGTTTAGGTTAAAGCTAGATTTCATAACCGTACTGAAATGTTGCCTAATGGAAGCTAAATAAATGCTCATTAAAATGGAAGCCAGAGAGGTAAATATGTCAGGGATTCTCAATCTAAGTGCTGCCACTCTTGTTAATAGATCAGTAAGAGACAGATGATGTAGGCACAGTCTTAGCATGCCTGAGCCAGTGCCAGAAGGTTTTCAGCCCTTTTGAGGAGGTAATACCACAAGCTTTAATTGACTACAGGGCATAATGTAAAATTAATGTGCATCATGTCAAGGTTATGACAAGGTATTATTGTCTAGTAGAGAAGACTGTTTGCCCCCCCCACCCTCCAAACACTTGCACATTCCGTGACAATACATTATTGAGAAGCAAATTTCTTTGTCACTGTCAATAGTAGAGAGCTGGTAAAGGATACTTTTCAGCAATAATTATGCAGCAGGAAGTTAATAAACTTCTAAAACTCAGTTTGAAAACAAATAACATAATTTGCTTATTCACAAAACAAAAATAGGTCCACCTTATCTGACATTAATGCTATAAAAGGAAATTCAAACAAACATTTGTTCAACAACTATCATGTGCATTGCATCATTTCCACTAAGGAGCCATGAGGAATGGTAAAGAAGTGGCACCTGTCTTCTTAGGATTTGAATTGTCAATCAATGAATCTCAAACGCTGATTCTGCAGGTCTTTGACAGCTCCAAATCTATATTTTAATCAAGACTATAGACCCCCACATGGTTCAAAAATAAACAGCTAGTGATGAATTATGAATTCTATCTGAAAACGTTGGGAAAGCTTGCCATCAATAGTATACCCCACATGGCCTGATCATCTGACTCCTCTGGTGGTTCCTACCTTCTACATAGCTCAGGGGTGGAGGAAAATCTGAGGTGTTCTTGAGGATAGAATATAGGACTATTAACATTTTTGAGTAGAAGAGATTTTCAATGGTGATATTTTTAAGAAGGATGGAGGGCTGGAGTGTGGTGGTAGAGTGTTATAGATGATCCATGCCATGAACATAGACCAAACACATCTGTTTGCTTCCACAATGTCAGAATTGATTGAATAACAATAAATTGACACGCTATGCTTTTTTTAGTTGCTATTCACCAAATACTGTGGGTCACCTGGTAGGCACAGGATAAGTGATTACAAGTTCTTTTATTCCATTCCAATCTTAATTTCTAATATATGTAACGTCACATATTGCACTTTACACAAATACACATGTGTGTTTGTGTGTGTGTTTGTTGGAGAAAGGTTAAGAAAGGGGTAAGGTGGCCACTGGCCACAGGTGTTCAGGAGACTGAACGGAGAGCAAAGGTAGAGAGTAGATGCAAATGCAAGGGTCACTGCAGGCGGTCAGATAGGATTATGGACCAGCTGAAGAATTAGTTCAGGGTACAGAGTTGTCAGAGAAAGAAAAATATTCTAGGTTCTGACACTAGGCAGTTTCAAAGTGGGCCACATAGAGTAGGGTCATAGAGCTAAAGCCTAGGGGCACAGAGCAGCAGGTTTGTTCCCTATTATTCTCAAGACATATTCACTGAATTGTCTGATGATAGATTGGGGTATATCAATGCAACCAGTCTTGGGGTGTCCCCTCTTTTTTGGGTCCTAAATGCCTCATTTGGTGGTCTGCTATATTTGATAAACTCATGGCCTGGTTTCTCTGATATGGGTTTGATAGAGCCAATGCATCCATGTAATTCTGATTTAATTTGGTTAGTCCACAGGTGGTCATTTATATTAGAAAATTAATTAATTTATTAATTTGTACCTTATGGTTGTACTAGGCAAATGATGATTGTCTTCTTGCACAGACAAAGCATAGAATCATTCTATCCTAGCACTTTGTACTCAAAATGTAGTAACTTGTAGCCAACTACTGCTTTAAACTTGAAATAAGTGTTAGGCACAGACTGAGAATTAATGTTCTATACATTGTAGAGTGACTCAGTGGGGCACAGCCTGCTTTACACAGAGCATTTGCCTAGCATGCACAGGCTCTAAGTTTTATCTGCATTATCATATACACACACAAAAAAAAGGAAGAAAGAAAGAGAGAAACAAAGGAAGGAAGAAAGAAAAACAGTCTCAGTGACTCAGGAGGATTGCAAGTCCAAGGCCAGCTTCAGCAACTTAGTGAATCCCTAAGCAACTCAGGGACACTATGACTCAAAATGAAAAATAAAAAGTGCTGGGTATATAACTCAGTGGCAAAGTGACCCAGGTTCAATCCCTAGTACCAAAAACAACAACAACCACCACCACCACAACAAAAACCCTAGAAGGATAGAAGAACCAAAAGGAAATAATGTTTGTTGAATAATTTTAGAAGAATAGCATTAAAGGAAAGAAAGCAGATTGTAAGCATAAAATTATGGCAAAAGAGTAGATACAAAAGCCAGTGTCCAAACTAAAGTTGTCACTAAAGTTTTGTAGTGACAACAAAAAAAGGGGGAAAATACATACCCTGTGATGTGATTTAAAATGTTGAAACTTGAATGTGGATTCTTTTTACTCCAACGTATTAAATGAAAATCTAAATAGTCCTCCAAAAGAAAATTGATTATAACTTGTCCACATTTTCTCTACTTCTCTCTTTAGTAACTAATAATACACAGTATTATATGTGGATTAGCCATAATACTAGAGCTTTGTGGAGAAGATAGACTTCTAGGAATATAACATGTGAGAGTCTTCCTGGTGTTTATCTAGCTTCTTGAGAAAGCTACAGTAAAAGAAAGAGGCATAAACTGAGCTTAAATAATTAGTGCAACATACTAATAAGGGAATCATTGGGATAATTTTAAGAACTATTTCAGTTTGCCCCATGTATTGGGGTTAAGAGTTCAATTTATAGATATTTTGAGGAATCTCTACCAAAGTCCTTCTACCTTACTTCCTTGGTAGCAGTGTATATTTGTCTGCTCCGCCTACCGTAACAAGATATCACAGACTGGGTAGCTTACGCAGCACATATCTGTTGTTCTGAATACTAGAAGTCCAAGGTCAAGGTGCTGACAAATGTGGTTTCTGGAGAGGGCTCTCTTCCTGGCCAGTAGATGACCACTTTTCCACTGTGTACTTCTGTGTTTGCTTGGAAAGAGAATGAACTCTGATGATATTTTTTCCTCTTTTCATAAGGACACCAGTTCTATCAGGTTAGGGCTCTACCCTTCTGATCCTATTAAACCTTAATCACTTTCTGACAGAGCTTATTTCCAAAAACAGTCACATTGGGGGTTGGTGCTTCATTATTAATTTTGATAGGAGAAAATTCAATCCATACCAGATTTAGGGACGATTTAGGGTAGGACTGATTATATGTAGCTCATGAGTAACTTGTACTAGTGCTGGAACAAGTTGGATATGGCTGTGTACATTAAGGTGGGAAGTCACAAAATTTTTGAAAGAAAACACAGACTCAATTTTGGCCCCTAATTACTCTATTTGTCAGTCATGAGTTCACTTTAGGATACAATCTGTACAACCAAAAGTGGATTTGAAGAATCTAAAGAGAAATATGAGAAACCTTGGAATATCAGTAATGACAGGGCCCTCAGCAAAGACAGACAACCAGAAGCCAACTTTCTCAAATATGGATACAGTAAAAAATCACCCTTAAATATCCAACTTACATGTTGGACAGCCACTAGGTCATATGGCATGATAGACATCGAACTGAGATTCCATCAGATTAAAAATTCAGATAAGAACAGGACCCAACAGGTGTCTACCTGAAGGAAATATAGGAGTGTCACAGTATAGGCAGAATCTACCTGGGATCCAAGCAAAGTACATACACGTACTTAGGTCTTGAGGCACAGAGGGTGATCTCTGGTGAAAATTAACCTACTCACCAAGAAATGATTGGCCAGGAAAAGTCCTGGAGTCAAGACACCCTTGATTGCCCTGGCTGGAAACTCCTCAAGGTAAGGTAACTGGGTAAGATCCTGGATTAAGGCTGTAACGTCTAGACTTGAATCCTGGATGCATCTCTATCACTTGTTGACTGTAACCTTAGGGAGTTATTTAACTATGAATGCTTCATTTCCCTATTTGTAAAATGTCCATAATGATATTGCCCATTTCAAACTGAGTGTGAGTATTAAATAAATGCATACACACAAACCTTATGAAAAATTCTTGAACCAAAACTATTGAAAACATAAAGGATTTTTGTGCTCTTTTAAAGACAAGAACTGAGAAACTTATTTGTCAGAAAAACTTGAACTGAAAATACGCTATGTATAATCCTTATTTATCCTACTCAATGTTAATATTCATATTTTTGATATGGAAATATGAAAATGGATTTTATTGCAGAGTGCTGCCTTAAACTCAGCTTAAAGTATAAGGTTATATTTGGTATCTATGCCTTTCTAAAATGAGAAATGCAAAATTGACTCCAAGGCATACAGATAAGGGTTTGTTGACATAGAACACTAACTAGTACTTAGAAATTCTGTTTATGTATTATCTTTAAAAGACTCCATGTGACTAAGTGTTCCACATACATAAAAGAATATGACCATATCTACTTCATAGGCTTGAATTCAGAGTGCAGAATCATAGTATAATAGAGACAGAAGAAGGTGTAGAGATGGTGTATTCCAGTCATGCATTTTGCAAATATCAGAAACAGATTCTAAGCTTCTAGCCATAAAGGAATAACAGAATCCAGATTTACCTTCCCACCTGAAATAAACAACTATATACATAAAACAATAGTTTTCATTGTGACATTAGTCCACGAAAACAGTGACCCCAGAGGGATAAGAAACAATCAAAGTGAGCCCTACAATTGTCATATCTTACTGCCTTGTCACAATTTCCAGGCACAATGTAGCAGAATTCTTGAGTAGTGGAGGTAGAGCCCAATGTGGCTAGACTTGCAAGTCAGAGTATAATATAGAAAAGAGATGTTATTCTGGAGACCAGCATAGGATGCCCTGGAGTATTTGGCTGAGAACTACTTACACATGTACATGAAGAAACTGTCTGAAGCTAAGAAAAATAACACTCAAAACAATGAGAGGGTAACATACGCAGAGTTAGACAGGACTGGGAGTAGTGCTTATTCTCATGAGCAGAAGGAAAGTCAAGGTGGGGACAAATCAAGATTTTTAAGTAGAGTATACCAAAAAGGTATTTCGATAATAGTGGATACAGTTAGCCCTAGACTATGCACTAATATCATCCTGAATAAAATGTCTTAAAAGTAATACCCAAAAGGCTTAGAAACTATTTCTAAGTAACTTTAAAGAGTCTAAAGAACAAAACAGACAAATTTAAAAACTTAAGGATATGTATAAGAATACAAATTATCCAAGAACCAAGAAAGTTAAAAATCACAAAATATGCCAGGCATAGTGGCACACACCTGTAATCCCAGCACTTTGGGAGGCTGAGACACGAGAATCACAAGTTCAAAGCCAACCTCAGCAACAGTGAGGCACTAAGCAACTCAGTGAGACCCTGTCTCTTAAAACACACACACACACACACACAAAATAGAGCTGAGGATGTGGCTCAGTGGTTGAGTACCCCTGAGTTCAATCCCTGGTACAAAATAAAAAATCACAAAGTATGATATCTGAACAAAAAGTATCAAAGAAACAGGAAAATATGACCCAATTATACACAGCAGCAATGATGACCAATTTTCCATTCTTCTGTTATGTACCATTGTAAAACCTGGACATTATGTATAAAACAAACATAAGAAGACTCCAAATGACAGGCAACAAAGCAAACCAGCTGAGGAACTCAGGACCCAAAGAGCAATAAATTGGTGAATCCCATGGGTTTTCTTTTAGCCGCCTATGTCTAATATTCAGTGCTAAACAAGTTGGCAAGTCAAAATTACCAACATCTGTAGAAAAAAAACAGTCCAACAAAAGTTGGCTCTCTCTACTCAAAGGGTCATAAAAGCGGTGGCAAAGTAAGATGGAAAACTTTTAGACAAAAGCAGCTGTATTCCATCCAAACATCACAGAAAACAATCAAGTTCCACTCCTTCCATTCCAAGCAAAGAGCCTAGACTTCCTCCTGTGCAAGTCTCTAATAGTGTACCACAGGATCCCTGTTGTGATAATGTCAGAGGAAGGGAGCCAGATCCATTATCACTGTAACCTAGGGACAAGTCCTCATTCTCCCAGAATGTCAGTGGAGACCAGTAGGGAACCAAATTGCCCATCTCCTACCCTAATGTAACATTGCCTCTCCCCCCGCCAGAGAGGTATCAAAAAAAAAAAAAAAAAAACCTTAAGCAGAACGTTTAATACTATATAGAATCTAATAACATAATTTGAAAAATCTAGGTTTCAACTGAGAATCATTCATACAAGAAAAATCTCAAAGTGAATGAAAAAACAAAAAGATGCCAAATGCTGAAAATATAGAAAAGTTAAAATAGTCTGGCAAAGAGTTTAAAGCAGTCCTGATAAACATGTTTTTTTTTTTTTAAAGAGAAATCAGGAATATACCTGATACCAGTGAAAAAACAGAATGCCTCACTCCAAAAATAGAAATGTTCAACAAAGAAATAAGAGATATGAAGAAAAAATAGAAATTTTAGAACTGGAAAATATAATAATATATCAAAGCTCAGTAAATGGACTCAACAGCAGAATGGAGGGGACATGAGAAAGAATCACTAAACCAAAAGATAGACCTATATAAATTTCAGTCTGAACAAAAGACAGAAAAGAGACTAAAAAATAAAATTGAAGCAAGCTTTAGTAACTTGTGAAATCATAACAGCAGAGTTAACATTCATGTCATTGAGTCCCAGAAAGACAGGAGGGGACAGAAAAAGGTAAGGCTGAAAAAATGCCCAAGGGAAAAATGGCTGAAACTTAACAAGTTTGGCAAAATACACAAACATACTGTTTCCAAAAGTAAAGTGAACCCTAAACATGATAACCCAAACAAAACCATTCTATGAAACATAAGAATTAAACCCATGAAAACTAAAGACAAGCAGTCAGAGAAAAAGTTATACTTTATGTATAGGCAACAGCAGAAACTATGGAGACAAGAAGAAGATGGAGAATATTTTTCAAATGCTGAAGGAAAAAAGTGTATAGCCACCTAAAATTTGTGGAAGACAGATCATACTCAGAAGAAGAAAAACTAAGAAAACTTGTCATCAACATACCTACCTAAAAGAATGACTAAAAAAAATCACTAAATAGAAAAGAAGCAGGAATAGAATAAAGCTTAGAATATCTGAAAGGAAGACAGAACACAGTAAACAAAAATATGGGTAAACATAAGAGATTCTGCTTCTCCTCTTGAGTTTTCTGAAGTTTGCTTCAAGGTTAAAACCAAAACTATAATGCTGCCTGATATGTTTCTAAATGCAGGTAAAAGAAATACTTACGACAGTTATAAGTGGAGGAGGGTAGAAGGGCATAAAGGCAGGTGAGATTTCTGTACTTTGCTCAAAATGTAAAAATCACAATGCAGAAGACTGCAATAAATTATATAAATACATATATACATATAAAATACATATTTAAGAACACACACTTACACACACATCTGTATAAAACCTAGAGTAACCACCAAAAGAGCCATAACAAAGAAATGCACTTAAAAACAAGTAAAGCAAAATAAAAATCCAAGACAATCTTCAGGTAACCCACATAAAGGCAGGAAAAGAAAATCTGAGAAATGAAACAGAGAACAAACACAAAACAAAATATAAAATGACAGGATTAAACCCTAACATATCAATAATTGCATTAAATATAAATGGTCTACCTACATTAATTTCAAGAGACTGGCAAAGTGATTTTAACAAAACATAATTCTTAACTATATGTTATCTATAAGAAACTCACTTCAAATATAATGATATATGTAGGTTGAAAGCAAAAGAATGAAAAAACATTTATCATGCAAACATTAATAAAAGTTAAATAAAAATGACTATATTAAGTATCAAATAAAGTTCACTTTATAGAAAAGAAAATCACCAAATCCAAAGAGGCATATTACATAATGATAGAATCATCAGTCCATAAAGAAGACATAGCAATCTTAAATGTGTAGCATCAAGTGATAGAACTACAAAATATGTGAAGTAAAACTGATAAATATAAAATAATGAGTGGGCAAATTTACAATCATATTTAAATATTATAATATCTTCCTCTCAAAAATTGATAGGACAGTTATATGAAAAATGAGCGATGATATGGAACAAGTCAACACCAACAACCAACAGAAACTAATCAACATTTATAGAACACTACACCATACAAGAGTAAATACACAGTCTATTCAAATGTCCATGGAATTTTTATCAAGATAAGCCACATCCTGAACCATATCAAAATATGAAATACATATTGTGAAAATGTAATTTACAAAAATGTAAACAAATTGAACAAATACAATGTATTTTCCAATCATAACAGAGTAAAAGTTAGAAATCTATAACAGAAAGAGAATAGAAAATCTCCAAACACTTGCAAACTATACAACATATTTCTAAATAATACATGGATCAAAAATGAAGACCCAAAATAAATTTTAAAATACAATGGACTGAATGAAAGTAAAAATACAGCATATTGACATTTGCGAGGCATTGCTAAAACAGTACTCGGAGGGAAATTTATAGTACTAAACTTATATATTATAAAAAAATAAAAAATCAAATAAATAATATAAAAAACCTGAAATTATTTTACCTGAAAATAATTTATTTAAAAAGGAGCAAATGATGGGGCTGGGTTGTGGCTCAGTGGCAGAGTGCTTGCCTCGCACACGTGAGGCACTGGGTTCCATCCTCAGCACCATGTAAAAAATAAGTAAACAAAATGAAGGGGCTGAGGTTGTGGCTCAGCGGTAGAGTGCTTGCCTCGCATGTGTGAGGCACTGGGTTCCATCCTCAGCACCACATAAAAATAAGTAAAAACAAAAATAAAGACACTGTGTCCATGTATAACTAAAAAATATTTTTTTTAAAAATGAAGATATTGTGTAAAAAAATAAAAATAAAAATAAAGGAGCAAAAGAAACAAAGGAAGCAATAGGAATAAAGTAATAAAGAAATCAAAGAAATTGAAAAGAAAAACAATAGAAAAATCAATGAAACAAAGAGTTGGTTCTTTGAAAAGATCAATACAGTGAACAAACCTCTAGAAAGACTAACAATGAAATATCAAGAAAATAAATAATTAGCAATATCAGGAATAAAAACAGAAATATCATTACAGACCCTGAAGACATCATAAGGAAAATAAGGAAATACTAGGAGCAACCACCAAAACACACCCAGTATGAAACAGATAATTCAACTAGCCCTGTAACTATGAAAAAAATTAAATATGTGATTTTAAAACCACCCCAAAAAAGAAATTTCAGGCCTAGATGATTTTATGAAAGTTTCTACTAAATATTTAAAGAATTCACAACATTATACAATCTTCTCTGGAAAATGAAAGAGGACAAGATACTTCCCAATTCATTCTATATAGCTAGTATTATACTGATTTCAAAAGTAGATAATCACAGAACAAATAAAAGAGAACTACAGAATAATATCCTTCATGAATAAGAGAAAAAATTCTTAATAAAATTTTAGCAAGTAGAATTTAGCAGCACATAAAAAGATCATACACCTTGGCCAAGTAAGGTTTATTTCAGAGATATCTGGCTGGAATATTTATTATACATCAATCAATACAATCCACTAAAAGATACAGGTTAAAGGCACATGCTATCAATCAAATTATGTAGCCAGGACGATTTTTAAAACTTTCAGGAAAATGGGAATAGATGGAATCTTCCTCAACTTGATTAAGAACATCTACTAAAAACTCACTAATGTTCTACTCGATGTTGAAAGACTGGATGCTTTCTCCCTAACACAAGAAAAAAGAATGTATATCTTCTTTCATCAGCCTTATTCAGCACCCTGATGGAAATTCTAACCAGTGCAATAAGCGGGCAAAAGGAAATATGGTATCTAGCAGAATGTGAGAGATAAAACTGTTCTTTGTAGTTGACAAAATTGTCTATATAGAAAAGGCCTAAGAACTATGAAAAAAAAAAAAAAACCAAAGCTAAACCACAAGAACTAATCAGGGAGTTCAGAAAGGCCCCACGATACAAGATAAACATACAAAAATTGATTATATTTCTATAGAATAGCAATAAACATGTAGCCACCAAAGTTAAATTCAATATCATATAGAATCACTAAAGCAAATAAAATACTTAGGTGTAGATCTAACAAAATATGTACAGGGTTTGTACACTGAAAACTACATAATCTTGATTTAAAAAAAAAAATAGGAAAGGCTATCTAAGTGAATGAGGAGTCATGCCACTCATGGATTGACGTCTATACATAATAAAGATGTCAATGCTTCCTAAATTGATATACAGATTTTTTTTGCAATTACAATGAAAACTGCAATAAATTCTAAAATTTATGTAAAAGGCAAGTTATTTAGAACAGCTAAAACAATTCTGAGAAAGATTAATAAAGCATGAGGATTCTGTCTGGTTTATTATATAGCTATAGTAATCAAGATTATATGATATTTGTAGAAGGATAGACATAGGTCATAGGTCAATGTACGGAATAAAGAATCCATAAATAGACTCATCCAAATGTGCCTGACAAAACTGCAAAAGCAATTCAATGTTGGAAAGCCTTTTCAAGAAGCAGTGCACGAACAATGAGATATCCATAAACAAAAACATAAATATTGATCAGCCTAAGTCTCACAGCTTATACAAAAATTAACTCAAAGTGAACCACAATGTAAATGCAGAGTGTGAAACTATCAAATTTCTAGAAAAAAAATCTTCTGGATCAGGAGGTAGGCAAAGATTTTAGACTTAATACTGCAAAGCATGATCCAGAAAAAGAAAAACTGATCATTTAGACTTAAGAATTTCAAATGTTCTGCAGAAAGTGATGAAAATATTACTAAGTATTTTTTAAAGTGCTACAGAGCGCAAGTAAATATTTGCAAGCCAAATATCTGACAAAGAAACTAGTATCTGGAAAAATATGTGTATATATAAATTTAATAATAAAAAAATGAGAATGAAACACAGGTTACATATAGACTTTTCTAGACAAAAATTGATCCAAAGACTTCATTACCAGCCAACTTGCCTTCCAAAAATGTTAAAAGAAGCCCTTCAGGCACAAAGGAAATGGTGCCAGATGGACATGGACATCTATACAAATGAAGAACACTGGAAATGGGTAAATATATGTTCTCTTCATATTGTTTAAATTTCTACAGCAGATAATGATTTTTAAAAAGTAAAAATAATGTCTGTGGCTTCTAACAAATGTACAAGTAAATTATTTGACAAGAGCCCAAAGGTTAGGATATGCTATTCATATAAATGCTACCTAGCTACTAGAGCACAGATAAATTTCATAATAATTATGCTGAGAAAAAGAAGTCAGATAAAAAAGAATACATACTGTATGATTCCATTCATATGAAATTTTAGAAAATATAAACTAACATGTAGAAACAGAAAGAAAGCTTTAGATTAATGGTTATTTGAGGATGAGCAGCAGAGACGTGGAGATCAGAGAGGAGAGAGATTAAAAAAGGGCACAAGTAAACTTACAGAGATGATGGAGATGTTTGTTCATTATTTCGTGGCAATTGTGCCACAGATGCACACGTACATCTTGGTTTATCCAATTGTGTACTTTAATTTGTGCAATTAATTGTATGTCAGTTATACTACATTGATCTTTTTAAAAGAACATACAGTGAAACATTGAAATAAACTGAAGTCAGATAATTTTATAATTTCATATGTATTTATTTACTCACTTGGCTGATTTTAAATTTAGCAAATACAGTTTTTGTTTGTTTAAAATATTTCGGTATTTGTTTGCACAGATTTTTGTTTTTATACTTCTCTATTTTGTAATCTTGCGTGGCTCTGCAAAATATTTCCAAAGGCAGTAGACATGATGATGGGCGCAAGTGAGACTGTGTAAACAAATTAAATGCCACCTAGGATCAACATCAGTTGCATGTTCTTTTGCTGCTATTTTTAGGTAAATGAAATTAATGTGAACATTGAAGTGTCTCCGTGTTTGAATGTGGATCTCTAATGTGAATGTGAAACTTTTATCCCATGCCAAATAGTGAAATGGAAACTGGCTTCCCAAAGTTGTTTTCACTTGTAAGATTATAAGTAGATATATTTCCATGGTTTTTAAATATCAGCTTCTGGGAATCTTGCCATGATTTTAAGACAGCCGAGAATAGTGATTCTTAAAGTGTGATCCACAGCCTATTGGAAATCTTCAAGTCTTCCAGTTGGTTCATGAAACCATTGAAAAGACAAATCACAGAAAACAATGGGCATTTAAGTCATTTAAGTGTTTTTCTCAAATGCAGATTTAGATCTACATTAAAAATCTAAAAATCTTTCTCTTGCAGCATTAGTTTAATTAAAAAATAATCTGGATACAAAGGGACTAATTATGAGTAGTCACTTTGTATTTTTCCTCGAAGTACAAATCAGTGCTCTAGAACCATGTGGGGAGGTTATAAAAATTTAAAATGCTTTGAGAGGCTGAGAAAGGAGGACCTTGAGTTCTAAGCCAGCTTCAGCAAAAACGAGGCACTAAGCAACTCAGTGAGACTCTGTCTCTAAAATAAAATACAAAATAGGACTGAGGATGTCACTCAGTGATTGAGTGCTTCTGAGTTTAATTGCCCGTACCAAAAAAAAAAAAAAAAAAACCAAAAATAAACACAACACCCTTAAAATGCTGATTTCTGCTGCCCACTTCAGATCTACTGTACTGATTGTCCAGGCCAGCAAGTGACACTTTTGAAGAAACAAAAGTAATTCTTATGTATATCAAGATTTGAATGTTATAGCTTTCCCCTTCTGGATCTAGTCCTATCTGAGCAGCAAAATATATTTCATGAAACTTAGAACATATTACTTCATTGTTTGACTGTGGACTTTCCTTGCAACTGCTTCTTTTATTTTTTTTAACTTTGGTCCTGGATAAACTGAACAACAGGCAGAATTGTAAGGTCACATTCAAATGACTACACGAATGGTGTGACTCTACATCATGTACAACCAGAGAAATGAAAAACTGTACTTCATTTGTGTAAAAAATAAAATTAATTAATACAAAAATAGATGACCAAGAAATGTAAGACTTCTGAGAAGTTATTGGAAGGGTAAGGAAGCTTCCCAGATGTATGTTTTTCATCATTTTTGATGAACCAAAGTATTGTTTTTAGATGGTAATGACAAAGTTTACTTCTACTGATAAAAATAATGTATTATTGAAGAATTTGCAATGAAAAAAATGTCATGATTACAAACCTAAGGTTCCCATTGAAATAATTATTTAGTAATCTAATTTTTGTTTGTGTGAAAAATGTAAGAACATAACTCTAATAGATAAAACAGAAATGTCCCCAAAGATCACTCAGTCTTTATGGACCTAAAGCTATGAGGAAAAAAGAGCTTGGAAGATGGCAGCCAACAAATCAAAGAACATGGAGTCACCTGGCCAACCCTCTAGATAATAACTAAATGTTTATACTAGAGTTTCTTATTCATAAGAAATAAAACTAGCATTGTAATGACCCAATGGTTACTTATAGCTGTAGGTTAATAACTGTTAAGTTGAATATAAAATTTGGGAAGCTTGAGCTAAGTATGAGATGGTAGAGATGGTAGGAGTAGACAAAACCATAGACAAAACACAGCTGAATTCAAATATCCTATTTTAAATGGAGCATATTTGCAGCGCAAGGAGATAGAACATGGGATGCAATGTACATCCTTCCTTCCGCTTCAAAGTTGGTTCCACCCATTTCTCTCCACCTACTGGCCCACTGGCATACAACAGTCAGGGAAGGAGAGTTGGTGAGTTTGAAGAGAATAATGCTTGATTTGGGAGCAGGGACTGTATCTAGTTGAGGTTCCCAGATGTGAGGGTCTCAAGCTAAGACACATTCTAACCACTTCTATGGTACTAACAAGTAAATGTTTGAAAACTAACATTGCCCCTGCCTTATTGAGTTGTGTACACAGGATGGTGAGTGAGCTGGATAGTGGAATATGAGAACTAAACTGTTAACTAATGATGTCAACTCTTCCTGTGCCTCAAGAGGAGGCTTACAGTCATTTGTAGGCCAAATAAAAATTATGTGTATTCACTGTGATTTAAAGAAGACATAGGGGAGAAGTCAAATCGTAGATATTAGAACTAAGACCACACAAAGGGAAATTGTTGGTATGTAGGGCATCTGTGTTATCCTAGATGCTTAATTGGTACACCATTTGCTCACTCCTCATCTCTAGAAGAGTACTGGTATTCGTGTGAAAAAATAGTACACACACAGGTAATCCTTACCTCTGCCTCTTCCCATGTAAATCTTTCTATCTACTTCCAATGCTGCTTGCCTTCCTTCAATCAGAAGGGTCACTCTCTGCTCTGCTTTGTTCATAATAGACTTTGCACCTCTCGTATAGCACAAATACATTCATAATTAAGTTATTTCATGTCTGTCTCCTTGATTAAACTAAGAGATAAAGTCCATGACTGATCATCATTACATCTTCCATGGCCCCAAAGCATATTATTTTGTACAGAATTGGCATTTGATGATGTTTAGTCTACTGAATTTAAAAGAGTCATAAAAATGATCATGGAATTTTCAGAATAAATACATTTTGCCAGATAAAATAATGTGTATTTAGTCTGGTTTTAAAAGTCATAGAAATACTCCCAGAAGGAGATGTCAGACTTACCCAATGTCAGCCTAGTCTACCTTGACCAGAAGCCCTGCTGATGCTGAAGGGTGTAGTGATATCAGTAAATTTAAATTTATTTGGAAAGCAAAATTCAAGAGCATCATCCTCTCCCACTTGAAAGTTCAGAATACATTTCTGTATATTTACAGGTAGAAGCCATAACGTCTATCTACAATCACTGTCATTTTCTGTACTTCAAGTTTGACTCATAGCTAGGAAGTTTTTGGTGTAATAACTAGTTGAGACAAATAGTCTTAATTGATATTTAATCTCCAAGTGATCAGAAATCTATTCTACACATTTTACAGTAAGAATGAGTAATTAAAAGCCTATTCTTAAATAGGTAATACATTAAGTGAATAAAATAGAAATAGATATTAGCATTTTTAAAACTTGATTCAGGGCTGGGGTTGTAGCTCAGTGGCAGAGCGCTTGCCTAGCATGTGTGAGGCACTGGATTAAATTCTCAGCACCACACATAAATAAATAAAATACAGTTCCATTGACAACTAAAAAAAAAACTTTAAAAAAACTTGATTCAAATCCATTTATTCAACTAAATACATAAATTTAGTTACATTAAAATATATCCATATAGTCACAGTAAATTTGCTTTTATTTTATAGCATTCTATATGTTTAGCTAACTTTGAGGGAAGGAATCAAAAGATGTTCCAGTGTAAATTTGCTTACAATAATGCCATAATCCAGTTGTTCCCCTGAATAAATGGATTTGAATCAATTTTTTTTAAGTATTTTTTTAGTTGTCAATGGAACTGTATTTTATTTATATACACAAATGTATAAAGTATACTTGCCCTGTAAAGAATGTACCTTGGTGGATGTTATATATATTATTTCTCAAATGTAAAGATCAACTAGACAATTTAGAGGTCAATAGTGAGCAGTTGGTAATTTAGGAATGATTAACAGTATCTTCAGCTATAATTTCAAAATCTGAAAACTGCTAGGGTCTAGGGAGCAATTTTATCAGCCATTAAAATGTTTTTAGCTGTAGAATAATATATAAACTTCTACTCATGAGCAGAACTATTAGTGGTAAACTTAATTTTAAACAAATTTAAATATATTAATATTCCTAATAAATATTGCTGATAATAGTAAAGTAATTCTGCAGACTGGACTTATCTTAAGGTAATCAAAAGCTTAGGAGAATGGAGGAATTTTGACTATGGCTACTTATAACCTGGAGTTGCAACTTACATTTTTATAAAACAAAAAATATGTTGGCCTGTTTCCTTACTAGCTGAGCCTCATGGTAAATTACATAATTTCAGGTCAGGCCAAAAAAATATTTATTAGGCATCTTCCACAAGGCGAGCTGGCACAGCAAAATGGTTGGTAATGTGGCCTCAGGAGCTAACTACTTGATCACATCTTTGATTCACCCATTTTGCAGCTGAGTGACAGCTGCAGTTACCGAACAGCCCTGCAACTCAGTTTTCTCATCTGCAAAATGGAAATGCTATTAAGGATAATCTCCATTTCGTAGGACATGGGGTTTCTTTAAAAAGTCTTAATGAAGTATGAGGGATGCTTGGTAATGCTAGCAAATTTATTGTGGTCTGAAAGGTACTTTTTGGTACTGGACTTTCAAGATGAGAACAACATAATTTCCTCCCATAAAATAAGGCAATTCTCCAAATGTGAGACAGATAGTTATCAATTAGCCTTCTCCATTACCCCAACTGAAAGCATTTTATTATCAACTAATAAGAGGAAAAAATGAGAGATATTTATTTTATTCTTCTAACATGTATAATTTACACAGTGCTAGAATTTTTTTGTTTCATTGTGTTTTGTTTCATTTTAATTTGGATAATTCAGTCTTGAGGAAAGGACTAATTTGAATAAAAGCCCAAGGAGGAATAAGTTCACATTTGTGGGTGTCCAACAGCCCTTCAAAAATGTTCTCTGGGACTGGCAGGAGCCGCAGAGGGCCCCAAACCGTCCTCAGGAAACTCCACTGGTGTGCCACCAAGGGTTGACCAGAGACTGATAGCTACCAGCCACAGGGGAACTCACACCCAGGGTAACAGTAGCATAGATCCCAGAGTGAACAGGCCCCACCCGAGTGCGGCCTGCCCCCCCCCCACACACTCGGTTCCGTTCCAGAGTTTCTAAGACCCACAGGAGACCCAGAGGGTCCAAATCTGCCCTCTACGGGTGTCCAGCCAAAGGGAGACCAGGGACTGCTACCTCTAGCCACAGGGGAGCCCAAACTCAAGATAAGAGTCACTCCAGAGACCCCAGCATGAGGCAGCCCCACCCAAGGGCAGCCTGAGTCTGCCCCAGTTCTGCTCCAGAGTTCCTGCAGACCAGCAGGAGCCCCAGAGGGCCCAAATCCACCCTCAGGAAACTCCACGGGTGTCCAGCCAAAGGGAGACCAGGGACTGCTAGACACTAGCCACAGGGGAGCCCAAACTCAGGGTAAGAGTTGCCGCAGAGCCCCCAGTGCGAGGCAGCCCTGCCCAAGTGCGCTCTGGGCCCACCTCAGTTCTGCCCCAGAGTTCCTGTGCTCAGGTGAGACAGAAGCCCCAAAACTGCCCTTAGTGAATGCCAGGGTTGCCCAGCTGAAGGCAGACCAGAGCCTGTTAGCCTCCAGCCCCAGGGGAGCTCACACTCACTGTAAGGGTCACACACAGACTCTCCTGCTTGTGACCCTGCCTAAGTGAGACCTGGGACAGCCTCCAGTTCTGCTCCAGAGTTCCTGTGCACCAGCAGGAGTGCAAGAGAGGGACAAAAAGCCTCCTGCCTCAGGAGCCCAACCAAGGCAATTCCCACTGTCCTCTAGAGGTACATCCACTACCTCTGCCACCAACTTTAGTGGCAGTAGTGCCCATCTGGGGACACTGGGGGAACAGAAGTAGCTCCAAGATGAGAAACAGGTAATCTGGAGTGTCAATACAAGATTATAGGATAGAAGCCGCAATACCTCAGGTCAGTATTTCAAGAAAGGAAGATACACAATCAACATGAAAAAACAAGGGAAGAAAGTGCCCCAAATAAACCTCGATACTACTATAACAGAATCCACTGACAACACAGTTGATGAAGTGTCAGAGAAAGAATTCAGAATGTACATAATTAAAATGATCAGCGAATTAAAGAATGACATAAGTGAGCAATTATAGGCAAAAATTGATCAATCCAACAGAGAAATAGGAGAACAAATAAAGGCAACCATCGATCATTCTAACAAAGAGATAAGAGGGCAATTACAAGTAGCAAAAGATTACTTTAAGAAAGAGCTAGAGATCATGAAAAAAAAAACAATCAGAAATTCTTGAAATGAGGGAAACAATAAACCAAATAAAAAACTCAATAGAAAGCATCACAAGCAGACTAGATCATCTGGAAGACAGAACCTCGGATAATGAAGACAAGACATACAATCTTGAAAATAAATTTGACCATACAGTGAAGATGGTAAAAAATCATAAACAGAACATACAAGAAATATGGGACAGCATCAAAAGACCAAATCTAAGATTTATTGAGATAGAAGAAGGTGCAGAATTTCAAACCAAAGGAATGCACAATCTCTTCAATGAAATAATATCAGAAAATTTCCCAAATATGAAAAATGAAGTGGAAAATCAAATACAAAAGGCTTACAGTACACCAAACCTACAAAATTTCAAACAGATCTACACCAAGGAACATTATAATGAAAATGCCCAACATACAGAATAAGGATAGAATTTTAAAGGCCGCAAGTGAGAGGAACCAGATTACATATAAGAGGAGACCAATTCGTATCTCAGCAGATTTTTCAACCCAGACACTAAAAGCCAGGAGTTAATGGAATAACATATTCTAAGTCCTAAAAGACAATGGATGCCAATCAAGAATCCTGTATCCAGCAAAAGTGATCTTCAGATTTGATGACGAAATAAAAACCTTCCATGATAAACAAAAGTTAAAAGAATTTACATCAAGAAAGCTTGCACTACACAGCATTCTTGGCAAAATATTCCATGAGGAGGAAATGATAACTAACAATGGAAATTTACAAAGAGAGGAACTACACTACAGGAAAGAACATTCAAAAGAGAAAACAACTCAAGGTAAAAACCAAAAACAAACCAAAATGACCAGAATTATAAATCATATTTCAATAATAACCCTGAATGTAAATGGCCTAAATGCACCAATTAAAAGACATAGACTGACAGACTGGATTAAAAAAAAAAGACCCAACAATATACTGTCTTCAAGAGACTAACCTCACAGGAAAAGACATCCACAGACTGAAAGTGAAAGGGTGGGAAAAAACATATCACTCACATAGACCCCACAAACAAGCAGGAGTTTCCATCCTCATATCAAATAAAGTGGACTTCAAACCAAAGATCGTGAAAAGCGATAAAGAAGGTCATTTCATACTTCTTAAGGGAATCATACATCAACAAGACATAACAATCATAAATATCTATGCCCCAAATAATGGGGCTTCTACGTATATCAAACAAATCCTTCTCAAATAAAAGAATCAAATAGACCACAACTTGGAGACTTTAACACAGCTCTCTCACCATTGGATAGATCTTCCAAACAAAAACTTAATAAAGAAACCATAGACCTCAATGAAACTATCAATAATGTAGACTTAACAGATATATAGAGAGTGTTCCATCCAGCAATGAGCAAAT
Organism: Xerus rutilus; assembly: GCA_028644305.1. Taxonomy (NCBI): domain Eukaryota; kingdom Metazoa; phylum Chordata; class Mammalia; order Rodentia; family Sciuridae; genus Xerus; species Xerus rutilus. The sequence goes on along the minus strand of CM053405.1, from coordinate 99,302,890 downwards.
ACACTTTTTTCAAAGCAGCACATGGATCCTTTTCCAAAACAGATCATATGTTATGTCACAAAGTCAGTCTTAGCAAATACAAAAAAATAGAGATTCGACCCTGCATCCTATCTGACCACAATAGAATAAAATTAAAAATCAATGACAGATTAAAAAATAGAAATTACTTCATCACCTGGAAACTAAATAATATGCTATTGAATGATGCATGGATAACAGAAGACATCAGGGAGAGATAAAAAAATTCTTGGAGGCAAATGAAAACTCTGATACAACATATCAAAATCTCTGGGATGCCATGAAGGCAGTGCTAAGAGGAAAGATCATAGCATTAAGCTCATTCATTAGAAGAAGTAAAAGTCAACAAATAAATGAATTGACTCTTCATCTCAAAGCCTTAGAAAAGGAAGAACAAATTAACACCAAAAGAAGTAGAAGACAGGAAATAATCAAAATCAGGGCTGAAATCAATGAAATTGAAACAAAAGAAACAATTCAAAAAATTGGCAAAACAAAAAGCTGGTTCTTTGAAAAAATAAATAAAATTGACAAACCCTTAGCCACCCTAATGAAAAGGAGGAGGGAGAAAAACCAAGTTACTAAAATTCATGATGAAAAAGGAACTATCACGACAGACACTACTGAAATACAGAGGATAATTAGAAACTATTTTGAAAATTTATACTCCAGTAAAATACAA
>CM053405.1:99179107-99302090 GCA_028644305.1 Xerus rutilus | reverse complement strand
TAAACAGATCAATTTCAAGCAAGAAAATAGAAGATGCCATCAAGAGCCTGCCAACCAAGAAAAGCCCAGGTCCAGATGGATTCTCAGCTGAGTTCTACAAGACCTTCAGAGAAGAATTAATACCAATATTCCTCAAACTATTTCATGAAATAGAAAAGGAGGGAACCCTTCCATACTCATTCTATGAGGCAAGTATCACCCTGATTCCAAAACCAGACAGAGACCCCTCAAAGAAAGAAAACTTCAGACCAATATCCCTGATGAACATAGATGCAAAAATTCTCAATAAAATTCTGGCAAATCACATACAAAAACATATCAAAAAAATAGTGCACCATGATCAAGTGGGGTTCATTACAGGGATGCAAGGATGGTTCAACATATGGAAATCAATAAATGCAATAAATCACATCAATAGACTTAAAGATAAGAGTCATATGATTTTATCAATCTATGCAGAGAAGGCATTTGACAAAATACAACACTCTTTTATGCTCAAAACACTAGAAAAACTTGGGATAGAGGAAGATACCTCAACTTTGTAAAAGCTATCTATGCTAAACCCAAGGCCAACATCATCTTAAATGGAGAAAAATTGGAATCATTCCCTTGAAAACGGGAACTAGACAGGGATGCTCTCTCTCACCACTGCTATTCAACATAGTCCTTGAAACACTAGCCAGAGCAATTAGGAGACGAAAGAATTTAAAGGGATACGAATCGGAAAAGAAAAACTCAAACTATCATTATTTGCAGATGACAAGATTCTATACTTAAAGGAACCAAAAAATTGTACCAGAAAACTTTTAGAATTAATAAATGATTTCAGCAAAGTAGCAGGATATAAAATCAACATCCACAAATCAATTGCATTTCTATACATCAGTGATAAACCCTCTGAAAGAGAAATTAGGAAAACTATCCCATTCACAATAGCCTCAAAAAAAAAATACTTGGGAATCAATTTAACAAAAGAGGTGAAAGACCTCTACAATGCAAACTACAAGACACTGAAGAAAGACATTGAAGAAGACCTTAGAAGATGGAACAATCTCCCATGCTCCTGGCAGAATCAATATTTTCAAAATGGCCATACTTCCCAAAGCGCTATATAGATTCAGTGTAATCCCAGTTAAAATCCCAATGTCATTCCTTAGAGAAATAGAAGAGGCAATCATGAAATTCATTTGGAAGAATAATAGACCCAGAATAGCCAAAGCAATCCTTAGCAAGAAGAGTGAAGCAGGAAGCATCACAATACCAGACCTTAAATTATACTACAAATCTATAGTAACAAAGACAGCATAGTACTGGCATCAAAATAGACATGTAGACCAATGGTACAGAATAGAAGACACAGAGATGAACCCACTTACATACAGTTACCGTATACTAGATAAAGGAGCCAAACATGTACACTGGAGAAGAGATAGTCTCTTCAACAAATGGTGCTGGGAAAACTGGAAATGCATATGCAGCAAAATGAAACTAAACCCCTATCTCTCACCATGCACTAAATTCAACTCAAAGTGGATCAAGGACCTGGGAATCAGACCAGAGACCCTACGCCTAATAGAAGAAAAAGTAGCCCCAAATCTTCATCATGTCGGATTAGGACTATACTTCCTTAACAGGACTCCTATAGCACACGAAGTAAAATCAAAAATCAACAAATGGGATGGATTCAAACTAAAAAGCTTCTTCTCAGCAAAAGAAATAATCAATGAAGTGAACAGAGAGCTGACATTCTGGGAACAAGTCTTTGCCACACACACATTCAATAGAGCCCTAATCTCCAAGATATACAAAGAACTCAAAAAACTTATGGCCAAAAAAACTAACAACCCAATCAATAAATGGGCCAAAGAGCTGAACACAAACTTCACAGAAGAAGATTGTATAATCGATCAACAGACATATGAAAAAATGTTCAACATCTCTAGTAATCAGAGAAATGCAAATCAAAACTACCCTAAGATTTCATCTCATGCCAATCAGAATGGCAATTATCAAGAATACAAACAACAATAAGTGTTGGCGATGTTGTGGGGAAAAAGGCACTCTCATACATTGCTGGTGGAACTGCAAATTGGTACAACCAATCTGGAAAGCAGTATGGAAATTCCTTAGAAGCCTTGGAATGGAACCACCATTTAACCCAGCTATCCCACTCCTCGGTCTATACCCAGAAGACTTAAAAACAGCAACTACAGTGCTACAGCCATTTCCATGTTTATAGCAGCTCAATTCACAATAGCTAAACTGTGGAACCAACCTAGATGCCCTTCCATAGATGAATGGATAAGGAAACTGTGGTATATATACACAATGGAATATTACTCAGCAATAAGAGAGAATAAAATTATGGAATTTGCAGGTAAATGGATGGAGTTGGAGAATATCATGCTAAGTGAAGTAAGCCAATCTCAGAAAACCAAATGCTGAATGAACTCATTGATAAGTGGATACTGATCCATAATGTGAGGAAGGACATCGGAACAATGGAGGAACTCCGTTCACAGGAGTTTAAGGGGGGAGGGGGCATGGGGACAGTAAAGGTGGTGAAATATGATGGTCATCATAGCCCTAACAGTATGACTGCATGTATGTTTTGATTCTATATTACTTACAACCAGAGAAGTGAAATGTTATCCTCAAAAAAAAAAAAAAAAAATGTGGAGATTGAAAACCAACCAAACAAACAAAAGTAACACATCAACTACCATTGTAAATGTGGAATGGTAGATAATCCACATTTCCTACTCCAATATAAGCATATATACTCCTAAGGTCTCAAGTTCAAAGACTCAGGAGGTATTTGGCATGAATCTGTTAAATGAGTGAATAAAGGAAGAATAAAAAAAAAAGTTCTCTGGAAAGTGCTTTTTCTGGTCTGTTGTGGTTATAATTGGTTTCCAAGTGTTTTTGATCCCTCTTAGCAGAAAGTGGCTAGAAAATACTAATTCATTTCTAGTTCCTTTCTGCTTGAGATACAATTTGAATTTATAAGTTGAAATTGAACGATCAATACATGTTTCTAGGCCAACATATCCTCTCACCTCAAAAAGGCTATTCTTTATTTTGAAGAAGCCAGTGGATTAGCTAAATGTATGTTATCATTTTTTTCAGGGCTAAATTCCTTTGCATATGACCCTGAGACCTACAGCAAGCAAGGTCCAAGGTGAACATTTAGAATTGTCCTGGAATTTTTGAAATTTCGCCTTTTTCCTGTAACACTCAATAGCCTTTCCTCTTTCTGTGATAGAAATCCAAATATAACTGGCTTGAGGAAACAAAGGAAACTTATTGGCTCACACAGGAAAGAAAAACAACAGCAACAACAACAACAACAACAACAAAAACCTAGGATAAATTGGATTTAGGGATAGGTGAAGCAGAACTCAACAAATATCATTAGGGCTCCATCTTTGAGCATGTGGTTATAATGTATCCTAATAGCCTGATTTCTCTCCTGCTGAATGCGTAGCCCCTGCAAGAAGACAGCACGTGTCCCTCTCTACCTGCACCTTCTCCCTCTTCTTGTGCCACATGTCCAGCCCTGTATCAAGGGTCCTGAGTATAGGTCATCTGCCCATCTTGAGAAATACAATATAGGTAGTTAAACATGAACAGAAACCTGGAGATTACACACATTTGAATCTCAGCCCTACCACATTAATAATGTTAATTATTTAATTTCAGTTTCTCCATGGGAAATTGAAGGAGAATGGAAGCAGTAATTAATTGTACCTACTCATAGTTTCACTGTGTGGCGTAACTGAATTAGCTCATCCAAGGCATTTAGGACAGTGTCCACCATCTAGTATCACCTCTGCAAGCATGAGGATGGTGGTGGTGGGCATGAGAGGAGGAAGAGAACAAGAAGGAGCAGTCAGGAATGGAAGGCTCACCAAAAGCACATGAATAAAGGAAAAACAGTCTTAAAAGGAATTAAAAGTCCAGAATGGTGGCCCAGCTACTCAAGACACAGAGGCAGTTGGATCTGCCTGGGTGACTTAGTTACAACCTGTCTCAAAATAAAATTGAAAAAGAGTTAGAGATGTAGGGGATGTAGTCCAGTGATAGAGAGTCTGACTAGAGTCTGCAAGTGCCTGGGTTCAATTCCAGTACTAGATAAAAGAAAGATTCAAACTTAACACGTTTTTTCCTAATATTTATGTCAACCTTCTATGCTCTGTTTCGTTTTGTTTTTTTTCAGGGTTTTTTTCTTGCTAGATTTTGACATAGTTTGGGTACTAGAAAGATGAAGTCTATATTGTAATAAGTAAATCGCCATTTATACTTACGTCCTAAATATAAATATGTTGTTTCTTAGCTTTTAAAAAAGAAGCATATTGGAAGGGTGTGGTTTAAGACTTTAAATGATATTCATTTTGATATGTATATAACTAAAGCGGTAATATTCTGGATGATTGTACTTCAGGGTAGAAAAATCTATGTCAGACATATCTTTCAACATATAATGTTACTCTCTAGAAACTTCTTTCCTATAGGAAATGGACTGCACATTAGTTGTGCAAGTAGGGAGAAAGGAGGTGGAAGAGACAAGGGAACAAGAAAAGAAGGAGGGAACCAAAATAAACCCACTCCTGTGTAGAGCATTGGAAATGTGGCACTAACAAAGACTTCCTGTTCCACATAGAGTAAGTGCTGGCAGAGGCGGCCTGCAGGGCTGTGGGTGTACTCAGCTGTGCAGAGCTGATTATAGAAGATGAAAGGGCTTGGCAATTTATTTCATCTCATACTGAAGCACTGCTGACAACTGAAAGTGAGGACAGAAGGATTCATTTGTTCAACTTCTGTTTTAAAAAACAGACTTCAAATGATACCACAGAGAAAAAGGAGGAAATGCTGTGGTGTTATAAAATGTCTATTTAAAACACACACACACACACACACACACACACACACGAGCTGCAGCATTTGTATTGTGTAAATGGGTTTGGAAGGCAAAAAGGGGTTGGCTATTTTGTGGTTTTTATCAATTCCCAGGAATGTAATGTATGTAGGCAGGATTCATTATTAATTAGATAGACCAAGTTCACCCAATCTGACCAAAGCTCTCCTGGCTACTCTTCCCTGAGTCCAAAATATAACCCTGAAATGCTTAAATACTTTAGAAAATTTAGAATGCAAAAGATTTTATTTAGGATCATTATGCTAACAGTGAATGCAACATGATAGAGAATCTATTTTAAAGTTCATAACTCTGGCCATTTCAAATTTTAGTTTACAAATCTAGATTCTCTTCATTATTTTGTTTGCTTAAATTTTTGGAAGAAACCTTTGCATTTCCTTTTAAATAAAATGTAGTATCACTTTTCATCAGCATATTTAATGTTTGAGAATGAGACATATTTTTCAATTCAAAGACTCATATAAATTATTATGAAACCTAATCTACCTAGCAAAGTGGTCTTATCCCAAAAGATTTATAAATATGGGTAATATCACACACTTGTAGATCATTAGCTATTTATGATAAATTACACAAATATAGGTCCAAATGTTAATAAATAATATAAAGAAATACATTCTGCCTGCACTCATTAAAAGTATCTGTAACCTGAACATATCATTCTTAAGCAATTACTTTCTTAGGTGGTTGTGTTAAATAATTGATTCTTTTCTGTCATTTATATCAGAAATTTGGTTATCTTCACTGTTTTAAATGTAGGCTTTCTTTGCAAGAAATCACCAGAGCAATAGAAATGGAAAGTATTATGACTAAAATAAATTCTAATTCCCTAAGCCCTTTAAAACTATTAAATTTAAGACTTCATTTTTCAACAATATTTTTGGAGCACCTAATGTGTGTCAGGCACTGTTTTAGGGATAAGAGAAAACAGCATTTATCAAGAGCTGTTGTTGTGAAGCCACCACATGAGGCTGTGCCAGTTGACTCTGCCTTGTTCCTGGAGCAACATACACATATTTCACAGTGTAAGAGGGAACCCCTGGAGTTGTGCAGCTCACCGTCCTGCTAAGAGAGGAAACAGAAAATGTACAAATAAATTAACAGGAAAATTTTTAAGAGTTATGAATTTAATTTAAAAACACAACAAATAACACTATAAAGTTGGACTAGGGTAAAGAAGAAAGGCTATATACATTACAAGGGATTTCCGGGAAGGTCTTGCTAAAGATTGTTTGAACCCAAGAGTCAAGGCCCACTTGGACAATACAACAAGGCCCTGTCTAAAAGTAAAAAGAAATAACATTTAAAATATCATAGGAATGGTGTGGTGGTCTGAGTAAGAACATTCTGAGACACAAGAATGAGTTTTGGCAGTCTCTCGGGTCAAAGAGAAGGTCCCAAATAGAGGAATGAGCAGGGTATGGACAGACAGAAGCAAGGTCACAGGTACAGAAAAGGGCCACTCTTCAGAAGATCTGATAAGTCAATGAATTTGACATTTTTCTAAGGGCAAAAGAAGCCCCTGGAGACTTCCTTTCCATCTGGGATGTGATGCTGCAGTTTAGGATAGCACAAAAGCAGCTCAGTTAGCACTGAGGCTCCTAGTTCAATCCCTGATGATTCTAAACATCAAATGGTAGGAGTTTGAGGTAAGAAGAGCCAAGTGTAGAGATAAATTACAAAGAATAGTGAATGTTTCATTGAACTTCTAATTAGAAACTCACCCAAACCCTGCAGAAGCAAACCCAATGCCAGGGACACTATAGGTTTGTTTGGCTGTCTGAGTAGTTATTTTCAAAGTCACTCAGACACCAATTTGTACATTTTTGCTCTGATAAAATGAGTGGTACTGAAAGTAAATGGAAGAGTGAATATACTCTGAAAACAAGCTGTTATAAGCAGTGGCCCATGCACCAGTGGGCTCTGACCTCAACCCCTTTTATTTAGGTTATCTAAGTATAATGTTGAATGTAACATCAAGTATTCAATAATACTCAAATATTGAGTATAGTTTAATTATATCTATATTTACATTGAATTATTTATACCAAATTACAGAAAAATGTAATCACTTCTATATAAGCTAACAGTTTTTATTGAAAATACAAAAGATATCCAGGGGTGGAGAAAACACAAAATGTTACATACACTTGCTCTTAAAATAGTCAATAAGTGTTTAAATAAGTGAAAGTGTAGACTTCAATCATTAGCCATTCAATAAAAATGTTATTTAATTGAAATTATTTAAGTTAGAAGTTAAATTGAAATTTTTAGTTTTTAATGACAGAATTTAATGTCATTTTAATGACAGAGTTTAATTTTATCTGACATAAGGGATGCATATAATTTTATTGATAAAGAAAAATTACCTAAATTATATAATATCTATCAATCTATGGCTTTAACCTTAACAACTCCCTTCAAATATATAATAATTTTGGTCAGCATCAAGGTGCCTATTGAGTTTTTGGTCATATATTTTCTTTTTAATTTTTTTTTAAATGTTTATTTTTTAGTTGTAGGTGACAGAATATCTTTATTTTATTTTTATGTGGTGCTGAGGATCGAACCCAGTGCCTTATGCATGCTAGGCGAGCACGCTACCACTGCACCATAATCCCAGCCCCTGGTCATATATTTTCAATGAAGATATCCTAGGGAAAGTAATGATTGATTTAGTTAGAATGTTTTGGAAAAGTCTTTCTTAAAATAAACATTTCACAAGTTTGCACTCATAAAGCAGTTAATTCATAAGGAAATGCTTAAGAAGATGTCACAAGATGATACTTGTGGGTAACAAGATATATGAAAAATAAATAATTGGCTCAAGCACATGACCACATCAACAAACTAGTTTGACAATAGGGAAGTAAAGTTGGTGATTTTTTTCATGCCCTTCTCTTTCTCTTTATTGAAGTATAAATAACAGACAGTGAAATGCACATGTCTTAAGTTTACAGTTCAATGGATCGTGACAAATGTGTGTACCCATATAAATAACACCCACACTGCAGAAATTTCCTTCATGGACCTTCCTAATTGTCTCACCGTTCCTGCTGAGGCAATCACTGTTCTGACTTCTAGCACCACAGTTAGTTTTACTTATTCTAATAATACATTAAAGAGAAGTATATCACTTAGAAATAAAAAGAAACAAACTATTTATATGCACAAGTATGTGAATGAATGTCCAAATAATTATGAGTGAAAGAAAACAAATGAAGTAAACATTGCATTATTCTAGTTTCATAAAATTCTAGAAAATTAAAACCAGTCTTTAGAGTCAGAATGTAGATCACTAGCTATCTGGACACTGGGGAGAGAAAGTAGGAGGGCAGAATTACAAATGGGCATGAGGAAAATATGTGAGTATATTCAGATGTCAAAACTTATCAAATTGTACACCTTAAATGCATACAGTTGATTTTGTCAATTATATCTCTGTAAAACTGTTTAAAAAACCCTTACTTTCAAATGGCAATTCAATTTTCTAGGTAAGAAAGATCCCTTTGCAAGTCACACTGAGCTTTCTTCTTCAGTAAGTAATTACACTTCTTTTTTTTTTAATTTGGAAAAATGTTGACTAGTTTTTTCCAAATATTTTTCACAAATGTGATTTTTTCCTTTCCTTTTCTTATGATTACAATTTCATTGATGTAAGATATCTTGATATTGTTCCAAAATAAAAAGGTCAATATAGCTTTTAATTTTTTTCTCCAACCCCTTTCCTTTTCTCTCTTTCTCTTTCTCTGGCTCTGGTCTTTGGTTGGCTTGTTTCTATTAGCTTATCTTAAAGTTTACAGATCTTTGATTGTCCTATCTGTTTCTATGGCCTCCAGTAAATTTTCCATTCACTTCTTTAATTTCCATTTGAGTTGGTTGTAGTTTCCATTTATTTACTGTGAACACTTATATGTTCCCACGTTATATTCATCTTTACCTTAAATCTTTGCAAATATTTATAATATAGTGTTAAAATTCTTTGAGTGGTCCAAAGGTTATAGTTAAATTTTCTTCCAGTACAAATCATAAAATAATTGCAATTACATGCTATTTTGGATGAGTAGATGACTCCTTTATGTAATGTTTATTTAGTTTTGATGTGCTACTCAAGCATAAACCCTCTATACCCAAATTCTTTCCATCCTTGTTTATCCAATATTGTGGATATTTATTATGAAAGTCACACTGAATTTAAGATTAAAAGTTCTGTAAGTATTGCCCTCATTGCAAGAAGAAATTTATTGTCTACAAAATTTTCAATAATTTCAATAAGATATTTAGTTATTTGTATCAATGACTGACTGGCCGACCAAAATAAGGTGGAAATAAAGCCAGTTCTACATTTGAAATAATTTTTCTTTTTTTAAAACAAGTTTTGTATAGCTATTATCTTTTCTTTTAAAACAAAAAATAAAATTGAAAGATGTCTCATTCATATTTATTTTAAAATGATGCTGTACTTTATTTAAATTTGGGGGGGAAGGGACCAGGGATTGAACTGTGGGGCACTCAACCTCAGCCTCTTGAGCCACTGGGATTACAGGCATGCTTTATTTAAATTTCTTTTGAGTTACAACTTACATAAAAGTGTGCATATCTTGAGTTCAGTCATGATTTTGACAATTGAATATCTCTACATAACAACTACCCACTGTAAGATATAGGCATTTTTAACATACTGAAAATTTCCTTCATGCTCTCTTTACAGTGAGTTTGCCCTCCTCCAAAGGTAACCAAATCTTGATTTCTATTAGCATGATATAGGTTTGCCTATTTTGGGAACTTGTGTAAAATGAAATCATACCCTTTGCCTTCACATAATTAGTGTTTTTGCAATTTGTCCATGTTGTAAACATCAATCAAAATTTTCTTTTTTTATTGTGAAGTAGTATTCAATTATACAAATATACCATAGTACAAAATAGTACCACAATAATTGTGTATACATTTTTCTGTTAATAGAGCTCTGGATTATTTTCAAATTTTGCTATTATGAAGAGTCTGCTATGAATGTTCTTGAATACGTCTTTCTATGGGCACGTTTTTATTTTCCTTAGCTTCAATTCCTGGAAGTGGAATTGCTGTGTCATAGGATATGTATGCTTTGCTTTATCATTGTCTTTATTTATAGAGTTTATGGTGTTGGTTTTTCTACTCTTTTAACTTTCTTCTAAACAACATGTAGATGGGTTTTGCTTTTTATCAAGTCTCACAGCTTCTTTAGTTTTACTGGAGTACTTAGTCCATTTACATTTAATGTAATTTATGACTTTGTTTAGTTCAGTATAATAATATTATGTTGACATTTGTCTTCTATTTGTTCCATAGGTTATTTGTTCCAATGTTCATCTAATCTTACCTTCTTTTGAGTTTACATAATATTTTCATTATTCAATTTTTCCTACTTTATTAACTTTTTAGCTTACTTCTTCGTGTGTGTTTGTCTGTCTGCACATGGTTTAGTGATTACTCTAAAGATTTCAATTTGTATACTTATGTCAGTAATCACTTCAAACAAGATCATACTACTTAAAGAACAATTGCATTTAATCTCACCCTATTATTATTTATATTCTTGCATATTTTAATTCATCATATCCTATAAATCTAATACCCCAATATAATTGTTTTTGCTTCAAGTAATTAATTACACTTTAAAGAACTTCAGCAATTTCACGGGTCTGGGGAAACTAAAGTTTAAGGTAACCAAGGCAGCCAGTACCAAAGACTCAATATCCTAAAGATAAGAGTTCAAAGAATTGAGCCCAATACTCTGATAAAAACACTGCTTAGATTCTTAATCTCATAGCAGCTGTATTCTGTTACGCTCTTCTACTTTTTAGACTATCCTACTTACAAATTGACAATTGCCTCAGGAGAAAAAGAGGCTCAGTGTCATGATTCTGAATATATAAAAGAAAATGGAATGAAAAGACCACCAAAAGGATGGGTTTCTGATAAAAATCTCAATCCTTCCATTGAACCCAAAAGGACTACAGTCTAAGAGTGAAGTTAAACTGGAAATAAGGCCAACTTTAAAAAGAGTGACACCAAGCTGTGAATAACCTCAGTCTGTTTGGATTAAAGTAATCCATGCTTGTGCTAATTACCTCCATAAGCCAAAGAAATCTTTTGCAGGGAAAGATAACATTTCTAGAAACTTTGTAATGTTCGTACATACTTTCCCTATGTCTATAAAAATAAAAATCAGATGTACAAGTAAAAAATAAGGGAAAAGAAGCAATAGAAATTGTGCATAGGTTATCCAGATATTGATTCTCAGACACAGACTTTATAGTAACTGTGAATAATGTATGAAAGATAATTGATGACAAGGTGAAGAAATCAACCATAAAATTGAAATTTATCAAAAGAATAGATGGAAATTCAAAATTAAAAAATAATATCTGAAACCAAGAATACAAGTCACCTCAAATCCACCAGAATAGCTTAAATTAAAGCTACTTACTATGATGACAATGTAGAACAACTCTTGCATATTGTTAATGTGTATATAAAATGGCACAAACACTTTGGAAAAATACATGACAATAAAACCACATACACACTTTTCCTAAAATCCAGCAATTCTGCTCCTTGATACTTAACCAGGAGAAGTAAAAAACATTCAATCACACAAAAAAATACTTATACAAGTGTATTTGTAACAGCTTTGTTTGTAGTTCCTCAAAATGAACCAGTTTAGTTGTTCATCAACATAAGGAATTAAAAATAAACTGTTCAATATTCAATGAAGTAATACTCAGCAATAGAAGGGAATGGACTATTGTTATAGGTTGAATTGAGTCCTACCACCAAAAAAAAATTTATGCTGGAGTTTTAAGTTTTAATCTCTAGTACCATAGAATGTCACTTTATTTAGAGCTATCAGAGGAAGCAGATTAAAATGAGTTCATCAAGGTGGGTTCTACTACATTGTGACTGGTGTTCTTATTAAAAGGGGAAATTTGGACAAAGATACAGAGGGAAGATGATGTGAAGACATAAAGGGAGAAGACTCCAATATGACTAGAGTTATGAATCTACAAACCAAGAAATGCGAAGGGTGGTGGTAAACAACATAATCTATAAGAGGCAATAATAGATTCTCCCCTACAGCCATTAAGAGAGCATGGCCCTGCCAACACCTTGATTTCTGATTTCCATCCTCCATAACTGGAAGACAATAAATTCCTGTCCCTTGAAGCTACCCAGTTTTTGATCCTTTGTTTCAGCAACTCTAAGAGACTAATACAACTACTTACACATTTATCAGCATGTATGAATTTCAAAAGCATTATATTGAGAAAAATTCATCACATGAAAGATACATAATGAATAATTCACTTTATATGAGGTACAGAACAGGAAAAATAATCTATGGTAGAAAAAAAATCACACAAGCAGTTGCTAATGGGTGTGCAGGTTGGGATTGACTGGGAAGGGGCCTGAGGAAACTTTCTGTGTAGTGCTAATGCTTTATAGATCAGGGTTGTACATTTTATAAGGTTGAATTGTGTCCCCCTAAAAGATATGTTGTTTATACAAGTGTTTGCATTTATTGAATTTCAAATCAATGTTCAAAAATTGAACATTTAAGATTTGTGCATTTCATTGTAAATTATACTTCTCAAGAAAGAAAATATGTGAAATAAATAATAAACTCCAGTTGATATGCATTCTAAAGTATCTAGAAGGAAGTATACTGATATAAGCAATTTAATTTAAAATATATCAAAAAGTAAGATTAATGAATGAACATAGAGGGATGTAATAGCACAAATATAATCTAACATTAATGGTATAACCTAGTTGCTGGATACATGGGTGTTCAATGTAAAATTCTTCTAATTCTTCTCTTTGAATATTTTCATAATAAAATTTAAAGAAAGAGAGGATGTAATATAGGAGTTTACCACAAAATTAGACATAGTTGAAGAGAGATTTAATCAAGTTGAAGCACACAATAAAAAAAGGGAATTAAAAATATAGAAGTGGCCATAAATGATACTAGCTAGGTTCACTCATAAAGTCAACTATAGGTATAACTGAAGTTCAGGATAAGAGGAGAAAGAAAATGAACTAAATGCAATATTTTTATTTTAAAAAAGGCAATAGATAAGGATTTTTTCAAAGAAGATGAAATACTTTCAGTCACATATATAGTTAATGCATTGAACTACAAGCAGGATAAATATAAAGAAAAATGCAAGTGGATAAATCTAATTAAACTATTAAAAATAAATGCGAAAACTTCTAAAAGCATTCTGCATAATAACAATAAGATTCAGAGCTGACTTCGAAACAGAAATGATGAAAGCCAAAAGTGAATGGAGTAACATCTTAAAAGTAAGGCTCATGGACAGAGGCAGCATTTATTGGGCTCCTATTATGTATATGCCAGACTCTGAGCCAACCCCTTTACATAGCCTCACTTAAACTTAATGTCTTCCTAATGAGGTAGAATTAACATCCATATTTTAATCAAAGGAAATGGAATTTTGGAAAATTTAATATTTGTAGAAAGTCAGACAGCTAAACAGTAGGAAATATTTAAACTTCATTGTGACAGACTCCCAACATATTCATCTTATATATTTTGTTGTTTCCTGTATGCTTTTTTTCTTTTTGTTTCTCCATTCCTGTGAGTCTGGTTAGGCTCACGGCTCTAGCATTTCCTGACTTGATAATCTCACTGCCAATTCTTGTAGTAGTTATATCAATATGCTTGGTTGGGTTAATACTAAAAAAGGAGACAGAGGAAACTGAATGTGGTGCAACACCAGAATCTAATATTGGATAACAAGGGTACAGATCACATTATGATAGATACTGGAGCACTGACTGTAGAGAAAATCCATTTAATTGGCATCTTTTCTTTTAATGCAGTACTGTATAGCTACTTTCCATTTTGACACTATAGTAGATGACTGAAATGTTACCTTCTGTCTTGTTAGCACCGTATTGTAAAGTGTATATTATTATAGAAAATTGACAAGGTGATGAGCTGTCATTTTAGCTAAGAGAATATCCTATTTTTAATGAATATTATTTTACAAGAAAATGTGCTGATGACAGCTTATTTCAATGGAAACTGCTGATGCATAGCCAACATTATATCAGCAGTGAAGATACCTAAAAATCTCCACTTGAAGTAAGAAATGTGTTTTCAAGAATAATATTTAAGAAATGTGTACATAAGAACAAGCAAAATATTTTTAGATACAGTATATATATATACATATATATAATAGGAGATTTTATAGGAGACATCCATTTTTATATAGGATAATAATTTATATTTTAATACTATTTTGTTTGCAAATATTTTTCCTGTGTCTTCAGAATGAATGTGTGTAAGTAGATAAATGTGTGTGTGTGCACATGTGTGCATGCACGCACAGTACCAGCTTATAATGAGCCAAGTTACAATTTTTTGACTATATGATGGTATAAAAATAACACACACTCAGGAGAAAACATACTTAAATTTAGAATTTTTCTCTTTTCCCAGGCTAGTGATATGCCATATTATACTCTCTGATGATGCTGAATAGAAATAGTGACATTGAGTTCCCAGCCAGCCACACAATCACAAGGGTGAACAATGGATACTGAACAGTGTACTGTGTTGCAAATCTGGGATGTTTTAAGATGACATCTGGCATCTACTGGTTTTCCTGACTTGTCTAGAAATATCTGAAATCTAGTTGGGGCTTACACTTACTGTCCCAGTTACTCATATAATGAGTACCTATTCCAAAGTTTAGTGGCCTGACACAATAATGATGTTTTGTTTTTCAAATTCCGGGTTCACCTTCTGGCTGATTCTTTTGCTGCTATTTGGAGCTTACTCGTGTAGCTGAATTGAACTGATGAATTATCTGGGGACTGGATTAGCTAGGACTTTCAGGATGACTGGACCCTCTCTTCACATAGTTCTCATCATTTGGTAGTGTAGACTAGGATTCCTTTAATGGCAACAAGAGTGCACCAAATGAACAAAGACAGAAGCTGCCAGGCCTCTTAAAGCCAGGTTCTTAAATGAAACAGAAATATATCCATAACATTCTGTTAATCAAAGCCACAAAACCAGCCCAGATTCAAAGAGAAACAGAATGTACTTCATAATAGAAGAGGCATGCAATTACAGAAATGATACGATTATTTTAGTTATCTTTAAGGTTGATCAACTACAGTTTAGCCTGTGGTCATACGATGGCACATCTCTTGCACATACAAAATATATTATCTCCTTCCACAAAATATATTATCTCCTTCCCAAGACTCTGAAAGTCTTATTTAATTACAGTATTAGCTCAGGCTCTATTACTCTAGGAACAGGGAATGTTTTTTGGTTAGTATGTTGTTCAGCTTTTATCACTGTGACTAAAATACCTGAAAAGAACAACTTTGAGGAGGAAACGTTTTTGGGGCTCACAATTTTAGAGGTTTAGTTCATGGTCAGCCATCTCCTTTACTCTGGACCTGAGTTGAGGCAGAACATTGTGGCAGAAGGGTGTGGTGGAGAACTCCTCAGCTAATGGAAATTGGGAAGGAGTGAGAGTAAGAAGCCAGACAAAATATAATCCCCAAGGTCATATCCAAATGACCTACTTCCTCCAATCATGTCCCACCTGACTACAGTTTCCACCATCTCCAGGTAATCCCTTCAGCTCTCAATGGATAAAATCACTTATGAAGTCAGAGCTCTCATATCCAATCACTTCCCCAAACCCCCATCTCTGAACATTGCTGCTTTAAGGTCAAAATCTTTAAGTACAAAAGCCTTTGGGACACATTCAGATGCAAACCATAACAGGGCCTCGTAATGTTAAATCACCTCATGATGTCTTGGTCACCTTAGTTGTGTAAGCAGAGTCTATAATGTTTGTCCAAAGACAAAATCACCTGAAGATACACTTCTTAGAACAGAGCCTTATGGTTAAACAACACATAGTTGTTTATCATTTGTAGAGTAAAAAAGTAAATTATAAAAAGTTTTAAAATACCATAATTTCTAAATTTTGTTTCATAGGCTTTTGTTTGATAGAATCTATATTTTAAAATACAGTCAAAGAGCCAGGCCCAGTGGTATACACTTGTAATCCCAGCAGCTCAGGAGGCTGAGGCAAGAGGATCATGAGTTCAAAACCAGCCACAGCAAAAGCGAGGTGCTAAGCAATTCAGTGAGACTCTGTCTCTAAATAAAATACAAAGTAGAGCTGGGGATGTGGCTCAGTGGTCAAGTGCCCCTGAGTTCGTTCCCTGGTACCCCCCCCCCAAAACTAAAAAACAGTAAAAGGAAAGAAAAAGTAAAAGAAACATCAAATATGTTTTAGTCTAATAAAGCAAATAATTTATGTTTATTTAAAAAAAAATTCTTTGAAATCCTTGGGGGAGGAAATTGAACATGGCTCCTTGGGAATTTTTAAATTATTATCAATAAATTACTTTCTGACACTAACTTAGGGATTTTGTATTCCAGGATTTTTTTTAATTGCACATTTTTATGGCCCCCTCTTTTTATAATTTTTATTTTTTAGTATTGGAGATTTAACTTAGGGTACTTAACTGCTGAACCACATCTCCAGTCCTTTCTTTATTTTTTTATTTTGAGACAGGGTCTCACTGAGTTGCTTAGGGCCTTGCTAAATTGCTGAGATTGGTCTCAAACTTGTAATTATCCTGCTTAATCCTACCGAGCTGCTAGGATTACAGACATGTGCCACCACACTCAGCTTCCCCATTTTCTTTTTATTAATGCATTATAGTTGTACATAATGATGGGAATCCTTATTACATATTTATACATGGACATAATTAAACAATATAATTTGGCCAATATAATTTCCCTTTCTTCTTTCCTTCTCCTTCCCCTCCCTGGTTTCTTTCCTTACTCTATTGATCTCCCTTTGATTTTTATGCATCTTTTTTTTCCCTTTTTCTTCTCTAGCTTCCCAATATAAGAATAAACATACAATTCTTGGCTTTCTGAATTTGGCTTATTTCATTTAACATATTGTTCTCAAATTCCATCCATTTTCCTGCATATATTTTCATTCCTCTTTATGACTGAATAAAACTCTAATATATATCACATTTTCTTCATCTATTCATCCATTTACAGACACCTTGGCTAGTTCCAGAGTCTGGCTATTGTGAATTGTGCTGCTGTAAACATGGGTATATATCTATTGCTACAGTATGATATCTTCAATTCTTTAAGATAAATACCAAGGAATGGTATAGCTGGGTCATAAGGTGGTTCCTAGTCTTTTGAGTAACCTCTATACTGATTTCCATAGTAGTTGTACTAATTCTCAATCCACCAACAGTGTAAAAGCGTTCCTTTTTCTCTGCATCCTCGCCAGCATTTATTTTTGTTAATATTCTTCATTATATTCTTCATTCTGATTGAAGTGAGATGAAATCTCAGTATAGTTTTGGTTTGTATTTCCCTAATTGCTAACAATGGTGAACACGTTTTAAAATATATTTGTTGGCTACTTGTATTTCTTCTTTTGAGACATATCTGTTTAGTTCATTTGCCCATTTACTAATTGGGTTATTTGGTTCTTTGGTGTTAAGTTTTTTGAGTTCTTTATGCATTCTGGATATTATTCCTCAGTCAGCTAGCAAAGATTCTCTCCCATTCTGTAGGTTCTCTTTATGTTCTTAATCATTTCCTTTGTTGTGCAGAAGCTTTCATTTGATGCCTTCCCATTTATTAACTCTTGGCATTAATTTGTAAAATTTACAGGTGCAACTGAGAAAGTTGTTGCTTGTACCTATATATTGAATGTTGAACCTAAGTCTTCTAGGAATTGCACAGTTTCTGGATTAATTTTTAGGTCTTTGAACCTTTTTTTTTTTTTGGTATCGTGGATTGAACTCAGGGGTACTCAACCACTGAGCCACATCCCCAGGCCTATTTTGTGTTTTATGTAGAGACAGGGTCTCACTGATTTGCTTAGTGCCCTGCCCTTGCTGAGGCTGGCTTTGAACTGGTGATTCTCCTGTCTCAGCCTCCCTAAGTGCTGGAATTACAGACTTGCTCTATTTTGAGTTGACTTTCGTGCAGGATGAAAGACAAAGTTCTAGACTACATATAGATAATCAGTTTTCCCGGCACTGTTTGTTAAAAGGGCTGTCTTTTCACCAAAGCATTTTTTTTGCAGCTTTGTCAAGGATCTGTAGCTGTGTGGGTTTGTGTCTGTATCTTCTGTGTCATTGGTCTGTGTATCTGTTTTTATGCCCGTGCCAGGAGGTTTTTGTTACTATAACTCTATAGGGTAACTTGAAGTCAAGTACTGGGATGCCTCCAGCATTGCTTTTTTAGCTTAGAATTTCTTTGGCTATTCTGGATTTTTTATTCTTCCAAATAAATTTAGGACTGTTTTTTATTGTTCTGTGAAGAATGTCATTGATATTTTGGTAGGGATTGCATTAAATCTGTATATTGATTTTGGTAGTATGGTCATTTAAAAATATTATTTCTGCCTATCTATGAGCATGGGAAGACTTTCCATCTTCTTGTGTTTTCTTCAAATTCTTTGTTAAGTGTTCATAATTTTCATTGTAGAAGTCTTTCCCCTCCTTGTTTAGATTTATTCCTAGGTATTTAGTTTTTTGAAGCTATTTTGAATAGGGTCATATTCCTGATTTCTTTCTTAGAAGATTTGTTATTGGTATATAGAAAAGCTATTTATTTTTTATGTTGATTTTGTAACCTGCTAATTTGCTGAATTATATTAGCTTTAATATACTTCTGGTGAAGGTTTTTTGGACCTTCTATGTATAGAATCATATCATCTGCAATCAGTGATAGTTTGACTTCTTTCCCATTTTTATTCCTTTTATTTCCTTCTCTTGTCTAATTTCTCTGGTTGGAATTTATAGTGCTATATTGAATAGGAGTGGTAAGAGTGGACATAGTTGTCTTGTTTGAGATTTTAAACAAAATGCTTTCAGTTTTTTTTCCTATTTTCTCTGATGTTGGCTTTGCGTTTGTCATATATAGCCTATAGGATATTGAGGTATGTTCTTTCTATCCTGAGTTTCTTCAGTGTTTTTATTATGAATGGGTGCTGAATTTTATTGAAGCCTTGCTCTGCATCTATTGAGATGACTAGGTGGTTTTTGTCCTTAATTCTATTTTTGTGATGAATTACATTTATTTGTGTATGTTAAACCATCCTTGCAACCCTGGGATAAGACCAATTCGGTCATTATATACAATTTTCTTAAGATGAGTTGAATATGATTATCTAATATTTTATTAAGGATTTTTGCATTTAAGTTCATTAGGGATATTGGTCTGTAGTTTTCTTTCCTGCATGTGTCCCTATCTGGTTTTGGTATGAATGTGATGCTGTATTCATTGAATGAATTTGAAAGTATTCCATCCTTGAATAATCTGAGGAACACTGGCATTAGTTTTTCATTAAAGATCTGGTAGAATGCAGCTGAGAATGGATCTGGTTCTGGACATTTCTTTACTGGAAGGCTTTTTATTACTGGTACTATCTCATTGCTAGTTACTGGTCTGTTTAGGTTTTCTATGTCCTCTTGAATAAATTATGGCAGGTGGTATGTGTCTAAAATGTGTCCATTTCTTAAAAGTTTTCCAATTTATTGGAGCATAAGTTTTTAAAATAGCCCCTAATGATCCTCAGGATTTTTGAAATGTCTGTGGGTGGTGATTTCTGCTTGCTTCTTGCTAATTTTACTAATTTGTGTCTTCTCTCTTTTTCTTTTGATTAGTTTGGCTAAGGGCTTATCACCTCAAAGGATGAACTCTTCATTTAATTGATTGTATTTTTATTCTCAATTTCATTGATTTAGACTCTGATCTTAACTATTTTCTTCCTGCAACTGGTTTTGGAACTGGTTTTTTCTTGTTTTTCAAGTGCCTAGAGAGGTATCATTAGATTGTTTACTTGGAGTATTTCTGATGTTCTTACGTAGACACCCACAACTATAAACTTTCCTCTCAGAATAATTTTCATAGTGTCCCAGAGGTTTTGCTCTATTGTATTGCTATTCTCGTTTGACCCTAGAATTTTTTAATTAATCTGATTTTTTCTCTCCCATTCATCATTCAAAAGTGTATTGTTCAGCAGGGCACAGTGGTGCATGCCTGTAATCCAAGCAGCTCAAGAAGTTGAGGCAGGAAGATCATGAGTTCAGAGCCAGCCTCAGCAATGATGAGGCACTAAGCAACTCAGAGACCCTGTTTCTAAGTAAAATACAAAATAGGGCTGGGTATGTGGCTCAGTGATAGAGTGCCCCTGAGTTCAACTCCCGGTACCTTCCCCCAACCAAAAAGAGTGTGTTGTTCAATCTTTGGGCTGGGGTTGTGGCTCAGTGGTAGAGAGCTTGCTTAGCATGTGTGAGGCACTGGGTTCAATCTTCAGCGCTACATAAAAATAAATAAATAAAATGAGGATATCATATCCATACACAACTAAAAAATATATTGTTCAATCTTCATGTATTTATATACTTTTGTAAGTATTTTTGGTGATAATTTTTAATTTCATTCCATTATGATCCAATAAGATGCCAGAAATTATATCAACTTTATCAACTATTTTTTATTTGATAAGAGTTGCTTTGTGGCCTAAAATGTGGTCTATTTTAGAGAAGATTCATCAACAGCTGAGAAGAAAGTATACTCAGCAGTTGTTAAATGAAATAGTCTATAGATGTCTATTAAGTCTGTTTGATTTTAATATTTTTAGGCCCAACGAGTCAGTACTATTTATGTCTGAATGATCTACATGCTGTGAGAGAGCCATGTTAAGATCACACAGTATTGTTGGTTGACATGTATTTTCTTCCAGGGCTTGGAACACAGCATTCCCAGCCCTCTTGGATTTCAAAGTTTGTTCTAAGAAGTCAGAAGTAATTTTGATTGGTTTCTGTCTAAATGTGACCAGACATTTTTCTCTTGATGATTTTAAATTCTTTTCTTGTTCTGTATATTAGGCATTTTAATTTTTATATGTTATGGAGAAATTCTTTTTTGATCTTGTCTACTTTGAGTTTTAAATCCATTTTGTATCTGGATGTCTATCTAATTCTGAAGCTTTGGAAATTTTTCTTTTTCTTTTTCTCTGAAGACATTATCCATTCCATTAGTCTGCCTCTCACAATCCTCTTCAGTTACAATCATTCTTAAATTAGGTCTCTTACTGTTTTCCAGAGTTCTTAAATATTCTGGTTATGATTACTTGCTTTTTAAAAAAATATTTTTTGAATATTCAAGACTGGTCACTCTGTCTTCCAGCTCTGAAATTCTGTCTCCAGCATGGTCTACTCTATTAGAAAGATTTTTCAATTGAACATTTTATTTGATTTATTGTGTCTTTCATTCCCAACATTCTGTTTAGTTCTTTTAAAATATCTCTCTCTTCAATGTATTTCTCATTCATTTCAGCTATTTTTTGTGTGTGTTCTCTTGGAATTCATTGATCATTTTTATAATCTTTCTTTTGAATGCTTCATCGGATATTTCATCCACTTCAATACCTTTGGAGTCAGTTGTTGGTGAATAATGAAATTTAGGAAGCATTGTGTCATCTTGCTTTTGCATTTTTCCTATATTATTGTGTTTGGCTTTATGCATCCATTGGGATGGATTTCTCTTCCACTCTTATGTTTGGGACCTTTTACAACATAGGCTTCTCTTACCAAAGTATCCTGGAGTGATCAGGATTGACACTTCTGCAATCTTATGATATCCACAGCCTTGTGTTAATCTCTGTTTGGTGTAAGAACAGATGTCCGTGAATGGGATGTGAGGGACCCACCTAGAGATTTCTACGTGGGGCCTATCATTAGTTTGAGGTTTTCATCTCTTTAATTCTTTGTATTAAAGTATAGCTGAAGATTGGATGTGGTTAATTTTTTTGTGTGGAGCAAGGTGAACTGTCTATTGGCTGGACTTAGTTCAGCAACAGAGTCTGTACCCTGTGAACTTGTGTTCCTTTAGGTTCCCTGCACTTCTCATAACAGGGGAAACAAACACTATCAATAATCAGAGGAAACAATATACAGCATTAAAATTAATACGTGGTGCCTACTATGTCACCTACAACAATAATTTGTAGGAAAAACAAGAGTGGTGGGGGCAACAATTTCCAACACATAACAAAAAACAAAGTAATTGTGATATAGGTCTGACATTAAAGTAAACAGCAGGTGTCAACTATGCCATCAACAGTCCTAATCACTGCAACAACATGAATCGTTGTAACAAGAATTATATAAACCAGATAGTTCTAAAAAATGATACAAATAGAGTTAATTAGGAGAAAAGAATATGTAATAGTGAGGTAGAAGAAAGTTTGAAATGTTCAAAATGTGGGCAGACAGGATACAGAATAGACATAGAGAAAGCAAAGTAAAAGGAAAGAGAAAGAACAAGAAAATTTGGCTGTTAGCAAAAGAAAAAGAGAAACAAAGAGACAAAAACAAAATAACTTTAAAATAAGCAAATTAAAAACCCTAACCCTCAAAAGTTAAGATGAAGAAAAATAACTACATAAAAATGCACAAAAAAAGGGGAAAAAAAGAAACATATGTATATGTATACATTTCCATGACACAATCAGCACAGCAAGAGGACCAAGAAAAGGAGAAAATATTTTCAATGAAAAATAATTGTCTCCACTGAGGTGATCAAAACAGCTGACAGAGAGAGTGGGGGATGGGCAGAGAGAGAACACAAGTAACAAGGGGTGGGTTTGTTAACCCCTTTCTCTTTTTGTGTTGCTCAGCAAACTCCCCATTGGAGTGTCCTAAAACAGAGGCTGGTTGAGATAACTGTTAGCCTTGTTTCTCATCAGTGCAAGGCAGGACAGAGTGACAATTGGAGTTTTGTCTGGACCGATCAGATTGATTCATTCCCAGGGTGGGGCTGCTGCAGAGTTCTATGAGAGGATTTTCAGTGGCTAGGACTGAAGTCTAATGAGGTCTTAGGGGCTTTGTTGGGTGGTATCTGCTCTGTAGAGATTAGATCAATATAGCTGGGAAGATGCCAATCTTTGCTGGGATTCTGGATCTCAGGAGCCTCACAAGAATTCTATTCATGGGGCAGGAGAGCCAACTATCCACAAACCCTGTTTCTCATTAATACACTCTTCCAAGGCTTAATTCCTAAGTGTATTTACCCCTGCCTGTTCAGTTTCATAACCCTCTTGAGCTGGTTACATGAGCTGCCAGACTCAAAGAAAAGTGAGTTGCACTCTCCTCCATTTTTTTTTATTTGAATCCCCCTGTGCACAATTTTTTCTGTCTCTGTTTCACTCGCATTCTGCTAGGTACACTCTACACCACATAGTAGATGCTGGTCAGGACAGTATGGAATGTTTGTTATGATCTCCTGGACTGTGGTGTGGCCACCTCAAGATGGCTCCCACCTCAGCTCTTCACTTGTCTATTGACAAACACAGAGAAGTTTTCAAATACAATTTGCTGTGCAACCTCTAGATCAGCTAAAGTTCAAGCTGCTGTTTTGATCAACAGGTTTTTCTGTTCCAGATTTGTCCACTGTGCTTCTCTCTCTGTTATACCTCCCCTCTGTGATGAACTAGAACTGCTGCTGCTCCTGCTGTCACAACACCTTGGTTTCAGTGTACTCTGTCTTGTTCTTTGTTCAGTGCACCTGGATTTATGAGTCTCTAAGAGACTCTGTCCAATATTGAATTTTACTGAGTTCCTTCTTTCATCCCTCTCATTGAGAAGCACTACTCCCACTGTCTGAATCCTGAGCCACAGAGAAACTGGAAATACAGCCTTTCTCTAATTCTCCATCTTGAATCTCATCTCTAGGATTCTATATTAGATGAAATATTAACATTAATTAGAATACTATTCATATTTTCAACTTCCTATAGTTGTTTAAATAAGCATATATTCACTTCTAAATAGATTTTAAAAGGCATATTATAATACAAAACAAAGCATCCCATTTTCTGTGGAATTTTTTTTCTGTTTAGCATTATCCAAGTCATATAAGTCTTAGCAAAGAAAGATTTGAAATTTTGTGGACGTTTTGGTTATTATCTAGGTCATATTTGAAAATCTTTTGTTTCCAATTTGGTGTATCTATATCTACGTATAAACTCTGTAGAAAATTTTATCATAGAGCTGAAAGTGACCAACACATTATGTATTTAGTATTTGTCTCAGACACTGTACTAGGCATAGTTATATAATAATATATTTCAACACAGATTTGTAAAAACTACCCTGACAATGACCAAATAAATATTTAAGTTCTTAAAAGCTCAAGGTACCAGCTTTTAAGTTGTACCCTACAGTTGAGAATCTGATACAAGTTAAAAACCAAATATTCCCATGTGCTTTAGACTTTTCCAGATTTCAGTTGCAATCTTACAAAATTTTATGGGAGAGCTAAAAGTGACCAACTCAATCAAGTATTCAACATGTGCTTTTGACACTATTCTAGGCATAGTTATATACATAGTTATGTAAGTAGTTGCCCTAGCTTTTTCTTCATCCTCACAGTATTCCTTCAAAATTAGTATTATTAGCATTAATATTCTTCTGTAAATATTGATAACATCAAAGATATTGAGTATTTTATATCTAAGGGTGTCATATACATCAGTCTACCTCTTTGCTTATAAGGTCAAGTAGTGAGACTTGATACTTTCTCCTGCAGTATATTTTATATCTTTTCCCACTGTGTCTAATGAGCTGAACTGACGGCAAATTTCCCCTTACATAAACTAGCAAGTTCTTATCTAAAATAACCAAAATCCAAATAACTTGTAGGAGAAAACTTAATAAAGAATAGCTTATTATTTTAAGGACATCCCTCAGAGCTATAGTGATAAATTAAATTATATTTCATTTCTCAATAAAGAAACTATGTTCTCCAAAGCACATAAAATTGGTTCCAAAATTAAAAATTCAGAAGTTAGACTTAAATGAATGCCATCAATTAATTTTTATAAAAGAACTAGAACCATTTTGAAAAGTTCAATTGTCTTCTAAATGAAAATTAGATAAATAACTTCATACTGTTAAGAAAAATTATTATGATTTGCAAGATAGACCTAGCAGGCTTTTTAGCCTTCAGTTAACAATATCAGTCCTCCAGTGTGGTCCCCAAATCTTTGGCCCACAAATGAGCAGAATTCAAAGGATTTCATCTGGAAAGTAAGATTACTAGTTAATGACAATGCCTGTTTTTATTTCTGATTCTATTCTTTTCAGCAATAATTAGGGTTTAGAAAAAAAATACCCTTACATAGATCAAATAAATACTAAAGTTCTTAAAAGCTCAAGGTACCATCTTGTAAGTTGGACCCTGCAATTGAGAATCTGATGTGCTGTTAAAGCAGTTATATTCCCCAGATGCTTTAGACTGTCCTGGATTTCAGTTGCAGTCTTACAGTCCCTTGAAAGGTTTCTGCCTCTTCACTTCTTCACATAGTGAATAGAGAATAAAAAGAGTTGCTCTGTTTGTTACTATGTTGTTGGCACAGGAATCAGTAAAAATGTTGTACCAGTGCTCGATCACTGTATGTGTGACAATCTGACTAGTAATAGAAAAAGACATAGAATCTTAGTAGTTTTACAGTTTTTCACATTTTCATTTTTACTATTTTTCTTTGAGCTGCCTATAGGAAAAAAACAAGGAAATATTTCTATATCCCTAGCCATCCTCTTCATCATCCTGTTTGAATGAATGTAAAGAACTAAAAACACCTAGGAGTTCTGCAGAGAATTTTGTAGCACAGCTTAAAGTGACCAACTCATTCATTGTCATCTTCTCCATGGTGCAAATGTCCTTAATCCAAAATATCATAATCTAGCTGAAACAAGACAAAATGGACCATTCTTGGGTGCAGGATCACTTTTTAAAAAAAAAGCAGAATAGGAGTATTTGCTGAAATGTGATATCTGTAATAACAAGCCACAGGGAGAGAGAAAGAAAAGCAAAACATCCTTGAACAGTGATGGTCTACTATTACACTTAGCCTACCACACAAATTGGTCCCAGAAGTTTTCTCTTTAATTCAGGATTTATGGAAACATCTGAGATTATAAAATTAACCGAACAAAAACAGATGCTATAATTGTAAGAGGCCCAATTCTTGGATGAATACCAGAGCTAAACATTAGTATATGAAGAGAAAACATTTTAACTTGAGTTCTTATATATCAGTTTACAAGCTGATGTAAATATTCCACATGAAAATAACTATCTAAACAGCTTGTAGAAATGAAATTATGTTCATATAAGTGGCTCATTTTTCTCCTTTTCAAAAGAGAAGACAAGGGTTATTAAAATGATAATTTCCTCAAGTTTCTTAATTAATAATATAAAATTTCCCACCTGTATTTACAATTCCTTGGGAAGAAGGGGAAGAGGCATGTCTTAGATATAACTCCCAAATTGTGCTTTTAAGTGGCTCTAGGGTGATACATAAAACCTCCATTGTCATCTATTCTGCATATTCATTGTGAAAGACTAATTCTGAGCAACATTTGGTTTGAGGTTTCTCCAACTGGAAGAAAAAAAAACTCTTGACCTTTGAAGAGTAGCTATTTAAAGGTAGAAAAAATACATACCTCTAGACTAGGCTGCCCCTAGATATTTTTAAAGCCCTGGAAACTATCTGTAGGGCGAAAAAAAAAAACCTTGAAAAATGAAGTTTGCTAGTGGTATTCCATTTAAGGGCTGGGTGTGGTTGTAGCAACTTGTTCTTGTGGCTATGCCTCTGCAGGAACTGTTTATAAGGTA
This sequence comes from Xerus rutilus, assembly GCA_028644305.1. Taxonomy (NCBI): domain Eukaryota; kingdom Metazoa; phylum Chordata; class Mammalia; order Rodentia; family Sciuridae; genus Xerus; species Xerus rutilus. The sequence goes on along the minus strand of CM053405.1, from coordinate 99,275,361 downwards.
TAAATATGAAGGAAATTAGAGACTTAAGATCAGGCAAATAATGTGTTCTTTTTAGGAATGAAGGACCTTTAAGTGGTCTAAGATGCTTTTTCTGTAAAGTAGTGGGTTTCTCTGAATAGAAGAACACATGGCAGAGGCTGTGGTTCTAAGACTGGGTAAAAGGACTTTGTAAACACACCCAGAGAAATGTCAGGATAATACCTCCAGGGGACCTTGGCCAAGATTTGTTTATTGGATTTACACAATTGAGCCAATCATGATTAAATTGCCTCAGGGCAAAAGTTCAAAGGGATAACAATCAGAAAGCATAAAAAGTGGAGCAACAACTGGCATATATTAAAATAAATAAGATGTCAATGTAAAGAGATACGTCTTTCAGTTCTTTACAGTTCAGCTTGTAGAAAGTCATTAGACAAGGATTGGGCCCAATTATAGTGAACAAAGAATCTCACAAACAAGGGCCTTCCACAGAAATCTAATTTCTTCTTGAGCCCTTTACAGATGCAATGTGGTAACTGTTAGCTGGAACCCTCCAGCTGATTTATATTTCTATGAAGCTGAATAAGCAGTGATTCCCACATTGTGTTCCAGGGAATATGAAATCCACAGAATGTTTGTGTTAGCCAGCCATTGGCTTTTCCTACCATGATGATTCATCCAGGAAATACAAATTTAAATCTGTTAATAAGATGCTCCATAATCCTAGAATCTAGATTTTCCAAACTTTTTTGACCACACTTTGAGAAAATGTAATAAAAGTTAACAAATGTATAAGTTCTGTATATAGTCATAGGCTCAAAGGTTAAGAAAGTTGGTTGATCAGTCCTTCCTGGCCTCAAATCCCAGTCATCCTATTTTCCCTCTGTAGTAGGCAGCTTTACTTCCACTTTAAGACTCTGGCCCCTCATGTTTTTCCCTCCCAAATATTCATTTGACTCACCTTAAAGTAATGTAAAAATGCTTGGTGTCATTTGAGAGCTTTCTTTTGTAAATACATTTTCAATGTAACAGTATAGAAACTTTGATGTGAAAGAATGCAATTCTTACTGAGATATTTTAGGCAAGCAACTGAGACAGTGTTTGGGGACTAACAAAGGTATTTTTAGGACATTTGCACTTAAGCTCAAGAGAGAGTAATGCATGAAATGACCTAGTCCAAGCTATGGAAGTCTTGGGAAATCACTTAGAATTTTCTTTCTATATTTTTTATTGGTGCATTATAGGTGTACACAATGGTGGGATTTGTTGTTACATAGTCATACATGCACACAATATAACAAAATAAGTTGGCCAAAATTATTCCCACTATCTCCCCTCTCCATTCCCTCCTACCTTCCCTTGGTCCCCTTCTTCTATTCTACTGATCTTCCTTTGATTTTCATGAGATTTCCCTCACCAATTTTGAGCAGAACTTAGCATTTGGTTAGAGTATCTCCTTTTTCCTTTATAGCTTCCATATATGAGAGAAAACATACAACCCTTGACCTTCTGAGTTTGCCTTATTTCACTTAACATAATGTTCTCAAGTTCTATTCATTTCCCTGCAACTAACATAATTTCATTTTTCTTCATGGCTGAATAAAATTTCATCCACTTAGCATTTTGAATTGGACCTAGAGGTCTTTGAAGCACTTTTTTCTCAAATTTCTTGTATATAAGCAATTTCATGCATCATGTGGGTAAGAAAGAGGGCTGCCACAATCGCCCTATTCATTTTTCCCATTGTCTACCCCAAGAGAGCAGCCAGCATACCTGACACTGCACACAGCCCTCTTTCACTGAGTGGCCCTTAAGAACCACATTTGGGGGCTGGGATTGTAGCTCAGCGGTAGAGCGCTTGCCTCGCATGCGTGAAGCCCTGGGTTCGATCCTCGGCACCACATACAAAGCAATAAAATAAAGCCATTGTGTCCATCAACAACTAAAAAGAAATATTAAAAAAAAAAAAGAACCACATTTGGTGGAAAATTCTCCCAGAATCCTTCAAATAATTTCTCTATATCTTCCACTCATTAGCTCTAGTTCAAAATTATTCTTCCCATAAAAGTATTGTAAATTCTTCTCCAAGCTCACTATCTCCATTCTGTGTAGGGCAGAACATCAGATCCCTAACAATTTTATACATGTGTTTCAGATACTAACTTGATCATCAATACCACTTAAAACTGAACTATTTATACCAAATTTGAAATTTATCTTAGGACAATGGAGCTACTCTATCCTATGATCTAGCTATTTTACCATTTACTCAGAATGCTCATTGTGTTGGGTTTCATTCATTCTCAGATGGGAGCAATATTTAATTTATTGTATAGACACACTTTTCCCAATGATTTCCTAAGAAAATCCCAACATTACTCATTATTTCCACTCCACTGTGCCCCATGAGATTGATTGACAGAAAGAAAACAGTATCACACAAGAATGAGTCTGATGACATGAATTCAGCAGAAAATAAGCTCCATAGGAGTTGGAAAAAGTTTTAAAGAACTTGGTGAATGTCTGTTTTGGGTCATATAAGAATTGGGAAGAAAAGTAATGACATTTAAAAAAATCAACATTGATCATAAATGGGCTCCCCAAAATGTGACTTAAGACACACACACACAAAAACTATACATGAGCTTCATTTAAATTATGTTTCTTTACTGGACTTTGTTACTTTATAACATGTCGCAGAGATTGGATGGTTGAGGGCTTCAGGATTTGTAAGAATTTACTAACTCAAAATGTGAACTATCTATAAGAAACCATGATAGGCCCAGGAGTCCAAAAACGTCTCTGTCTTTTGGTAATTATCATCCACCAACAAAAGAGGGGGATGAAAACAAAAACATTGTTTTAGTGAGCTTTTTCACTGCTGTGACCAAAAGACCTGACAATAACAATTTTAGGGGAGGAAAAGTTTATTTGGGGACTCATGGCTTCAGAGGTCTCAGTCCATAGTAGCTGACTCCATTCTTTGGGGTCTGAGATGAGGCAAAACATCATTGTGGAAGTGTGTTGTGGAGGAAACCAGCTTGGGGATGTGGCAGCAGACAACAGAGAGAGAGAGAGGGAGAGAGAGAAAGAGAGAAAGAGAAATAGAGAGATTCTCACTAGATTCAGAATATATACCCCAAAGGCATGCCCTCTTTGACCCACCTCCTTTAGCCACACCATATCTGCCTATAGTTACCATCCAGTTGATCCCCATCAGTGGATTAATTCACTTTTTAGATTAAGACTCTCATAACCCAATCATTTCACCTCTAAGCTTTCTTGCATTGTCTCACACATGAGCTTTTGGGAGATACCTCATAGCTAAACCATAATAAATGTCAACAATATTAATGTTATTAATGATCATATAACACTCCACTCTCTAATACTAGATCTACTCTCAAAAAATTGCAGCTCATTCAGGTATATTTTGTCTTGTACTTGCACAATTGATATTTTTGTTTAAATGAAGGATATGATGTATCTTTCTGTTATTTTATCTTTTTTTCCATAATAACCCAGAAACTGAAATCCTTTTTAGTCTTAATTTTGCTTATTTTTTGATGAGCTATTTTTTCCAAGGTAAAGTCATCTTTAGTGAATATGCATTCCCCATCCTCATGCAGTGATAGAGGACAGAGTCAAGGCATTAATTTAAAGACCATGCTCAGTGTTGACTGTATGCTACCTGATATAGCACTTGAAAATTCAGCAAGTGATTTTATATATCTCAGTTAGTCTTGCAGTAGTCCTCTGAGACAGGTTGAAAACAGCCCCAGAGAGGTTAAGTGGCTTATTCATGCTCAGATAGTTTGTAAATAACAAAATCCATGTCTCCTAATAAATACAAATTTCTCTCTACTAAGCCACACCTGATGATTTCCAAACCATCACTGACCAATCCTTTTAGGGTATAATTGTAAAGTAGAAACCTCTTAGGATGTACTACCATCTGACAATAAAATACTTGGCTAAGTAAAAGTACACCACTTAGATATAGAAAGTACTTCTAATTTAGTATTCTGGGAAATTCTTTCTGCTACCACCCCCCAAAGAGGAAGTAAATTCATTTGGAGTAAGTTGTTCTTAATTAACTTTGGATTTCAAACTGACCACAATTTTTGTCGAGAATTCATAAATTATCTGTTTAGTGAAAATGTTCTAAAATATTTCTGAGGACTCCATATCAAGTTAACAAATCTAAAATTTCTTCACTTTAAAAAAGATTTACTTGGGACTTAACATGTCTTTTTAAAAATTTTCTGGTGTCTTTCCGGTGATGCATGATTTTCAAATATTGCTTGGCTCTGAGGTCCATACACTGGACTCATATTCATCTGATCCAGAATAATTTAGTGCATTTAGCAGATTTCTCCTCAACTAAACTGAGCTGAAATTCTTTTCTGAAATTTTTTATATTATTTTATTAAATAGCAGACCTCAGATATCCCTGCAAGTATCCCAGATACTGTGCTAGGTGCTGAGACGATGATGTCATTCATACCATTAAAGAGTTACAATCTAACAGGAGAGGAATGTGTATACAAGCCATCATAATGCAGTGAGATAAAGCTCATAATGGAGACAAGACAATGAATCAAGGGCAGGAAAAGTTAATAGGAAGACCATTTTGTATCTCAGTTTCTTTATCAGCAAAATGGTAATAATGGTGCCTGTTGTGGGAATTAATTGAGATGTTGTCAAGTACTATGACAATGCCTGTCAAATAACAAAGGCTTAATAAATGTCAGTTAGGATGCAGGTTATTAAAAAGCATCAAAAGAACTTTGATAAATTGGGAATTCTTTCTCTACTTTATCCATTCAGAGGACAAAACTAGGACTCACATAGAATAGGCAGATTTGGGATTCACTTTAGGAGAACTTCTAAAATTCAGTATAATTTAAAATGCTAAGAGTTGAGTTATGCACTGTTTATTAATATTGCTCAAATAGGTGCTAAATGATCAGCTGTTATGGCTTTGTATATTCTTTTAGAGGTTCGACTAGCTATGGAATAATGGAGATGTCACTTCAGATCAATTGGTACTAACCAAAATACTATGACAGTGAAGTTGTCCTTGGTTCATTTGGGCAAGAGTACTGAATAATTAGCTTTATATATAATACTTGGGAAGAGTCAGGAAGATGAGGGCATCAAAACCATTTAATTGGTAACCTTGGATCAGATGCTTCCTACTAGAAAGGAAGCTGGCACAAGGTCTACCACAGGCTGAGGTTCAGCTATTGGTAAATACTCAGGTTTGGGCATCCCAGAATATGACACTGTCCAGGCAGTGTCCACACAGCAGTTAGCATCACAAGACTAAGAAGTAACAGAGTTCTCTAAAGTATTAGAAAGAGAGTACTCGAACACTAGGCAGAAAGACAGTTGGGGACCTTTTCCTATTGCAGGATTTATTTGCCCATTGAAAAGTTACTAGGCCACATTGCCTTAGGCTTTGGAAACAGGAAAAAGAACAACAAAAATAAATAACCATACATCCACAATACTTCTATTTTAGTTGAAGGAATACAGTAGTAAAACAAGTGTTATGGTTTACATATGAGATGTGCCCTCAAAAGTTCATGTGTAAGACAACAAGAAAGACTAGAGGTGAAATGATTGGGTTATGAGAGCTTTCACTGAATTCTTGCATTAATCTATGGATAGGGATTAACTGAGTGGTGACTACAGGCAGGTATGGTGTGGCTAGAGAAAGTAGATCACTGGAAACATGCCTTTGGGGTATATAATTTAACCCTGGTGAGTGACAGCTATATTTCCTGCTGGCCACGTTCGAAGTTGCTTTCCTCCACCACATGCTGCCCCGTGATGTTCTGTCTCACCTCAGGCCCACAGCAATAGAATCAACTATCTGGGAACTGAGACCTCTGAAACCATGAGTACCAAATAAACTTTTCCTCCTCTAAAATTGGAATTTTCAGCTCTTCTGGTCATAACAGCAAGATAGCTGACTAAAACAACAAGCACGCAAATTTTTAGCAAACAATGCTTAAAAAGAAAGAAGATATAACAAGTGACATGAAATGCTATGGCGGTGCTGCAGGCCTATGTCCAAAGACTCCAGTATCCAAGGATATGAATAACAAATGGTCAAATGGTCCTAGAAGGATGCTGAGAGATACCATAACAAAGGTAGAATCACAAGAAGATCAGAGATATATGACACAACCGAGTGAGTGATTCAGGAATTCAGACACAAGAAAATGCTTAAAAGAATTGGAGGTGAGAAGGGACACAGTTTGGGTAATGCTCTTTGGTCATCTGTGAGAGTGAGGTAAGTCTATTTACAGTTGAAGTATTTAAAGGTCAACATTGGAGCTTCAAATGCCATTAGAAGAGTGGGCAGAGTGGGTCAAGTAAAATTTCTTCTCCAAAAGGCTGCAGCCCATTTTTCTGCTCCAGTTGTAGAGCTGAGGTAAGGATATTCCTAGTGTTTGAGATGAGTGAAGAGCAGGAGCAAGAACTTGACATTTAACAACTCTTGGATACTATGATTATATCCTGAAGATTCAGATTGGAAAGAGCCGCACCTCATTTGCAGCCAGAACTCAACTGGATTTTCTAAGTGTACTTTCAATTTTGCCTTTACACACTTGACTCATTTCCTGGGCGGGTATAAGAAGTGGCAATTCCCTGCATCAGGCAGGGAGAAGACTGTATATGACAAGCTGGCTGGGCAGATGATTGACAGGAGATGCATTTTCTTTTGATACAAAAATCCTTATTTTCCCATTTTGTTATGTTAACAGCTATTAGCAACATTCATGTGTGAGCTCTAGGCTTCTATCTCCTGTAAAAACAGACGGTCAAAGATAACTTTTCTACATATAAATGTTCTGGAAATTCCTAAATTTCCCAACTGGTGAGAGATAATATTTATAAAGATTATTTTTTATGAATACTTAAGTGAAAGTGTATGATATTAAATATTGACTTGGGAATATTATTTGAATCTAAAAACCAGACTACAGATTGAGGCAGGAAGATAATAAATTAACTTCAGGAGGATTCTATATTACAACCCCTTGAGCTCATCTGTAAATAGCCTGAGAAAATAACAGGAAAATTAAATGAAACAATTGATTAAACATGAATTAAAATCTCTGATATGTCTTCACTCCTCTTCACTTTGGCATGAAGGGCAATGGGGAAAAGTTATGCACAATCTAGCTGTCTCACTATCTTGTCATATAACAAATTTGGTCCTGAAAACTTAGACAGTTCTGCCTAATTATATTAAGGGTCAGTATTTTTTTTCTTTCTTTCAATCTTCTCAAATGAAAGCGGGTGTGGAGAGAGAGAGAGAATGTGTCTCAGGTTAAAGTATAGAACAAAATAGAAAACAGTGCCAGGTGCAGTGGTGCACACCTGTCATCCCACTAGCTTGAGACACTGACGCCGGAGGATTTTGAGTTCAAAATCGAGGTGCTAAACAACTCAGTAAGACCCTGTCTCTAAATAAAATACAAAATAGGGCTGAGATGTGGCTCAATAGTTGAGTGCACCTGAATTCAATCCTCAGTACTCCCCCACAAAAAAACGGAAAACAGATTTAAAATTCACTTGACCAAAATCTTTATTGTGCTTAATGCCTTATATAAAGTGTTAATGATTTAGAACATTGTGTTTTCAGTATTTGCTCAAAGTTTATTTTCTGTTTCCAAAAAACACAACTTACTGGGTATTATATTGTTACATTCTACACAGAATAAAAAGATAAAAATTTATCCTAGATCTGAAAAGAACATTTGTATATGTTTTATACTCTGCTATAAAACAAATGTGGTGTACCAAGGTGAGTGACATAACCACCAATCTCCAAACCCTGTCCTGAAAATTTACAATGTGAATAAAAGTTATATGCTTTGCTAAGCAAGGACAGTTTGAATATATTCCTTTGCCCTCTATTCCAAAATTTAAGCCCTTCCTTACAGAGATTCTAGAAATCTCCAATGAAAATACTGTGACAAATTTTCTGCATAGTAGAGAGTGGAAAATTAGTACAACTTTGGAAGAAAGGACATGGGTATAAAGTGGAAAAGACTCAAAGCAGATGTACAACTTAAGTGTGACTCAGTGGCTCTTCCCACAAGTGGGAAGGAGGTAAGCTGAAAACCCTGTGAAAGCCAAGGTCTGGATGGACACAATCAGGAAGATCAGGAAGACCAACAAGACTCAAGTTTATCAGGACCTCAGGGACAACTTTCATATCACATCTGGTACACAGTGGTGCTCCAGAGAGCTTCTTGAAACTTAGGACATCTGGTAGGAAATATGGAAAGGGGTAAAACTTAGAATTCATGGTTATCTGATGTAGAAATATAGAAATTATTCTACATACATTTGGCTACATTTAATATTTGTTCTGTGCTTTTACAAGTCATTTGGTTGGAGTGTGTCTTATGATGTAGAATGAGGAGGGACTGTGAATGAGAAGAACAGTGAAGATAACTGCACTGTTAATTTTGTCTTGATAAAAGTTAATAACAACCTCAATTAGAACACTTATTGTGAGGGGAGAAAACAATGGGAAAATGCCCTAAGAATAACAAAGTCGAATCAAAGAGATTCTGCAGCTGAATGAGCTTGGAAAGAGAATATGGTCTGAAGTTTGTGAAGCTTGGGAGTCATTTGCTATTACAGTACCGTTTTAGTCAGTTTTCTCCTGCTGTGATTAAAGGATTTGACCAGAACAACTATAGAGGAGGAAAAGTTTATTTGAGGGCTCACAGTTTCACAGGTTTTAGTCCATAGAAGGCTGGCTCCATTTCTCAGAACTCAAGATGAGGCTGAACATCATGGTGGAGTGTGTAGCAGAGTGAAGCAGCTCATATCATGGTGATCAAGAAGCAGAGAGAGAGAGACTCCACTTGCCAGATAGAAACATATACCCAAAGCCACGCCCCAATTCCCACCTCCTCTAGCCACATCCTACCACTTCAGTTAATCTCTGATCAACTCACTGATTAGGCTAAGGCTATAACCCAATCATTTCTCTTCCAAACCTTCTTGCATTGTCTCACACATGAGTTTTTGGGGTACACCACATCTAAACCATAACAAGCACATACGTAAAGGAGAATATATTTTGATGCAAGGGTCATGAAAGAGTAAAGATGATTGATTAGTTTTGGGACACTTAGGTATCATGCAAATAGATCTAACCCAACCAAATGCAAATGAGATTTGAAAATCGAGATAAATTTGAAACCAACCAGTTGACTTTTTATCTCCTAGTGGCTTGAAGACCAAGTAAATGAGCTGCCATTAGTTTTGGAAATATCTCCACCAAGATTCCTCTCGGAGACAGTCTTCCTTGGGCTACTCCTAGGTGGAAATTCCATGAGCAGAATGCCCACCACCACCAATTCCAGACTAAGAAATTGGGATATTTATAGTTGCTAGAAAGTCACTGGGAGAGCCCTTCCCAAAGTCATTGTGTCAGAATTAAACTGATCACAAACAAACCTGTCATTAAATCTCAACGTGGACCAAGCAGAACTGCTCCTGAAGCCCCCCAAAGCCTTTCTTGTGATCGCCTGGTCTCTTTCAGTCTTAGAGTAAATAAATGGCAACCATTACGTAGCAACATTAGCTAAATAGGGAACTTGTAAGGAATTTATGGGTCCGGAGGAGATGCATAGATTTCGAGTTTTTACAGTACTGATAAACTTCTTGAAGAAGAAGGTGAGAAGCTGGGCATGGTGGTGCACGCCCATAAACCCAGCAACTACAGAGGCTGAAAGGAAGATCATGAGTTCAGAATCAGTCTCATCAACTTAAGGAGATTCTGTCTTAAAGTAAAAAATAAAAAGGAATGATGATGTAGCTGAATAGTAAAGCACCCTCTGGGTTCAATTCTCAATACTCCCCCTCCCAAAAAAAGGTGAGAACAAAACATTTTAACACTTGACCAATACTGAACATCCGCTACTTGCAAAACAAACAAAGATTTTAAAATAGAAAGAGTGCCTATAGATAGTCTCAGATTATGGCACTAATTTCGAGTTTTTGCTTTGGGATGACTCACTTGTTTCTCTGCCCCTAATTCCTCTACTATGGCTAATGGTATTGATTGCTCCCTCATGGTTTACACTTGAGAAAAATAAAATAAAAGCTCTTTCTGAATAGAAAGCATTCTGTAAAAAGTAAATAATGATAACATCCTCTTCAGCTTGTATATATTGGTGAATGTTTTTTGACTTTGCTATCTTTCTTGGGGGACTATTCACAAAGACTTGTATGTATGTGTCTTTTTCTATTGCTTCATTTGTCTTTCTCTTTCTACTGTAATAGCCCTGTCTCCAGTTCTCACTTCCACTGATATCAGAAAAATGTCTCCCTGTTGCTGGGACTGCAGCTTCCTTTCCGCAGATCTCTCCATCTCTGTTAGTCCATCTTATTTAATTTCATGCTCTCTACAGACCTTCCCTTATTCTGTCATAGATCTTACTTTGAAAAATCTATTGTGCTTTTTAGGTTCTCTCCTCAACCCTGACTTGTCCACCTCTCTGACATCTCATTTTCTTTCACTGCTTTCCCTTGTACCTCTCTCTGCCTTTGCTTAATACTCCAGAAAGGCTAAAGTGGTAAAGGGTGAGCTTATAAATTATAGAAAGAACCAATCTTTCTACTACTAAAATGGTGTTCTACTGATTTAATTTGTCAATATATTGCTTAGTACCTCACAAAATCAGACATGCACAATAGGTAGTAAAAATTGACCAAATTGGAAGGCATAAATTCCCTCTGATTGCAGATCCAAGAAGCAGAAATCCGTATGTTAGAGTAGAGACATATTGATGGAGGTGCATTTGCTTAAGGGCTTAAAATCATATTACTGACATTTCAAGAAAATATTAGGCCCAACTCCTCATGCGCATTTTGGAGGACATATCAATGTGATCACAATAGAAAATGAAATCCTTACATATTCTGTGTTTTGCCTTAGAAGTGTCTATATGGTGTGCGTTATATAAATGTTGGAGAGATATATAAGCATTTGAAAGGACAATCTAAACCCAATATTTCATGACTTAACGTGCTATTACACATGGGGTTTGAAAATGAGTATTTACCAAAAAGACCTGGATGCTCACCACAGGAGTTGTTGAGAATATAACTGTTACGGGTGTACTGGATGTTTCTTATTCTTATTCTTATTGCATTCTATTCAAGATGCAAATACAGGTCTTTCACATAAAGCATATGTTAGCAAGCTTTTTGAGATAGTGAATGCCTTTACCATAAAAAAAGATATCAATATGGTGTTCTAAAATGTTATGATCAAGATAATTACCACAGCTATAACTTGAAAGTAACGAAATGTTCTCTTTGGGCTGTGATTACCCACACAAACTGGTGTGGCTGTTTTAAATGATTTTGTAAGCTGTAGATTATTTAAACCACATGACGATGACAAAAACTATTTCACAAGATACCTAATTTGTATCTTCCTTCAAATGTTCCCTTTTCTCCTTATTTTCCTTCATTCTCTCATTATTTTACTATTTCTTGATCAACTTTGTTTACCTACAGTGACTTTACTTATTTGTGATTTAAATTTATAAATTATTAAATCTTCAGTCTTGAAATTCCTAAATCTTTCTTGGAATATATTTCAGAAAATTGCATAAAACAATTGCTTGTTTCCCTTAGAAAACATGTTAATAGTATCTTCTGTGTTTCTACAGCTTTCATCCCATCCATTAGCAATAATCAATGACTTATCAGCTTTAGCATGCTTGCAGCATAAGCTTTCCTATTTCCGCTAAATACTAAAATACATCCTTTGGAATGATGTCATTTGGTTTTCCTGAGGCAATAGATTGCTAAAAACGACTATTTAACAAAAGTAGGTAAGAAAAGTAAAGGAGTGCTTCTTTAAAAAAAAAAGAAAGAAAGAAAAGTGGCAAAAATATCATATAATAAATTATTCTTTCAAGTGCTTAATTCATTTTTTGGTAATTTTCCTGAGTTTCTAAATTCTTGAAGACTGAGATTATAATATAAGGAAAAACGAGTCTCTAGTAAAGAAAAGATTAAGTGGGGGCACTGTACATACATGACTCCTGTGTATAATGAAATCATTTTCTGAGCAAAATTAAGACTGTTGTCAGATATAAATGCATGTGTAGAGACAGGAGATATTTATGTTTATATTTATATATACACACACACATACACATCATCTCACAGGGTGATTTTTTTGCACCCTGACTTTTCTGCTACTTGATTAAAAGACTAGACATTTCCCCTTGAGATTTGTTCCTCTGCCTAATGTGCTGTAATTGCAACAGAGTGCCTGATACAGCAGCAATGAGCACTATTCTGTAATAAATTTGGGTCACTGAAGAGTTCACCATGTACTCCTTGGCAACAGGAACAAAGTGCTGGCTAGTTCATCTCTTTTAGCCTCACTGTCCCTGGTCCTCTTGACTAATGATATTAATACAGCTAAATGTATGCAAATCGTCCATGTCCTAGGCTTTTCCCTTCTCACGGTCTACATGATATTTCATCTCCAGAAAACATTTCTTACAACAGTCATGTGGGTCAGAAGCGTGAAAGTGTGAATTGCTAAGGAAAAGGGCATTCCCTTTTTTTTCCAACCCATTCTTTTTATTGCCCTCTTTCCTCAAATCAATATTTAATTTTTTTTTCACACAGTTCTTTCATCTGTTTCTCTGGTGGAAAATCAACTAGAACTCAGCGTAGGATTTTCTAATGTGCTGATTGTGATAACTAAGCGTTCAAATGAGCTTAGTGAGTGCTTTTCCTTACAGAGAAATGTTTCTTGCTTGCTTCATTACCCTTCCATTTCAGAATTTCTTATTTACAGATTGCTACTCACAGGAATTAATTTCTGCCACATTTGCACACGTTTTACAGGGCTACTGTGTAAAGTCTGCTCAACTTCCCAGTCATGCCTTTCTGGACGCTTCTATGACCACCCACATGGTTTGTATATACTTGGCTCTGTCTGTCTTCTATCTGTCCCCTAGCTCTTGCTACCCAGCTCCGAAAAATCTTACATTAGTAAATTTCCACATTTAGCACCATAGAACTTTTTAAAATAAGTTTTAACAAAATTTGGGGAAGGGAATCAGATAAAAGGAACTGAAGCCATAGAGCAGAGAGATGAGAACTAGAAAAAATAGAGAGATTGGTTTCTTTTAAACTCCAGCACACACATTTAAATCAGTTAAATCTATACAGTAGGCTTCAGACTGACAGCTGAGACATGCATTTTGCTTTTGAAGATCTTTGCCTTAAAACACTTTTGAAGCCTTTAGTAAGTGAGTTAGGACTGCGTAAATCTTGTTAAAGAAGGGAACAGGAAGTGCGCAGCTGAAAAGGCAGCCCATTAATGATGGGAGGGAAATGTGTCCCCATTCTGCTTTTACATTAGTATCAGTGTGAAGCTGGAGTGCTCAATTTACCTTGCTTCATACTGATAGAAGTTCGGTGTTTCAGCGGAGGAAAAAGATTCTACCATAAACAGACACCTCTGCTGCTTGTTATTAATTACTTGTGTTTACAAGGTCTTTATTTATTTATTTATTTTTACAGAGCTTTACAAGTTTTCTTTTATATATATATATTTTTATTAGTTGTTGGTGTATCTTTATTTATTTATATGTGGTGCTGTGAATTGAACCCAGTGCCTTGCACATGCTAGGCAAGCACTCTACCAATGAGCCACGACCCCAGCCCACGAGTTTTCTTAATCCTGGGTAAATGAAGAGAACAACCTTGTCCAGCCTATGATCAGTTACAGAGAAAATCCTCATGACTGAGACATGTCACATGACAATAGATCCCACAAAATAGACAGAGGGCCTCAAAACTAAAAAGGACAACCCCAAGTGCTTTGCTGTCAAGAGGAAAACATCCTGGAGATGTAGGGATGAGAAATCAAGGGCCAAATACCTGGGACTACGAAAATCTTTCGTGGTCCTAGAGACCAAGTTCCTAAAATCCCATGTGCCTATATCTTCTCATAGACAAAAAAAAGGAAAAAAGGAAAAAAGAAATCACTTAGAATTTGATTCCAATTTGAATCAAATATTCTGAAAGGAGCACAAACCAGCAACATTTTTCTATAAGCATATAACTACCATATTTGATAACCAACCATCAATTTTGTAGACAACACAATTCTTATAGATGAACTTGAATAGATCATTTAACTTTTCTGGATCACATTTTTTTCCTTGGCATTATGGAAAAATATCTATCTTACATGGTGGCTGAGAGAACAGCATGAGCTAACAACCAAACCCTTGGCAGAGGTGATCTATTCAGCAAATTTCAAGTCCCTAATCTGAAATGCAAAAGAAAAAAAAAAAAGGTCTGGTTATACAGAGAAAATGCATTTTAATAATGGTGGTAATGGACACTAAGTTTTATTAAAACATAGTCCACATTCAATCTCTTGTAAACCCTTAGAGTGTTTACTGCAGTGCATTTTATTGTGCTTTCTCCCCCCGCCCCCAACCCCAGCCCCTAAAGGATGCTGGAGTAATTTATTTCCTTGCAGGAGCACTGTGGATGTCTTTGTAAGTCTGATAGCATTATCTGACAAATAATCAATGTTTGGCTATAACCCGAGGGCCTCCAGAGCTAGAGGACATTACTCAGCACCGTATCATGGAGACAGAGGCAAATTCAGCGTAAGTTGTCTTCTACATAGAAATTATCATCTGATTTTCGCCCAGGACTCTCCATCATAACACTTCCTATAGGATTAGATTTGAAGCTCAGAATTATTTTGATTATTCATCATGTCATCCTTTGTATCTGGACAGCTATTCTTTCACAAACTTATTACAGCACAAGCCCAGCTGAATGTTTACTGACGTGTATCGGGAAAGTGACAGAAAAGCTCCATGTCTTTATGCTCTTCATTTTGCTGAGAGGTTAAAGTGACCTTTTAACAGACCCACAATAAAACTGGTATCTGAAAAGAGTGTAGGGCCCAAGTATAAAACACTCTCTAACCCAGCTGACATAAATACTAATAGGATGGAATAATTTGAGTGGACACAGGAAAAATAAATCAAATTCACTCACACCTAAATATATAAAACTAATGTAGAGACACGGACCATGACTAAAAGTGTGATTTATTTCTGGCAAAGACCAATAAAACTGGAATACTTAATAGCGAATTCTGAACCACCTTTAGAAAAGAGCACATTTAGAAATTCTTTTTTGATAACCAAAATATGTTCCTTTTCCATTTACTGTGGAAAGGAACTCATAGAGTATACAGACCAAGAAAAATTCACTATCATATCCTTTGAAACTGTGAGAAGAGTAAGCACATTATTTATACATACTATAAGGTCTCGTTTTATAAATCCGTGATCCTCTCTTGTCTTAACTGACTTTACATAGTATACTACAAAGAAAGATCTGGAGGTAAGCAGAAAATTCTTTAACTTGAAAGTAAATTAGGCATAAAGAAGCACTGTGTGATGAGTTTTTTTAAAAAAAACATTGTAAACATAAAGCAGATAATTGTGAAAATCTAGGATGTTTGGTGACTGCAGCCAGTTTTGTGATTTTGAGGGATCTGCAAACTCAAAGCCATTGTTGAAGTGAGAATTGAAAAATACAAAGGGACATCCCTACTGAGATACAATAGGGAACAGCAGAAAAGTGGGGAAAGAAAAGTTCAGGGCCACACTGAGGTCACTGGAGTTTCCTGAGAGATTGTAATTATTAAGAATAACCACACCAGAAATGATGTTTGCACTTACAAGGGTATCCTGGACAACAGGGTTAAGAATTTGAGACCTGGACCTAGCAGACAGAGGATTGTAAAGTGAGCTACTCTAGGAATATTAACTTGATAAATTAGGTTCTAAATTCTTATTCTCATCTCTTTGAATCAGACAAGGGAGACTAAAGGCCAAAGCTCCCTGGATACAGGCGCTGCTGTATAGATTTTTCACCAAATATCTAGCAGTCCCAATTCAAAACAAAGACTATTCTGGCAGTTGCAATCCTTTAGCAAATAGCATTGGTATTTTAAGTGCTGTTTAAAATGTTTTATATCATTAGAACTCGTTTGATGTTTGAATCTAAGAGAATGCTAAAGAATATGGCACTAACAGTCCCAGGCTAAGCAGTAAATCCTAGATAATGTGAGTTCTCTTAAATTTCCTAAATTCAAATATTCCAACATGGAGGGTCCAGAAGAAATAACAATAGCGTGTGCACACACAAAAGGGAAAATTTAAATTTTGATTTACATTTTTAAAATGATGAATGTATAATTTATAAATAAAGTTGTAATATCTCTCCTTGGAAGCAAAACAAAACTGGTGATTATTTAGCAAAGATGTCATTGTAGATGACTTATCTCAAGATTATCTGCTATGATTCATCCAAGCAATGAGAATGTGTCAAGCATCTATGACAAACATCTGCTGAGCACCTACCTACCTTTACACCTGAAGCAAAACTACCTAACATGGCCCTTGTGAGAAGTAAGTCAATTGCAAACCAATGACCACATTGCAGAGTTTCTTCCACCTGGCTTTTAATTTAAGGATCATATGTAAACTCATTTCCAGTCTCCTTGTCCACAGTTTCTCAGTGTAGAGGCCATGCCCTCCCTGCAGTCGTCGTGCAGGTCTATCATTGTGTACTTAACTCTCCCACTCTGAAAGTGGGCCTGTATAGGTGCTCAATTGGTCATCCCAAATTTTAATTTTAGTAAAAATCTGCCCCGTTGTCCTATATGTAATATAGTATCAGAAAAAGAGGAAGAAGATTATATGGTATTATGTTATTATCTCCCCCCAAAATGATCATTTTTGAACATCTATTCATTGCTCATGTTCTTCTCCCAAATGCAGAGCAAATGAGATCAGTGCAACCATAAAAGCAATTCCTGCATCAGTTCACCCGTTGGGAGACTGGACAGGTTATCAACTCAAACAGCATTACCTGGGTAATACTGTAAAAGCACAAATGCCCAGATACACTCTCTGGGAATACAAATTTAATAAGTTTGGGGGTAAAGATTGGATGTCTGATATTTTCCCTCCTCTCTAATGATATTGATGTACACCCAGGACTGAGGAGATCAAAATAGAAGAATTCTTAAGTTCCATTCACACTTATCATTCATAGTTCCATCCCTTATGGGCACAGACATCAGTGCTACTCAGATGGAGAGTTTTGAAAGACATGGAGATGAAGGAAAGTAAAGCACACAAGACATAGAGCCTTATCCAGAGGAGCAGATCCCGTGGCTACACAGTAAGTTTTCCTGGGCTTCTAGAAGACTGAAGAAAATCACCAGCTGCCTTCGATAAAGCCACATCCAAATAAATGGGTCTAGAGGGTACAGAGGTAGAAGAATATCTGCAGATGAATGCTGATCACTCAGTTGTTTTGTTTAGGGGCTTTGTTGCCCAGCTAACACTGACATGATAGCAGAGCAAGGCTGAGGACTTATGACATGGATGATGTGATTGCCACAAGCTGAATCAGCTTTCAGGATATATGATTCTGATCTTAGAACATGTTTGTTTGTTTTATCTATTTTTTAAAAACTGGGGTTAAACCCAGTGGTGCTTTACCACTGGGCTACTGAGATATGTGTCCAGCACTCCCCCGACCTTTTTTTGATACCAAGGATTGAATCCAGGAGTGCTCAACCACTGAGCTACATCCCCATCCCTTGTTATTTTTTATTTTTATTTTTTATTTTTATTTTGAGACAGAGTTTTGTTCAGTTGCATAGAGCCTTGCTAAGTTGCTGAGGCTGGCTTGGAACTCGTAGTCCTCCTGCCTCAGCCTCTCATATCACTGGGATTACAGGGATGGCCCACCGTGCCCGGTTCCAGCACTTTCTATTTTTTATTTTGAGACAGGATCTGGTTAAGTTGCCTAGGCTGACCTCAAACTTGCAATCCTCCTGCCTCAGACTCTTGAATACCAGGAATTACAGGTCTACACAACCACAACCAGCCGTGTACAGGTTCCTTTAGAAAAAAACTGTGAACTCTAGCAGCTTCTCTCTAATGACCATGCTCTCTATTTAGTTGTTAGTTTGTAGCAAGAACCACTTGTATTCTGCATCATATAACACAGATGCTCAGAGTGTGTGACCTCATCTTTTGTTGAGAGAGTTGACATCCAGGATCAGTTGATTTCGACCAGCACACATGAACCCCATAGCAGTGCTGGCAATGATCTGTTGACTTCCAGTCCCCCCGCTGTGATCTAGGGCTAGCTTCCCCATTAAGCATGGGAAGCATAGTGCGAGAGCCCAAAATAGTTTTAGGACCCATGAAAATGTTTTAAAATGAGAAAAAAAGAACTTTTAGGTCAAAGAAAATGTTAACTATTCATCTTTATGTCAATGCTGTTGTCCAATGTAATTTTAACAGACTTTACTGGAGAAGATGTCCATGTAGGCAAAAGTGCCTGGGACCCAAGAAAATCACAAGCAGAACTAGTTACCCTTGATTAGGCCACGTACATGCTTTTCATGGCCCTAATGCAAAATGAATAATGCAGGGCCTCTGGTTCAAAATATGAATTTCAGTGTGGTAACATAAGGGCATGAAGTCAAGCCTAGGATCCTCTGAGCTTTGATAGCTGGCTGAAGGCACCATCATACTATTAGAAACTAGTATTTCAGGAGCCACAACCAAGGCCTTCATCTCTATCTTTACCTTGCCTTTCTACATTCCCAATCCTTCTACAGAGCTAGCCATCAAGAGGGTAGGAGTGTTAAAGAATATGGCTGTGCAAAACAATGACCATGGACCGGGCATTGGATTGAGAAATTTCATTATGCTCATAACAATCATTACTCCGATGATACTTTAAGTTCCACCCTATCATTGGGCAGAGGATTTTTTTTTTCATCGACAAACATAGCATTTAGTGACCTTGAAATACAAGTGTTAAAGACATCATGCCTTATCTCAGCCCATGTCACTGTCACCAGGTAAGGCCCCCACTACAATTGCTTTGAAACATACTATGGTTGGTAAAGGAACCTCTGCTGTTAAACCCACCTCAACACAAAGTCGGCGTTATTTATTTATGATGTTACATGAATCATCTGCACTTTCCCTGATAAGCCCTGGGCTGTGTGTCTTTCATTTCAGCTGACATTTTGCTGCCATTTGCCAGGCTAAGTAACTACTGTGCAATCACTCTGAGCTGATGCATGGTCATTGTTTTGCACAAAATGGATTTTTAAGTCAGTTGAAAGGCTTTCTGAAGAATATAATTTGACAAAGTAAATTTTTGCCCATATAACAGAAATCAGCCAGGGCTGCACCAAATGTATTTTTTAAGATAGCTAAAAGGATTTCTGCAGAGAGTTTGACAAAGTATTTTACTTTTGTGCACAAAGCAAAAATTGATTAGTTTTGAACAAAAAGGATTTCTCAGGGTGCTGAAAGGCTTTTCTCTGGAATTAAATATATTCTTCAGCTTGCGGGATAAGGTATTTGAAAGTAGTATCTTTGAGAAGACAAATAGTTGTCAGTGACATTTTTTTTTTCCAGGAACAACTTAAAAGAATCTACTTAAATGACATTTTCAACCACCTAAACCTGGTTTGGTCCAGATGTCTTATTGCTCACAGAAAGATGACCCATTTTCCAGCATATGAGGCTTATTGCATGATTCATTCGCTTGTTTGATCCTGCTCCTAAATTGATAGAATCACTGAGTAGACATTTCACTGAACATTTTTCCCCCTTCAGTTTAACTATAGGAGACAAGAAATTTGAACAAATTGAAGGGCACGGAGTTTTAACTTAAATTGTTTCGCTTCAGGGAAATTTTGCTGACAATTTTCCAATATCTACAGTCCTTCTATTTGAGGAGAGGAGGTGATTTGGAAACATGCAACTTATATAAAAACTGATTCTGTTTTTTCCAAAAGCATCAGTCTGCTGCCAGGGAAAGTTTTAAGGCTGGAGGATAAATGTGATGACCTATTTATTCAATAACTCTAAGAGTTCTGGAAGTTGTATGTGAGTTTGGTGTATGAAAGGAAGCAAGGTATAAGCAGGTATGTGCTGTGGCTCCAAAAACACACACTTGCTATGGAGCAAGTATACCTTTCGGAAATATAAAGATTGTCTTTTGGAGTAGACATAAAAAATAATATGTAACAATCATTTGGGGTATAGATCTTGAATCTGTTTTCATGCTTTTGCAATTCACTGCTACACATTTTGTATTTCAGTTTGGACTTTGCGGGGCCAAATCATCTTTGTCTCCTCATTCTTTGGTTATGCCATTAAATTAAATATAAAGTCCAAATCTAAATGTTCTTCATTAAGAATAGATTACGGACGCTTTAGAAATTGCATGTCCCTGATGCATTCTATTACCTAGTTTACATCTAGAAATTAAGGGTAGTTTATTCTTAAGAGTTTCATTATTTAACAAGACTATATTTATGTTCGAAATAAGCCCTTGATTTGTTTACATTAATTAACAGAGGAAACTGAATATATAATCTTATTTTTGTCTTCTTTACTAGATCTAAATCAAGGTAATTTAAGGTAAATAGGATTGTGGCATCCCACAAAACATTCCTTATCATGTTGTTTTTAAAGCAAAGATATTTAAATAAAGGAAATGAGACCCAGTGGGCTGGCTTCTTTCACTTTATTATTCACACCCATGAGGAATACACACCCCCACACATTCACATACATACAATTATTATGGTACTGCCTCCCCTAAAGTTTGATGAGGAAAAGCTGGCACTTTTTGACCATATCCTCTAGCTTGCCATCAAAACAAGACAAAGCAAAAAGCGGTGCAAACCTCCAAGAATTTGACTACTGACTATTCTTACAAAGAGACTAACATAACATGTACTATTTCACCCAATGCCTTGACTAATTCCACACAAAGTCTTTACCACATTGTAGCCCAAGCAAGTTTAAAAGAGCAGCATTTGTAGTCCATGGCTAATCTAAGTAAGTAATCTAAGTGATCTTCAGCCAGTCAAATCTGGGGGGAACAATAGTGGATGAGTCAGAGAGAAGGTAATGCTTGGCCTATGGCTTCTGGAGGCCTGGGTGTCCTGTGCCCTTGAAACAGCAGAACCACAAGGACATACTGCTGGCAAAACCAGTGTCCAATCCTCTTGAGGTAACTGGGAGTCTTGTAAAGTGATACCACATGATCAGTTTCAAATGAATATTTAATGATATACTAATTGTGAGGGTGAATCAATAAGACCAACCCTTCAGATGGAAAAGGCAGGAAAATATGCATATATCTTTAAATGCTTTGATTTAACAGCAAGACGAGCTCATAAGAGCTCAGAAGAAGCCAAACACTGACAGAAACAGAGGAAAATGTAACTGTCCATGAGAGACTCACAATGACAAATCATGGCATTTTCCTCAGCAAATGAGAGAATATAAAGCATCTGAGTTGCTGAAAAATAAATAGTCATGGAAATGCCAGATCCTAACCATCACTCACTCAGAAGCTGCAACTAATGTGAAGAAAATTACAGTGGAGAAAACAGGACTTTTTTTCTTTCAGATTCATGACTGTAAACTCAAATCACTCGTTTAAAAGCTGTGGCCACTTTAGAAGAACTAGAAGTGAGTTAGTTTCCTTACAAGTCACATGGGGTTTGTTTTGTTTTGTTTTGTTGGTGATGATACATTCCAATATAAGGAAACATCACTACCTTTCAAAGAGGTGACACTAACTCATGTTCTATTTCTAGACATAGCCGTAGGCTGTTATGTCTAGAAATAAGGGACAAAGGACAGGAAACCCCTATTACTAGCAGTGAATTGTTAGCTATGTCATCAAAGTGTGGACTAGAATCAGATTTGGCTCAATTTGGGGGAGGGGGGAGAAACTACATTTCCTGCACCTGAGCATATTATTTGCCAGTTGCTATCCATTGTATTACATCATTATAATCATTATACACCTGGCAATTACTAGGTCTCATGATGAAACAATTGAGACTCCGAGAAGGCAAGTAACTTGTCAGAGGTAGGTCTCAAACCTAGTTCTTTCTGATGCCAAAGCCTCTACTCCTAGTTTCAACACCATAATATGAAAATCCTACTGCTGACACACATCAGTTAAGTGTCCTTCGACAAGTTATTTATTCTTCTGCATGTGTGTGTGTGTGTGTGTCACACACACACACACACACATGCATCTGAGTTTACTCATCTGTGAGGTGGTAATACTAATGCCTTCCCTACAGGGATTAAAGGACGATTAAATGAGAAAATGCATATAAAATACTTAGTATGGTACCTGGCACATGGAAGTGGTAGCATGGCCACCTAGTTCCATCTGCCCATGGCCAATGGTATACCACCTGGCCCCACATGACAGCAAAAGCCCTAAAGTTGAAAGGACCAAGTTGCATAGAGGCATAGATAAGCAGGCTTATAGTAGAGGATCATATTGAATCCCATACCAGGGACCTAGGGGATGGGAAGCTGACTGAGAAAATAAAAATCTCCAAATGGGAAGTGTGCACTAAGATGACATCTGTCAAGGAGGCCATGACAGTTAAAGAGACACTTAGATCATTTTAAAATTCTTGCAACACCAAGAAAATGTGAACAGAGTAGCCATTAGTCAATTTCTCCAGTTCAGAGTCAGACTACTTCAGCTGAAGATTAAGGAAAAGTAACTTTCAGAACCTATTTTTCAAATTTCCTGGATAAGATATTGAGGTTCAATTGATAAGAATCTGGATTGCCCATTTAGCTTCATTTTCTGACTCTTTTCCAAATGTTCATCCTGTAAAGCCCCAATTTTGACAGAGGGAAAATTTTTCAGGAGAAATTCCAAGCTAGTTTTGAAAAACCTTTCAGGCTTTTTTGAAATTCTAAGAATACTAAATAAAATTGAGGGAAATTATTGGCAGCTTAACACTGATTTGTATTGGAAATTATAAAAAAAAGAGAAAAAGCCATTTACTTTATTTTCCTTCCCATTATGGTTTTTAAAATCTGGAAATGGCTCAGAAAATCCAGATTTTTATCTCCCCTTGAAACGTTTGAATATCTAATAACATGCCCACACTAGACTCAGCCTTTCAAATGCAACAACTGATTGCAGCTGTCCCTATGAGTACACCTGCTCTCCAATTTACCATAGTTCCCACCTTTTTCTTTTGTCTAGCATCAGCCCAATCACTCATTTATTCTACCTACATTTGAATTTGTGATGCCTGACATAGAAACCAAGATTATAAAAGCAGCTATGCTTGCCAAACATTGGAATTTGGTTCATCTGTCCACCCAAAACTGCCTAATGAACTGGACTGTCATAAACTGGCATTGACATGGTCTTCGGTGGAGGTGATTTAGCATAATCTGCTTCAAATCTTACTAGATTGACAGCCAAGGAAATAAGGAGCAGTATCTACACAGAAGCAAGAAAGATTAGGGAAGTATTGATGAAGGAATTGGCTTTTCCTAGAGTCTAGCACATGTTTGCCTAAGACCAAAGTGGATGATCATTAGCTAAGACATTTCACTATTGACATTAGAAGATAAATCTTGGACTGATGTTTTATGTACTTCCTTTCATAAAACTGGACTATACATAAGATATGCATTTTCTTCCCAGTTTGTTTATTTACAAAGTACCCTTATATAATAAATACCAGGGAAAGAGTAAGATAGGAAAAAAAAAAAAGAGTCTCTTTCCTTATGGGACTTTTGAACTAGTGAAGAGAACTGACATAAAAATAATTAAATGTAATTTGGAGCTGACGCTGTAACATGACTGATCTGGAGGGAAGATAGGTATAAGAGGAAAGATACAATACTTGTTATGGTTTGGGTTTAGCATGTCCACCCCCTTCAGAGGCTCATATGTTGAAAGCTTGGTCCCCAACTGGTGGTCCTACTGGGAGGTGGCAGAAACTTTAGGTGGTGGACCTAGTTGGATAAAGCTGGTTATTAGCTGTATGCCATTGGCAGGTATAGTGGGACTCCGGTCCCTTTCTTTATCTCTCTGCTTCTCAGCCACCATGAGGTAAGCAGCTCTGCTCCACCATATGCTTCCTCCATGATGTTTTGGTTCATCAAAGGTCCTAAGTGATGGGGTCAAGTGACCATAGAATGAAACCTCTGAAACCATGAATCAGAATAACTCTGTCCTCCTTTTAAGTTTTTTATGTTAGGTGTTTTGTCACAGTGAAAAGCTGAGTGACACAGAACTCAAGACTGGATTCCATCAAGAAAAGATGTGATTAAGTTAAGAATCTCTGGATGAGATCATTCTATACTGTTTAAGTGGATCCTAAATACAGTGATACATCCTTTTAGGAGAAGGAAGAAGCGAAGACACACACTGGAGATGGCCATGTGAAGACAAAGGCAAAGATTGGAATGAAGTACCATGAGGAACACCAAGAGTCACTGAAGCCAGAAGAGACAAGGAAAGCTCCCCTTCTGGCGCCCTTGGAAGGAATGCAGTTCTATCAACGTTTTGATTTCTTTGAACTTGGTCTTCAGAGATGCAACAGAATAAAACAGTCTATTGTAAGCCACCCAGTTTGTGGTCATTTGTTCTGGCAGCCTAGGAAACTTTTATGATATAATACTCAATATGTATTCAGTTAGTCACTGAATGAATTAGTAATTGAGAGCTCAGGGTACTCTTCAGCTCAGTAATTACTAACCACGAGAAGAAATCATCGGCTCCTTATAAGCAAGTGTAGTGAAACCGGGCACAGTGGCACACACCTGTAATCCCAGTACTTAGGGATGCTGAGACAGGAGAATCTCAAGTTCAAAGCCAGCCTCAGCAACAGGGAGGCACTAAGAAACTCAGTGAGACCCTGTCTCTATGTAAAACACAAAATAGGGCTGAGGATGTGGCTCAGTGGTCGAGTACTGCTGGGTTCAATCCCTGGTACCAAAAAAATAAAAGGCAAGTGTAGTGGGCTTGGATATAGCTCAGTTGGTAGAATGCTTGCCCTGCATGCACAAAGCCCTGAGTTCAACCCCTAGTACCACACACACACACACACACACACAAAGCTAGTGTAGTAAAATCTAATATCATAAACATGGGCCATCTTTCAAATAATTGAAGATGGAGTTATATCCTGACTTCCACCCAGATTGTCCAGAGGTTTGGAAGTTGGCTCTCTCATTTGGGTCACTGTGTAATACCTGTTGTCTCAATTCTGGTAACAAGTGGGCTGCCACCTCTCACCCCTACCGAGAGGCAGGGAAACTTCTGTCAAATTCCTGGATTGCTTCTGTCTAGGAAAGGTCACACCTACAGACACCACCACTACAGATTTTGAAAGACCTTTTCATTCTGGGATGGACCCCCATTCTCCTACTCCCACTCTGATAACATGAGTTTATTATTGAAGTTAACATTTGGTTTTCAAACACATTTTTTTACAAACATGTCATTTGAAACAGCATGGCACTGCTTATATATTACTAAATGGAAGAGAAAGAAGTAGGCCAAAAGTAGTGTGTACAATTAAGATTAAATGGAGGTTAAACAGGCAGTGATGATGACAAGGATAGAGAAATTGAAATATTACAGTTAATATTTCTAAGTGGTGAGCTCGCTGGTTATTTATTTTTGAGCTGTTCCACTCGTATTTTCAACCAATTATATTTTATCTACTAGATAAAAAAAACCAATATTTTCAAATAAATAAAATACAGTGAAAGCACAAAATAAGGGGACACAATTTGAGTATTCCAATGAGCCTTGGTTTAAGAGGTTAACATTTGCATACAAGTTGTTCACAGTCTGAATGCAAAGGCTTAGCCAGTGTATAATACAGCATCAAGCACAGGAGAGACTGGAGGGGGAAGGCAAGGCAGTGGTGGTCAGGTTTGGAATATGATAGATATGAGCCATGTGTCCTTGGACAAATTTCTTAACCATCCTAAGCCTCAGTTTCTTTCCTCGTAAAATGGGCAAAACAATGGTTCTCCCTTCAAAGAGTTATTTAAAAATTAAGTGAGATAGTGTATAAAAATCTAATTGACATAATATTTAGTATATAACAAGCTTCAAATATAAATCAGTGATCCATTAATTATCAATATGTTGCTTATCAATAATTTAGATTGTCAGAAAAATAATTTCAAGTTGCTATTCCTTCATAGACTATTAATTCAGTTCATATTAATTTAGGCAGAAAATAATTGGGAAGGCAATCTGAAATTAGTCTCTTATTTAAGGATAATTCATGCTTTGGTTAACTTATATCCTTTCCCTGATCTATGAAAGTACATATTTCCAAATACCATGTAATTATATAATATTACAATCAAATAATAGGTTTTCTTGTTTATGAGAAGACTCTGGTTAGGCCTTTTATAATACTTGGGAAGTATTCATTTTTTAAAGTGTACTACTATCTGTAGAAGGGCTCAGTATTTTGATGTAATTCACTAATAATTTTACAAAGGAGGAAACAAGGTCTGGTCTGTAAGCTAATGTCCCCAAAGCCATGCAGCTGCATGGTAGAAGGGAAGCCAAGCTGTTCCATTTCCTCGACCAGGTAGAATCTTCCCAGTGGGCCATCTCTGTGGGTCTCCAGTGTAGACATGAGCAGTGCATGCATTTTGCTACCATAATGTGGATTAGCATGGAGAGCTCACAGAGCAGTTTCCTGGAGATGATCCACATTCAGATAAGGAAGTAAGTTAAATGAAGTCAACCAGGACTTGACATTAATTGATAAGCAAGTGAATGGTGAATCCATGAAGGGTTTGTGTTTTAGATGTTTGGCTTAATAATACTTGAGAGGATCAAATGAGATTAAATTACTAAAAACTCTCTGATACCACTGTTATATTTTTATAGAGTTGACATTTTCTTAATCACTGACAGTGTTTCTTTTTTTCTTACACCAACTTTGGACATGTTTGCCTATGGAATTTTGAAGATGTGTGAAATACTAATTACCCAGCAACAATGCAGGGGCAGATAGTGACACCATGACAATGTATTTATCCTTCCCCTTTTTATGAAAATTAATCTTCATATAGTAAAACACCAAATCTTAATGGAAAAAAATGTAAAAGAATAGGACTTCATCTTAGGAATCATGCTTGTTTAATTCTGAATGTAAGTTTGAAGATGTTGAGATGAACTTTTTCTATTGGTAACCTGAGAGCAGAGATAAAAGGGACTCACTCAGAGTTCGGGAATGCCAATGAGAAATGGAAATGAGCATCTTGTTCCCAGGTAATCTTTAAAGAAATGCATAGACATATAGACTCACCCATGTCTTAAGCAACAGGTATTAAGAAAATTCATGGATGCACCTGAAACATGTTCCTGGAGCTTAAGAGGACATCTAGAGACGAGTGTCTGTTTCTCACTGGAAGACTGATCAAAGAAAGCAGATTTGCCAGAATATTATAAATTAGAATTCTAGTAGAGGCTGTACTACCCTGTGCCTAAGAAGAAATTGATGGGAGATGCCCCCACCCCAGGGTTTTAAAACTCTTGGAGAATGCCATAAATTACCTCAGAGAGTCTAGAAAGGCTCCCAAAGATTGTAGGTAAATTAAGCTTCTGTAATGCTACCCAGGTGGTTTTCAAGTAAAAGAAAAGAAGGTTCTACTTGGTGAAGGGTGTCTCAGTCAGTTTTGAGCTGCTGTAACAGCATACTACAGACCTGGTCGTTTAGAATGAACAAAAATTTATTTGGCATGGTTCTGGAGGCTGGGAAGTCCAAGATCCAGGAGCTACATCTGGTGAGGGCTCTCTTGCCATGTCATAACATGGCAGAAGGTATCTGCATTAGTCAGCTTTTTGTCAATGTGACCAAAATACCTATAGAACAACTTAGAGGAGGAAAAGTTTATTTTGGTTCATGGTTTCAGAGGTTCATTCCATGTTTGGCTGACTCTATTGCTCTGGGCCCCATGATGAGGAGGAAGGGTGTGGTGGAGGATCACTGCTCATCTCCAGGAAACAGGGTGGGTAGTTGCTGCAGGAAAGATGACCAGATCATGCCCCACATGACCCACCTCTTCCAGCCATGCCCCACCTGCCTACAGTTTTCATCTAGTTTGTCCATTCAAAATGGAAGGACTGATTAGGTTACAGCTGTCATAAGCTAATCATTTCACCTCTGAATATTCCTGCCTTAATACAGCAGCTTTTAGAGGATCCAAATCATAACAGTATCACATGGGATGGAAAGAGAAGGGTGAGGGGCAAACTCATTTTGTAATAAACCCACCCTGGAGATAGCAAACACACTTCTCAATGTCTTCAACCTATTCATCAAGGCGGAGCCCTCATGACCTAACCACCTCCTAAAGGGCCCCTCTCAACACTGTGTCCACTGTTCCTATTATTAGCCTGTACTGAAAATCCCACCGGAACCAGTTTCCCAATTTATCTAAGACTAATGAGAAGAGAAGAGGGAATCCATCCAGGTCATAGACCTTGTGAGGAGTCCTGTGTTCACTGCAATGTGTCACGTTTTCCACTTTGAAGCCAAGAAAGTGAGTCTCCAAAAGACTTACTCAGAGACCAGAGCAATGAGAATGAGGAAGGGGAAATTGTACCTTATGTTTCATTCTTAAATTATCCAGCACACTTCCTTAAATAATTCTCTTTTCTCCTAATTTATTTAAGGTACCCTCTTTATTATTTATTACAATTTCACACATGCCTAGGTCTGTTTCTGTATTTTTTCTTTTGTTCCACTGATTTGTCTCACTAGTTCCTGTACCACTGCTTCCCCTTCTAATCATGATATCCAAACCATTTATCTATTCATGTTTTTGACATTCATTAAGTCAATTTTGGCCATTCATATTTTCCCAGGAAATCATTCTTTAATTCTGAAATTTTAAGCTTATTATCCATCAAGACTTAATCTTAATATGTCCTCTGGGTCTATAGTATTCCTTGTATTATGTATTTCTCTCTCCCCCTTTCTCCTTAATTATCCTGGCTTAAGTTTTGGTTCCATTTTCAAGCTTTTTATAGTTCTTAGACTTACTTCTTAAATCAACTTTTTTTCTTTTTCTAATTAATTGTTTTAATCTTTTTCTTCTTAAATATTTCTGTTTACTCTTTACAATCACCATTTCTTAGTTTGCTTACTTTTATTTATTCCTCTTATTGTTCTTGGATTTAATTGGGTATTGCTGTTTTCTTTATTTCCCAAATCAATGTTCCATTTGTTGATTTTTATTCTTCTTTAATAATAAAATCCCTTAATGCTAAGAATTTTTGGAAGTAACAATTTGGTTGTATCTCAAAACTTTTTATGAGTAGTGTCTCATATTTTGTGTGTTTGTTTGCTTTCAAAATAGTTTCTAATTTCAATTCTGATTAACTTGTCATCCAAGAGTTGCTTAGGAAAGCACCTGAATTGTCATGGTGGAGGGATGTTAACATCTTGGAGAATACAATGGGAGTTTCCTTGTGGCCTATTGTATAAATTTTACAACTGCTTCCTGAGAGTTTAAATAAAATGAATTGTTGTATGTGAAGTTTTAAATATTGCTAAAAATCAACATGTCACTTATTATACCATTTAAAGCCTGTGTAACTTTTTTATTTCTCAAAGGCTAGTAACAGCATGTGAAATTTTTCTCATTTGATTTTTTTCTCACTTTGTAAGGGACTCAAGTTCTAAGAATAAAATCAATTGGAGTGAAACATAAAGAACATTATGAGAAAATATTTTTATTAGTAAAGGGAAAGACTTTAAAATCAAGACACAAAATCCATCTAAAACATTGAAAAACATTAGCATGTTTAAATATAAACTTTTAAAACTTTTTATGAAGAAAACTACCATAAGCAAAAACTTTTAAATAGCAAATATTTGCCACAAATAAAGCAATGTTGCCAAGCTAAGGTATTTTCTTGGTTTTTAACTATTCAAAGCAAATAAGATGTAAATAACCTAAAACATTTATGAAAATATCAGGATCCTAAACTGTATTCCTTACTTCTTTCACTTTTGCTGGTGGGTGGATAGTCTACACAGCACTGAGAACGATTATGTTCTCAGGACACTGCTGAACTGGATGCTCAAAGGTTATTTATTTCTGTTAGTTTTCATTCCTTTTCCAGTGTCTCCTGCAACTCACTGCAATAATAGTTTCTAAGGCAAAGGCAACAAAAGTAAATACATCTGAGCAGGACTGTGACATAGCCTCACATGAGAACGTTCCCCAGTGGATACTTCTTATACCCATTAGTGACAATGCCATCTGACTAGGCTGCTCAAACCTCCTTGATGGGATATGAAAACACAGAGAGGGACCACAAAAGACAAGAACCGTATTAGGAAAAGTCAGAAAGTAGAAACCTGGAGGCTGTAGAAGCAATGAATCAAAAGGAACCATGAGGAAAAGAAATGAGTAAAAGAATCAGAAATGATATTAGGAAGAAAAACATTATATGATACATTAAAAGGAGAGAGAAACTCAGAAAGGAGTAGAATAGAAAAAAGTAGAGGGATAAAGATGTTCTCTGAGATGTCAAGAGGCTGTTTTTCCCCAGACATGGTTGCTTGAGGTTTCATGTCTTTGGGGTGTAACTTTTCAGCTGCAGAACTGATCTTGGCAGGGGATGGTAGCACTCACCTATAATCCCAGCCACTTGGGAATCTGAGGAAGGAAGAGCACAAGTTCAAAGCCAGACCACAACTTAGCAAGATGCTGTCTCAAAATAAAACATAAAAAAGGGCTGGGGATGTAGGTCAATGGTAGAGCACCTCTGAGTTCAATCCTCAGTACCAAGGGAGAAAAACAAAATTGAAAAGGAAAGAAAGAAGTTGATCTCGTGTTCCCTGCCTTTCAGTTATCCTCCACAAGACATCACTAACATTGAGATATCTGTAATTTTCCTCTACTTGTAACCAAAAATATCCTAACACAATTCCTTGCCATCTTTGCACCTGGAGCTGTTCTATTTTACAGTACATTTTCCAAGAATTACGTGGGCCTGTTGAGCATCTCTATCCATAGCTACACTCTCCTTCCCACTGGATGTGCCATGTAATTGATGACTTCTTTACTTCAGAACAGTTAACATTCCCTGCAATCATCAGTATAAATACTTTATTAATAATTTGTATTTATAGAACATCTGCCTCCCAAAGAGCTCAAAGCTGTTTACAAACATCATCTCATTAATCCTGATAGCAACTCCTTTCTTTGTAAGGTAGAAATGTGTAACAGCTAATGGGTACTGTCATCTCTATTTGACTCATGGGAACACTGAAATCCAGGCAAGAGTTATTTTTCCAAGGTCAAACGGTAATCTGAGAAATAGGACAGAAACAATCCAGAATTTCTGCTTCTTTATTCTTCATCCCTTTTCTTTATCCCCTAGAAATCTCTGTTCAGATCACACACATATCCGTTACTATGCATCAAAATAAATTTTTAATATAGCTTCCTCTATTGGAGGTAAAAAAAATCCCATATGCTCAAATATGTAACTCAGTGGACTTTCACTTAACTTTTCAAGAGGTTATCATAGCAGTTAGAGCCATGAAGAATGATTAAATTCTAGAACTAGACAGCATTTTACTGACATTTTTAATCCAGTAAAGGACTTGCTATTTGGCATTTGAATGTGCTCATTCTCCATATCAGAAGTAGAAGAAACAACTTCAAGATGACCAAAAAAAAAAAACCAAGAGTAATTAAGTATTTTCAAGAGGGATACAAGCAATGGCTTTTTCAATAATGTTATATGTTGAATGATTTGTACATTCTAGGCCTATATTTTTGTGATGGTGCTGCAGTCCTGTGAAGCTGACATTATTTTACCCATGAGAAAATTGAGGATCAATGCAGTTAAACAAATGGTGAAGCTGAGCTCTTAAATACCATGTCTCTGCTTCTTGTGCTTGTAGCTACCACCACATATGCAACTCCTACAAATAATAGTAACAGTTGTTGCTATTGCTTCTGCTGTTTGAGTTGGTTGCCCTAGAGCAGGCTGATTGCAGAATAGAACAGCGACTATAGCTTATGCTTTATGTCAATTGCAAAGGAGCTTAAGGAAGATTCTTTAACAGATAGATTTTGATGTTGAGAAGTCTTTGATTCTATTTGCAAGACTGGATGCTGAAATATAATTAAGCTACCTGGAAAAGCCCACCATCAAGACAAGACTATACCAAGATGGTTTAATTATTAAAATCAGACAAAAAGGAAAACTCTCCAAACCGATTACTCATAAAATGAAACAAGGTCCAGAATTTACTGTAGCCACACCAATCCATATAAATATCTTATAGAGACAAGATATCTAGAATATAGTAAGACAAAATGTTTGGAGATATCTATAAAAATGTTCCCAAGTCAATAAGCTCTGCATATAGTCAAAAAATACAGTATTAGTCCACTTTTAATTGATAGAATGAAATTCATGAAGCAGACTAACTTAATAAATAAGGAGGTTTATTCAGTTCACAATTTTGGAGGCTGAAATTTTAGAATTTTGTTGTTTCTGGCAAAGGCCCCATGATAGATGGTAGAAACACACACAAAATAAAAGATCACATCTCAAAACAGAAAAGTGGAGATAATCTATAATCCCCTTAGCGCATAGCCCTAGTTGACCTAAGAATCTCCCACTAGTCCCCACCTCTTAAAGCTTCTACCACCTCCCAATCCTGCCACCCTGGCAATCAAGTTTCCAACACATGAACCTTTGAGGGTTACCCAAACCATCCAAATCTTAGCAGAGAGAATCTTAAAAAAAGAAATCTTAAAGTAGAAGACCTTTAACAATAGTTTGCTCTGGGTAGAGTAAATCTATAGGACTAAAATAATAATAGTTAACATTTATCAAGGACTTACAATGTGGTAGCTATGATGCTTGACATACAAATATATTTAGAGTTCACTGTGAAGTAGATACTCTTCTTACCCTTATTTTACAGGTAAAGAAATTGAGGACCATTGTGGTTATGTATCTTGTTAATGATGGGTCACTGAACTCTACAATCTCACTTGACAGCCTACACGCTTTCACTGTATTTGTTCCCACTTGCCTTTGGGAAGTCCTCATTTGTCTGAAAAAGCTTTTTACATAGTAGGCATTTATATTATCTGAATCAATGCCTGAGTAATGACCAAAGATTAATACTGTCATCAGAAAAATAATGTTGATACTGGCTAGAGCCTGTAACAAGAAGCACAATAGTCAATGATGTACTAATTAACAAAAGGACCCTTGGGAGGCCAGGATCTGCATGGTGAGCATAAGAAAGCTACTCCTTGTGTGTGATCTGTCCTGCTGACTACTCATTCTCAGTCTCAATAAGAGGCCAAGGAAAAAGCTTTCACTTTCCGGTACCAAAGACAGGAGAAATGCACATTTTGAGTTCTCTGAGGCCCACTACCCATCTAAAATCCATGAGGTGGCCTTTTATCATCTGACCTGAAGGAGATCTTGGCTTGTCTCTCTCCTATGAAATGACAGGAGGCCAAGGATGTGACATCATTGTTGCCTTTAAGAATTTTGGTTTTTCTTTAAGAATTTTGATTTTCACTATTAAGTGAAATATTTTGAACAGGAAGAATAGAATAATAAAGACCCACATCCATGCCATGCAACTATCATTCTGATTTAACAAATGTATTCATTTTAAGGATGTCAGCCATTTCTGTTAGAAATAAAATGTCACTAAAAATTGGAAGTCCTCATCTCCTACCATCATCTCTATTCCTTCCCTTTCTCCTCAAATTAGGCACTCTCCTGAAAGTGGTCTGTGTCCTTCCTAGCAATGTTTTCATGTTTTTCCTGCATTTGGAGGTACCTACAAACAATATGTAGTATTGTTTTATATATTCATGAAATTTATACAAATTGTATCTAATCCATCCTTTTATAGCCTGTTTTCTTTGTCTCAGATTTTTTACTGTGGTAAAATACACATCAAATAGAAATTTCCAGTTTAACCTTTTTTAAGTATAGAGTTCAGTGGTGTTAAGTACATTCCCATTGTTATACACCATCACGACGGTCCAGCTCCAGAACTTTTTTCATTTTCCCAAATTGAAATTCCATTCCCATTAAATGATTGCTCCTCATTCTCCTCTACACTTCCCAGAAACCACCACTCTTTTTTCTGTCTTTATGGATTGGACTATTGTTGGTACCTCCTAGAAGTGCAATCATAGTGTCTGTCCTTTTGTGACTGACTTACTTTGCTTAGCATAGTATCTTCAAGTTTCATCCATGTTGTAGCATGTGTCAGAATTTTCTTCCCTTTTAAGGATGAAAACTATTCCATTTGATGTATATTCACCAACTTGCTTATCCATTCATCTGTCCATTGGCATTTTTGTGGCTTCCGCCTTTAACTCTTGTGAACAATGCAGCCCTTAACATGAGAAAAAAAATATGTCTGAGTCTGAGTACCAGCTTTCAGTACTTTCGGGCACATATACCCAGAAGTGGAATTCCTGTATCTTGAGTAATTCTATGTTTAATTTTTTGAGGAATGACCATACATTTTCCACAGCAGCTTACTATGTTACATTCCTACCAGCAGGCACAAGTGTCCCACTTTCTCCACATCATTGTCAATCTTTTAAGCTGTTTTTGAGATGTGTTCATATCAAGACAGGTAGATCTAATTCATTTGTTTTACCTACTATGATATTTCTTTCTATGAATAAACCATAATTTGCCATCCAGTCTCTGAAGGTAGTGTTTAGGTTATTTCCTGTCACAATACTATTACAACCAAGGCCACACTGAACATTTCCAAATATCTCTCCATTCACAGATAAGAGAGTTTCCCTGGACTACATTTCTAGGAATGGAATTTTTGAGTCCCAGGGACATCTAATTCAAACTTTAATATCCATTGCCAAATTTCTCTTTGAAGGAGTGTTTTCCAAGTTATACTCCTTCCAGCAAAAGCGGAATTATTCCACACCCTTGATAATAACTGCTAATGTCACGATTTACATAGAATTTTATAAATTGTGATTTACACAAAATCAAAATTTACACAAAATCATCTGCATTTTGGAGCTGGAAGGAATTCTGCCTCTGCTCAGTGCACAAGCTTACAATGTTTTTTCTCTGTTGGTGCTTTTTTGTCTTAGTTTTTTCTCTTCCCTGACCCACCTGTACCCCATTCTTGGTAATTTCCCTCCTTCCCCCTTTTTTTTAAAAATATTTATTTTTTAGTTGCAAGTGGACAGAATATCTTTATTTTATTTTTATGTGGTGCTGAGGATTGAACCTAGTGCCTCACGCATGCTAGGCGAGCACGCTACCACTGAGCCATAACCCCAGCCCCTCCCTCTTTCCCCTTTGATGCTAACTTTCTTGATCCAGCATGGTGGTGCATGGCTGTAATTCCAAAAACTACAGAGGCCAAGGTAAATGGATCATAAGTTCGAGGTCAGCCTCAGCAATCCAGAGAGACCCTGCCTCAATATTTTATAAACTTAAAAGAGGACTGGGGATGTAGTTCAGTGGTACAGCAAAACAAAAAGAAAAAAATAATAAAAGAAAAGGCTTTATGAAACGTCTTGAATATAAGCATGCTACAGAGAGAATTAGAACAGACTTTTAGCCTGTAGGATAAGGATACATTCTGTGATTAGCATCACAGAAGTGATTTTCTCATATATCAACTTGAAATTAACATTGACGGCCATTTGTAAAACAGTAAGCTGTATGGATTACTCATCACTGGGCTGTCGAGGCTATGGTTGGAATAGAGATTTTCTACAATCAAATGAAAGCTCCTATTGTCTAAAAGAGGTGTATTAGTTTGCTAGGACTGCCAAAACAAAACACACAGACCAGACCAGGTAGTCTATTTACTGTCTCAAAGTCCTGAAGTCGGAAGTTTAAGATCAAAGTGCCAAAAGGACTGATTTCCTTCGAGGCCTCTCTTCACCCCTTGCTGCCCCCTCACATGGCCCCTACTCTGTGCATACATATCTCTGGCATTGCCCTTTATGTGCATTTTTTTTCTTTTTATAAGGATACCCATCAGATTGCATTAAGATCCATCCTGAGAGACATTTTAACTGAGTGGCCTCTTTCGAGGCTCATCTCCAAATATAGTCACATTTAAGGTACTGAGGATTAGAGCTTCAGCATAAGAATTTAGGTGGAGGTAGGGAGAGAGAGAAGGCAGATAAAATTCAGCCCATAATAAAGGAGAAATAAGACATAAGCAAGAAGATTTTATCCCTCAGTAACTAACTTAGGGTTGAGAGAAACCAGTTCTTGTTCTAAAATAGAGATTTCCTCAACTGTTCAACCTACCAGGTCGTCACGAGCACAGCAGCAAATCTTGGTTCAAAATGAATGGATACAAGCTGTGAAATTTCCAGGATCTTTTGGAGCTACCACTATGATTTTATCTAGTTCCTTGAGTAACTCATGAGCACTCCTGACTAGCATCAAGGCATAGGGCAAGATCACCAAAGACAATTCCACACAGGCCAGCCAGTCTACCTTGTTGTGAAGTGAGGCTCACAACATCACACTCTGCTGTAAAGAATGGGGCCAGCAGAACATCCTAGCAGCTGGAGTGCAGTGATCACAGCAGTGAACACAGACCCATCGCCTCAAGCAGTGCAGATCATTTTTAAAGGGCTGGGGAATCCCAGTGCTGAAGTGTTCAGCTTTGTCTTCCCCTCTAAAAATAGCCTTTTTGTGTAAAAGTGTGATGTTTTTTGTGAGTCTAAGATGTAACATCAGAAATACCAATGGACCTCTCATCTAGCCAACAGAATGACCACAAATAGAAAGTTTAGTGGTCCATTTTCAGATCATAGTGGTTAGCCTTAATTGGGATGTAAGATCCAGCTGTAGCCATTTTAACTACAGACCTTCCCTTCGCCGGCCTCACTTTTAAAAGTAGCCAATTGCATAGATTGTAACCCCAAGCTCCTCCTATGAGAAAAAGGGGACGAGCCATGTTAGAGATTAAAGCAGGTAGATTGCTCCTCCAGGTGAGCTTGCTAGCTAGGTTGGGTATCCCACCCTGTTGGCAGAAGTAAAGTGAGCCTCGCCCATCCACTTCCAAACACGTGCATCTCATTATTTCTAACAAAGGGTTAGTTGATTGTCATTTCTAACATAATGCTGTTTCTGCTGTATTCAGAACCTGGCATCTTAACAAATGTAAACATGGCTTAACAGGCTGCAAATCCCTCCTAATGTCAGCATTTGGGGAATCTGAGTTATAGAAAACTGCTCTTATTACCATTCCTTCTTAATGTTAAAAAAAAAAAAAACAGGAATAAAACTCTCACCTCATCTCACCTACTTGTTAATCTGGAGTGGGTTAAAGGAAGCATATTGTGGAAAACATATTGTAATGGGTGAATAGCTGTTTATAAAAAGAATCAGGGGGAAAATCATGACATTAAACAGTACAAATGATTCAGGCTTTTGCTCTACCAAACCTTGGGGCAATGTCTTTTCAATGTCATTCTTTAGAAAACAAGTCTTTTGAGACCATGCATATGTTTTTAAATAAGGCAGACTAGGGAGAAAAGAAAAAAAGAAGAAATAGATAAACAAATAAATGCAGGAAGGAAGGAAAGGGAGAGAAAAGAGGAAAAGGAGAAGTGGAGTAGAGGGGAAAAAAGCTTTTATTTTAAAAGCAAACAACTAAGTGATTTGCCACACACTTGCTATGAATAATAACCAGCAGACTTGCTCTGTGTTCCTCTTTTTAATTAGCACATTGCCTGCTGCAGTCACTCCCTGTCTTTATGACATGGCACCTAGAGAAGCCCACTTGAATC
The DNA here is from genome assembly GCA_028644305.1 of Xerus rutilus. Taxonomy (NCBI): domain Eukaryota; kingdom Metazoa; phylum Chordata; class Mammalia; order Rodentia; family Sciuridae; genus Xerus; species Xerus rutilus. Next base: position 99,237,571 of record CM053405.1, on the reverse strand, counting down.
TTTGCACAAAAGAGATGGGCAGCGAAGGTCCTATGAAGAGTCCTGGGACAGATTTAGAAAGCTCATTTTTTTCCTTTCCTCACCTTCTCTCTCGTTCCACCCCAGGTGAAGTTGTCACCAGCATTTTAAAAGGTTCTCTTTAGGTGTTTTATTTTGTTTTGCTTTGCCTAAGAAAACACTGTAGAAGTCCAAAAATACATGATGCATTCTTCATTTCATAATCTTTGAATTACTTAGCTGTTCAAACTACAGAACTAAAAGCCTAAAAGCATTTTTAAAGTCAGGGAGAGTGCAAGACTAGCAATAGAATTCCCAGGATCAGGATCAGAGGTGGGACGGAGCCCTACACACAAGCAGCACTTAATAAAACAGCGCTCAAATTTTAACATGAACATTCTGACACTAAAATAACAAGGGACCTTGTTAAAGACCTGTGTTCTGATGTCCTTATTTTTGGAAGAGATTTAATGGTCTAAAGAAAGCTTCCAAGTAATAGAAGCAGGAGAGTAATTCTGGGAATTTTGGATAGCTTTATAATCTCTTGCAAGGAAAATTTTAAGTGCAGTGTTATCAGAAGAGGGGTCGGTAGGTGGGAAAATAAAAACCACTGTTGAAAACATCCTGCCATCTGTAATTAAAAAGCATTAACAATATTCCTGTCAGCAAGCCTTAAAATACCAACAGGCTCCTATGTTGCTATATGATTCTGTTTGCATGCATCTATATCTAGTGCAGAATGTTAATTTGTTTTCCATCACCAGGATTGTTGAGCATGCTGACACAGCTAGGTAAGGCAATCTAAAATTGTTCCAGGATTTGCTTTTCGTGTGAGTGCAGCCTACAGCTGCATTTGATAGTGCACCACATTGATATGACACCTTTTCTACAAGGTCTTTGGTGGAATACATCTGCTGAACAGAACAGAAACAAAATATATGCCTTGACTCAAACTTGTGGCGGAGAGCTATCAAAGTGGAAACCTGCTCGAATTCATTTGCATAATATGCAGATGAAAATCTAATGAGAAAGGTATATTGACAGACGTTGCCTTGTTATCTGGCAATGCTGTGCATAACAGCATGTGGTACCTAGACATAATCTCCTGTAATGTTATTTTGCAATTTAAATGTTTTTTTTTTCCCTCCTCCTAAAGAAGACACACGTCAATAAGTGCCAAGCATCAATAACTGACATTTGAGATAAGATAAACCACACCAGCTCATTCAGAGGAATCAGCTGAGTTTATTTTGGGACACAGGTCTCCACATTGTGAGCTGTTGGCTGAAGGAGAGGGAGGGAGGGGGCCCCAACTGCTCATTGAGGCCTCAGTTTTACTTGTATTCTGATGACTGCTTTTTTCAGCTCTGGTGCCAGTTCTGAGTATATTTCAAGGAACATTACTGAGAACAAAATCGAAGGCCATCAATATTAATGATCTGAACCAGGAAGATAGCTTTTAGTGTGCAAATTAATTACCCTAATCACAGGGTTTTTTGTATCCATTTTAATGAAATAACTATTTATTTCATTGAATCCTGTGCTTTTCTTTTGCAAATAAGGCACATTTACATGATAAATACATGAAATTTAAAAGGATGACTAAATTAAATTGAGAAAAAAAGACCTTTTTAAATACAATTTTCTTAGGAAAAACAGCTAGATTAATGGGTTGGTTAGCTGACTGGCATCTGTGATTAAATCTTTTTTAATGTACGTCAAATAGAATTTAATGGACCTTGAGAAATGTCTACACAGTCAGTAATATTCAGGGACTGGAGAAGATTCCAGTTGTCTCTTGTCATTTGTTGGTGAGCTCCTGAAGTCTTGGGCTTGGGACTGTGCTTTGACACGTGGGATTCACATTTATAGTTCCTGCTTCAGCACAGGGTTCTCTTCTGTTCTTCAGACCAGGGTGTCTTCTTGACCAACATAACCAACACTTTTCAGAAGTGTGGGCCAAAAAAATAACTACACTATCAACAGAAAGCGTTAAGAGAGTTTAAATTTGCCTCATATTTAATCATGAAATTCACATTTGTTTCAAACTGTGCTGGGCTTGATAATGAGACAGAGAACTAGAGAGGGAGGGGAGAAAAAAGGGGAGAGAGAGGCTTAATTCAGAGGAATTTTCAATGAATCTTTTAGAATCTATGGGTTTTGAAAACTTTATTTATTGTGGGTAAGCTTTGAAGGGCTGCAAATTCAACAGAAGCGCGATTTGAAACACATTCCAGCTCAGTTTTTTTTTTTTTTTTTTTTGATAACAGACCCAAAGAACAGAGCATCTTTCTCTTCTTACTTCCCCCCCTGGTTGTGCCACTAGAGATGTCTCCCTCTCCCTTTGATTTGGAATGATCAATTGCAGCTGTGGCAGCCGGGCAGGCGGCCCCAGGCACCAAGAACATGAGCCCTCTCCCTCCCACGGTAGGATTTACATTTCAATGGCTGCCACTATTTTAAAGATAATTATAACCTTTTTAGATTAATAATTTTCCATGGCTTCTCTAATATTTTAACAACGTAAATATTAATTTAGCTGGTTTAAGAGAAAACATCTCTCTCTCCTCCACCTCCCCTCCTCTCTCTGTCTTGTGGAATGCAGAACAAAGACTTCAGACCAAATCTGTTTGGGGCAAGATGAGGTAGGAAGGTAGAATGTTGAACTAACAGATTCAAAATCGTGGACTAACTTAGCCCACATCTTATACTTCTGAAGTGAATCTAGTACGGCAGACTGGGGGCAGTTTGAAGTGACGAAAGACACTGAAGCTGCTTTCTGCTTGGGCAATGTGTCTAAAGCCAGAATTTTTTTTAAAAAAACAAAACAGTGTTTTGTTTTATCCCACTCTGAAAGTTGACCTGCGAACACTGGCAGATGGGATTCACGTTTCTTCGATCATATTCCAAGTGTGGTGGGAGATCTCAAAAAGATGAAGCTGCCTAGATGAACTCAATAGTCTTGAAAAGAGAAAAAGGGAAATTGCTCACAAAAGATATTGAGACTATAAAGAGGCTTATATTTCACTATTACTGCAAACTTCCTTTCTGCTTATTATCATTCCAACACTTTATTTCCCACCAGCTGATGCAGCTGGGAAAAACATCACATTACACAAACAGATGTCGACTCACTTAAATTGCCTGACCATGCTTCGTGGACCATGGTCTATTTTTTTTGCTGCCTCACAAGTACTGAGCATGTTGTAGGCAGGAGGACATGCCTTTTTTTTTTTTTTTCCTCATTAGGTTGCTACAAGTATTCTCTTAAGAGTCTATCGCCTTATATCACTCAGGATCGTTCAAACAATTTACATCAGGCAAATAAAATCAGAAGAGCATGTTTCCCATTTCCACTGGTAAATAAGAGGAATCATGTATATTAAGGAGAAAATTGATAATAGTGCTGGTCAGATGTTACAAGCAGGTCATTCGGTTGCTTTCCTTGATAAAGTGCAGAGCTACGATAATTGCCCTGAGATCTCTTTACGGACAAGACCTTTATTTCCTAGGCACCAAAGCCATGGGATTGAGCGTTGCTTGAAAGTGACGGCGAATAAAACTGCTCATGAAATATGCATGACTAACACATAGGCTGCCAGGGGAACTCAGTGTATTATGTATGACCCTTCTGTAATTGTAAGGAAATGATATTCATTTAAGTGGATGTTTATCACAGTTAAAGGTGCACCTAATGAAACAAAGGTCATAAGCCTAAAAACATAAGGTTATAGCCCTTTTATGGCACCATTTCTCTCTCTGTTTGAAAAGACCTGGCCTTTATTCACAGCTGTTTTTCTAACACCTGTGTGCTCTGTTTATGCAGCCTTCAAGAGTTCCTGTCACCTATATTTAAATGCCAAAAGGACTATTACATTAAATGCTCTTCTAACATTATATCCACACATCTGGGAAATATCAGACAGAGTGCTGCAAGATATAGCAGCTAAGGCTAGAGATTTTAGCTACTGACATTTGGTTAACCAAGGAGTCTCTCCACCTCCCACCACCTCCCACACAGCCCCATTTCTCTCTTGGGAAATGCCTACTTGTTCTATCAGACAAGAGCTGGGCTATTATTCTGAGATCAACAATGACATGATCTTTCTGAGGTGAACCAATCTCTGAAGGAAAATTCTGAAGCAGCTTAGCAGAGTGGATAAAAACCAGACTCAGAAGTTCAACTCCCCAGACTGGAATCCCAGCCCAGGTCCTGATCAACTGTGTGACCTTGAGCAGGTGACCTACGTGCTTTGTGTGGCTCAACAGAATCTTCATCTATAAAATGGGCTTATAAATATATTTGACTCATAATAGTGTTTTGAGGATTATTATTTGAAAATTTCTGACACAGAGTAAGTGCTATGTTTGTTATGCAAATAAAATACACAGTGTGCATGGTTGGTGTGTCCTGCTGTCCCCTCCCCCCAGTGGGCATTGCCTTTTGCACCCAAATAGCTTTCTTTCTTGTCCATGTTCATCTTTAGGTTTCAGGGGTGTCTTACGCCATTAGAGCTGTTATAACAAAGTTCCATAGCTCAGGTGGCTTATAAATAGAAATTTATTCTTCACAGTTCTGAAGGTTGGAAGTCCAGGTGCCAGCATGGACAGGTGGTGGTGAGTACCCACTGCTCATGTGTCCCTACATGGAAGAAGGGTCAAGGAGGCTCTCTGGGTCTTTTATGAGTGCACCAATCCCATCTATGAGAGCATAGCCCACTTGACCCAAAGGCTCACCTCCTGGTATCATCACCTGGGAGTTAGGATTTCAACAATATGAATCTTGGGGTCATAGACATTCAGACCATGGCAAGATCTATGACTGCCAGCAAAGCCAGCTGTGTGCAATAACATGCCTTAGTGAGCACAGCAGTGGCCCATTCAGTGGAGGCTCAGTCACTCATAAGCAGAAAGACCTTGGGACTTTCTCATCTTGCTGATATTTGCCTAGTAAGTTTATAGAGTACTGGGAAATGGGTTGGGGGGAATTCCTCTAGAAAAACATGCACTAGAGAAAACCCCAGGAGTCGTCATGAGCTGAATCCAAATTAATAGTGACTCTCCAAATTATCTTAATGTCATTTTGTCATGCTTCAGGTTGTGAGGCAGAAAATAGAATTGAAAATAGAGATGCCACCTTATATGGGGAGCACATATTAAGTCTACAGAGCTTTACAGATTTTATAATGCATTATTATTTTCTTCTGAGCTCAAAGTTATCACTTCTGATGCATAGGGCAGTCTTTACCGTCCCTGGAAGGCTCTGGGAAACTTGTAAATTCCAGACATTTTCCTTCCCACATGTAAATTCTTACAAAGACCAAAGTTGTCTAACATAAGGTAAAATGGAATTTGTGAGGTCAGACAAGAGGATCAGGTTTAATCAATACTACCAGACTAATAAACATAAAATAATTCAATAAAACAAATAAGATCAATAATCTTGTTTTCTTATAATTTAAAGAAAAATCACTGTAAAATAGTTACACATAGCAAAGGGGTGGTGAAGCTGTCCTGCTTGTGTTTGAATCCTGGCTCTGGCCCTTATAACCATGTGACCTTGGGGAAGTTACCTACCCTCACTGTGGCCTTGGTTTTATCATTTCTATAAGAATAATAGCAGTACCATTCCATAGGGTTGCTGTGCATTTTGAGCAAGGGAATACATGTAAAGCTGGTCGTGGTGGTGTATGCCTGCAATTGCAGCAGTTTGGGAGGCTGAGAAAGGAAAATTACAAGTTCAAAGCCAGCCTCAGCAACTTAGCAAGGCCCTAAGCAACTTAGTGAGACCCTGTCTCAAAATAAAAATGAAAAAGGCTGGGAATGTGGCTCAGTGATTAAGCACCTCTGGGTTCAATCTCTGGTATCAAAGAGAGAGAGAGAGAGAGAGAGAGAATGCATGTGAGTTTACAACGATCTTTGGAATAAGAGTACTCTTTTATCATATGCTATTGTTTTATAATTGATTTTTAGAATAAAAATTGACCTTTTGGAAAGTTTGGGCATCATCATACTTCCAATGGTGTCTCATGTTTGGAATTAATTAGCTCACACTATTTTGGGTGGCTTTAAAATGTGCTCAAAATTCATTGATACTCCACCCTTCAAGCAGTAGAATTCACCCCTCACCTAGGCTGCACTTGGTGATTAGAATGTGGTGGAAGTAAGAGTGTGTGAACTCCAGGTCATGCAAGGCACTTCCTCTCCTGTCACAGTCTGTCTAGGACCCCTAGCTCTGAAGGAAAGCCAGCTGCCTTCATGTGGGGACACCCGAGCAGACTTCGGGAAAGGCTATGGGGAGCAAGGCACTTGGAAAGAGACTCCTCAGCCTCCATTAGGTTTTCAGATTATTTTAGTCTTCAGCCATGGAGTCTTCCAGACAAGGCTCCAGACTCATGGAGCAGATGTAAGCCATGCCTACTGTGGTCTATAGGAATTCCCAATTCATTTACAATCATGAGACAATGCATTGTTGTTTTAAGCCACCAAATGTTGGGGTAATGTGTTATGCAGTGGTGTTAGTTAACCCAATACCCTTTGACATTCAGGTAAAAGTTTCACCTAAGAACTTAAGGGCTTATATGGATAGGGATGAGGGAGCAAAGTTTTAGACTAAGATCTAGAACATTGGCTACAGTGCACATTCACAAACCATTGTATACCCTTGACTGTGTTTCCCCTGCTAACCCCATTAATTTGCTTATAAATTCCTTTGTTTATAACACAAGTAAGTTTTCTTTTAAACAATTTCTTAGAGTAAAAGTATCTCACGTACCCCCCCCCATGGAATTAAGCAATTGAATTTTTTTAATCAGAATGTGACATAGTCTCTTTGTCATATAACCCGAACAACAAATACTTTCTTCGAATTTTATTCTCTCTGCATGAGAGATACAAAAGAAACACGCATGTGGTTATATGCTATTTGGGTATTGACATGGCAATAAAAACGGGGTGGGGTTTCTTATCTATTCATGTGGAGATCTTTTCTTTCACTGCTAAGTAAACTAATTCTTCCCATATGTAGTTCTTATTTCTAGGATGATCAGCCCATACCTATCAGCCCAGGACTGTCTGCGAGTTAAGCAATGAAATTCCAATGTCCTGGGAAACAACACAATCCTGAGTCAACTGGAATGGTTGAGCCCCTGCTGGTGTGTGACTCTCCGTGGTTTTGAGGAAAGGACAGGCATCCTAAACAGTCCCCAACCCATCATAGTTCTCCAAACATATGTGGATTTTACCATGCTGCTTTTCCACCCTTCACTTGGAGAGGAATCCCAGGGTAGGAAGGAAGGACGCAATCGCTGCAAATGAGTCTGGATGAGGGTTCATTGGATCACCGTCTACCCAACAGTGATGACGGTTGTTGGAAAACTCGAAAGCAAGTTTCTTCAGGAATCTCTGCATTACTTAGTGAAAACTCTTAAGTCTGCAAGGAAAATGTTCACAATCAACTTTTAAAACCTGTATTCTTTGGCTATGTCTGCTCGTTTTATGACTTCAAAGTTTATAAGGAGCACATGGGGCCAGGTGCTGTGGTACACACCTGTAATTCCAGCTTCTGGGGAAGATGAGGCAAGGAGGAGCTCACATTCAAGGTCAGCCTCAGCAACCTAGCGAGACCCTGACTCAAAAAAAAATCAATGCTGGGAATATAGCTCAATGATAAAATGATTTAAATCTTCAGTATCAATAAAAGGGGGAGGGCATATGGATTGTTTGTTTGTTTGTTTGTTCAAATACTTTGAAGTTCTGAAAAAAGTAATGGGATGATTTCATACCCAAAAGCAGAACCAAGAATCAAAGATCCAGCTTCCAGCTGCACCCCCCCCCGTTTTTATTGCCATGTCAATAACCAAATAACATATAACCACATATGTGTTTTGTATCTCTCATACAGAGAGAAGAAAATTAGAAGAAAGTATTTATTGTTCAGGTTATGTGACAAAGAGACTATGTCATACCCTGATTTAAAAATTTCAACTGCTAGCCAGGCACGATGGTGCACACCTGTAATCCCAGCACTTTGAGAGGCTGAGACAGGAGAATGGTGAGTTCAAAGCCAGCCTCAGCAACGGGGAAGCACTAAACAACTCAATGAGACTCTGTCTCTAAATAAAACACAAAATAGGACTGAGGATGTGGCTCAGTGGTCAAGTACCCCTGAGTCCAATCCCCGACACCAAAAAAAAAAAAAAAAAAAAAAAATTTCAACTGCTTAATTCCATGGGACACATGTGAGATAATTTTACTCTAAGAAATTTGCTCAAAAGAAAACTTACTTGTGTTATGAACAAAGGAATTTATAAACAAATTAATGGGGCTAGCAAGGGAAATATTCACTTATGCAATAGAGTAGTTGGTGCAACCAGATGATACATGTGCAAATTGTGAATTTATCTTTTCATCAGGGACCTCCTTTTCCTTCCCCCTTCAGAAGAGTTACTCTTACCTTATAATCAATGATAATAATATCATATCCAATTTTTAATGAACACTTAATCTATGCCAGGTATAGTTGAACTATACCTATGTTAACTTAGTATGTGTAACAAGTCTAATGAAGCAGATGCTACGAGATCCTTAATTTACAAATAAAAAAAACTGAGACACAGAGTGGCTGTATAACATCTCCAAGATCACATCACAAGTGGACAGCCACACCCTGTGTTCATATTCCATACATGGCCTCTTCCTTGAATCAAACCAGTCTCTGATTACTCAGAGTTTTATTAGGCAACTCTGCTCCTCCTCTCCCAATTAGGGCATTAGCAAATTAAACTGCCTACTCTGAGCACAGGGACTCTACACCAAGAAATACAGATTAGGGGATGATAAGAAGATAATAGCAGTGAGAAGAGGAAGGAAAGATGTCCAAGAGGGAATTAAAGAAGGAAGGCAAACACAAACAAGAGCGGGCAGGAGAACAATGGAGAAGGGAATAAGAAAAATGAAAGAAAAGATTAGAGGGGGGAAAGGAGTGCAGATTGGGATGGGAAAAAAGGTGGACACAAGTGTTTCAAGTGTTAATCTGTGACATCTAGTTGATTTCCAAATACTAAAAATTAAGTCATAATTGAAGGTATTTTGTTGTTGTTTGTTTTGTTTTGTCTTTTGTTTTAAGAATTGTTCCTTCTGAAAACTGTTGTTAAAGGTAAAGGGGGAGGCTGTGGAATGGCATCAGAAGGCCAAAACCCACACGATTTTGTCTGAGATAGAACAGATGCTCACAACACAAGGAAAGTACAGGGAAGAGGAAAATCTAGAAAAGTATAGCTATGCAGAGAGAGAAGTCACAGCCCAGAGGACATTAAACTGAAGCTGTGCCTTTTCAAATACATTTTAAGGAAACACGTTGGCGTTACAGTTGTTAAGACAGTAAGGAATACATGGTTCAATATGTAGATAGAAGGTTTGTTCTATTACAGTCACTGGTAGAAAGCTTTAAACTGTACCAAGGAGCCCACCTACCCCAGAATAATGGAGGCAGAATCCTTGTGGGGAGAGGTAGGCATTAGAATTCTTAAAATTTCTCTAAGGTAAATTACCGCGAGAGATTCTAGGTCAGAGATGTTGTGGATGTGTTCCCACAAAGTGATTCTGTAGAACCAACAACTGACTTTGAAGTTTATGTGAAGAATGAAGAGATGAGGATGGCCACCTGGTACTGAAGAAGAGCACTGAGTCAGGACTGATGCTACCTGACAACAAGTCTTACCATACAGCTACAGCCATCAAGATGTGTGGTAGTGACCAGAGGATAGGCAGGTCAGTGCAACGGAATGGAGATCTCAGAATCAGATCTACGTCAGTTGCTGAAGTTCTTCTATGCAAAACTGGATCCCCAGCACAAGTGTTGTGAGGTGGGGCCTAGTGAGGGGATTAGGCCACGAGGGCTGTGCCTTAAGGAATGGACTAGTGCCATTATCACAGCAGTGGGTTTGTGTTCATGGGAGTGGCTTCCTTATAAAAAGTTGATTTTGTCCCTTCCCATTTCCTCTTTGTCCTTACTCCATGGGAAGATGCAGCAAGAATGTGACAATGGTTTAGATGTAGTGTGTCCCCATCAAACTTCATGTTGACACTCAGTCTTCTAGTTAGACAGGTAGCAGAGCCTTTATGAGGGACATTTATGGGAGGTGATTATATCATGACTGCCCTTACAAAAGAATTGATTTCCAAATAACAGAGTAGGTGAGGCCCCACAGAAATGGATAAGTCTCTGTGAGAGTGTTATTATGTAAGAGAAAATCGGGTTCCGCTCCAGTCTCTTGTTTTCTATCCTTCCATGTGACATCTCTTTCTCATATACTGCCATGTGATACTATTCACATGTCATGATGCAGCCAAAAAGTCCTTATAGTGATCAAGCACATGGGCCATCCAATCTTAGACTTTCAGCTGCAAAACCATGATCTAAATAAACCTCATTTCCTTATAATGTATTGAGTCTCAGATATTTTATTATAGCAACACAAAATGGACAGATGAAAAGGTCCTTGCCAGATGCCAGTCTCTCAGTCCTGGAGTTCCCAGCCTCCAGAACTGTGAGCCTTTATTACCAATTTTCTAGTCTGTGGTATTCTATTAAAACAGCACAACAATGAACTAAGACAACAGTCAGCTGATCTGTGACAAAAAAGCAATGGAGCAAAGGCAGTCTTTTCTACAAATGGTGCTGGAAAAAATAAATATCCACATTCAAAAAAAAAAATTTAACTTAGGCATAGATCTCACATCCTTCACAAAAATCAAGTCCAAATGGGTCATATACCTGAATGTAAAATGTAAATCTAAAAAACAAACAAACAAACAGAAAATAACAGAAGAAAATCTAGGTCAAAGGTACACCAATGACCTTTTACCACAGTTTTCATACATTAAAGAAATCATTGATAAGCTGGAAGTCACTATAATTAAAACTCCCGCTGGGTGAAAGATGGTGCCAAGAGAAAGAGAAGATAAGCCTCAGACTGGTAGAGAATATTTGCAAAAGAAAACACAGAAGCATGATCATAAGAAAGACCCGCTTCAGTAGTGGTGGGATCTGGACAGGGTGGGGATTGAAGTGGGGCCAGGTGTATGGTGGGGGGCCTCTGTTCCTTGGAGATGGTTTTGTCTTATTCAGATGATCATCCCACGCCATTCTGGTTTTCTTTTTTGACCCCGAGTTTGCAAATCTCCTTGTTTACTAACAAAGCATTTCACCCAGCAAAAGAGTAAGCGCTTGAGTTGTGGTTGTTGACAGGGTTATTTCCTTGCTTTTCATATCTGCTTGAGTACTTTGGAGCTGGCTTTCATTTCTCTCCAGGGAAGCTGGTTAAGATTGCTAAAATTCCAATGTGTTCTCCTCTGTGCACCCTCCCTCTGTAACTCCAGGAGAAGTTCAGCTCCTGTAAAAACCCAATGAGCCCCAACCACCCTTGTCATTTCCATTTTTCATCCATCTGCTTTTGGTATGTGCAGTCTGCATGCTATTCCTCCGCGCAGTTTCATCTCATTTGCCCACTGCCATAGGCTACAGCGTGGAACAAAGTTCACTTTTAAATTCAATCTCAAACAAAATGAAAAAGCAAGAAAATCATGAAAGAGAAAGCTGGTTACAGCCATTAATATGGATCTCACTGCAGGTTCTTTTGCTTTATCCATCAAATGTGAGTGAGAGGAAGCTGCGGCTGTGACCCTGGTCAGAGGATACTGTCAATCAGAGAAGCAGCTCCTAAGAACAGCCTGGAGTGAGTGCTGGCTGCCAGCTGCAGACAGCCTTACGGGCTATTGAATATCGCCATGAATGGCACTAGACCCCTTTCTCTGATAATAGTAGCAATCCCTGGGGCCTTTCAACAACATAGTGGAAACCGCTCTAAATTTATTTCACATACCAAATTTAAGATTAAGGGATCCAGGAAAAAATGACAATGTTTCCAGAAGGAAAATATACATTTTTTAAAAACAAAAATACGTTAAACCCCACACAGCGCTTACATCTCCGCTTGAAAGAAAGTGGCCAGTTCAGTATTCTTTAAATACATCAGTGGATCCTACTGAATTATACATGTGGCTGGGATTAGAGAGGCCTGTGTCCTCTGTCTGGGTTTATTCTGACTTGCTGGGTTATCTTAGCAGTCCACTGAAATGAAACTGGAGTCACGTCACATGTACACCCCATCTGCCAGGTTAAAATGCCCTTGTGGGAAGAAGGATAGAGCAGACACAGAAACTGTCCCATGGCCTTATCTGGAGTGCTCCCAGAATTAGGATGACAAAATCTCCAAATTGGCCTCAGAAATGACTGGGCACAATTTCTATGAAATCAAGCAGCCTTATAATTGAGTAGCTCAAAAAATTCTGAATGCTTTTTACTCTGTTCCCCCTGAGTTTTAAGTGGTATGTGTTGGATACTCCCTGAGAATAAGCATTCAGGCCCTGGCTGTGAGTGTTGGTGAGGCATCTGATTTTAAAAGAGCAGAAAAAATACAGAGTGGCTGCAGTTCAAGCTCTGAATTTGTTGGGATGCCCAATCAGTGCCAGTGGGCTGCCTCTTTTCCAGAATTATATGTGATTGATCCTCTTTAAATAAATCTGGCTAGCTAACAAATAGCTTTCCCTTGCCAACATTTTCTCAATATGGTCTCCAGACTCTTTATGGTGTAAAAAAATTACCAAATAAAATTCATGAAAAGGCAACAAGAAACATATCTTACAAAATTTCTGTACAGAATTCAAACATTGTTCTTGTGCCAGAAACACACAGCTGTGGGCCTGACGTGGCATAACCATCTGCTAGAAGCTCCGCACTGTAGAGGCTTCAAAGAGGCAGAGTTGGGTAGGTGCGTCCTTTGTTGGAAACACACAAACCATAGCTATGGAGCGTCTCTGGATTTTTTTTTTTTTCTTCATTGCCGTCTGTCCATTTGGATGGAATTGTCACAAGTGTTATATGCACAAGATGGTACAGACAATGTGGGCAAAATACAATTGCTTAAAGCAAATGGGTATTTGCATCTTTGTGCTTAAGCTTTCCTGATTTCAACTAGGTATGAGATAATTACACCTACCAAAAAGGTTGGGATCCCTCAGAGCATGAGTACTGAAATAAGTACCTGTCACCTTGTGAACATTTAAATCATCCCTGCCCCAAAGTGGGTATCCTCAGTGTCATGGCTAGACTTCTATTTCCTTCAGAAACGTAATTCATATTGATACAATTATTAAAATATATTAGTGCTTCAGTTTTTCCAGCAGAATCTGATCAAACTGTGGTGTCCCCAACATTTGTTGATAAAGCTAAGAAAGCCCTTTTGGCAGGAAGACTGTTTCTCTTCCCATTCTGCAGGCGAGTATTGCTTGCAGGACTCAGGGCCCTAGGCTACTACTACCATGCTTATGTCAATCACCTCAGAGAAGAAATGCAGAACAGTCTAAGAGTTTACTTGGACAAGGGTAGGCTTACATACCCTCAGAGCAAATGTTTCCTCTTAGAGTGCTCTTTGAGTCAAAGGTAGGTGATCTAAGCTGGTTAAGTCTGTGAACCCCTCTCAAGACGATGTGTCTTCATGCCATAAGTAAAATACAGAAGACCACATAGGCAATCATTTTATTAAAATACATTTATTAAACTATTTAAACAAATGCATTTGTGATATAGTAATATATATGCATACTTATTAACCATTAATAACAATAGGCAAAACATTTATGTCTTTCATAATCTTTAGCTAAGTGATAGGCATAAACAATGTTTCTGGAAAAGTTTCATGCTGTACAAAACTATCCGTGAATTTCAGAAGCCACAGGAGCTGCTGATAATGCCATGACGTTTTGTCTACATGTCTAATGGAAGAAAACACTGAATTTCAGTGAGCAATTAGTAAAAATAAAGTTGTTTTCTCATCCAAGTTCATAGGCTGTTTAGGGATCCTGAGTTAAGATCTCTATTACTCCTTTTAGACTATTATGTCTCTGAACACGATGAACAAGATCTTTCTATCCACATGGTAAGTGAAAATATTCCATGAATATGGAAGATAATCTGGATCTATTTCCATGGATCCTGGATTTTCTCTGTCAAAGAAAATAGAGAGAATTTCTCTTTTATATGTAACGTTAGCTTTATCTTCTCTCCTGGTAGTCTAACTTCTGGATGTAACATTTACCTCTGCATGTCTGCCTTTGTTCTATCAATACTTCTATTCCTCTCCTGTATTACTTTTCCTTCCTTTCTCATTTGACCATTATTTATCTATTATTAATAACAAAAAAATGCATTCATCACTATTATTCATTGAATAGTCATATCATAATTCTCCCTGAAATGATGCTCTACGAATGTCTCCTTTTCTGTTGCTTCTCACCCATCTCACCAGTGGCTCTGACTCTACAGCTAAGAGAATGAACCTGAGAGGAATCCTTCCACCCCCCATCCTCAGTATGTTGGATACACTCTGAGAATAAGCATTCAGGCCCTCTTCTTATTTGGCTGCGAATGTTGATAAGGCATCTAATTTTAAGAGAGCAGAAGAAATACGGAATGTCTGCAGTTCAAACTCTGAACAAATGCCACAAACTGCTTTCTGGACATATTCTCAGGGAGATTAAAAGACTTGTTCTTTTCTCATGAGTGCTCTGGCAGACTGTAAATTATCAGAAACTTTCTCACTTCTCATTATATATAGGAGTAACACGCACAGAAGGAGTCATGTGTTAGGTTGACGATTGAAATTGATGAACTTGCAGGTCTCATCTACCTTTGAAAAACTTAGATCTCCTTTAGCAAATGTATATGGGCAATTAAAAATGTCATACCCAGATTCTATACAGTAAATCAGTTGGGACTAGTATATTTGCAGATTTTAGAATGGAATAACAAATAGGGATTAGGGGAAAAGTAACTATTTACATTTGTTCAATATATAAATTTTGCTTTTATTTTGTTGTTGATATATCTTGTACATTTTCCTTCTTTTTTCTATGGAAGAGCAGGGTTAAAGCTTAGTAAATTATTATGCCTGGTGTCAAAAAATGCCTCAGTTACAAATACATACTTTGTAAACGCTTTCCAATATTGCTAAAAAAGATGGGTTTGCAAAGATGCTCAGTGAAAAGCCAGTAGAAGATATCTTTTGAAAAATTGAATTAGCATTATTTTGTCCTACTTCTAACAGTAAAACTTTTCACTGCAAGAAATTTAAAAATTACATACATAATTATTAGGAAAAAAAATCTTATCAAAATCGACCACTCAGAAATAACAGTTAATTTATGAACAACCTTCCGTACACCTGTCTGCTCATCTAAATATATATGGACATAGATGTCTATAATTTTATATAAGTGTAATAATTGGATACATGCTATTATGTCATGAATATATTTTCAAGTTAATCAATACAGGACTACGTCATTCTTCCTAATGGGGATTTGGTGGTTCACTGAATGCAAGTATCACAATTTATTTTTCCAATACATCAGTTATTTTGGAAAAATCCACTTTTGGAAGCTGAATAAATCTGGTGGCTTATGTGACATTACTTCAGCAGCTTCTGAGGCAATCCTGGCTGGTTTCATACCAGACGATGCTAACATCACCCAAGAGTCACTTAAAAGAAGCAGACAGTTCCCTGACGCTGAGACAGCAGAGTTTGTGTATTCAAGACTATGCCGAGTCAGAGGGAATTTATAGGAATCACAAAGCCAATCATGGAGAAATAAACTTCCTAGGTAGACAGTGCAATCAGGAAACTTGCCCCCTCTTCCACATGGTGGCACCAGGAACTCTGGTCCAGCAGCCAGCCTGTGGGCAGGGACCCTGCTAAGTATCACAAAAAGGAGAGAAGACCAACCAGAGGCACACATAGCAAGCAACTCCCTGGCAACTCTGGCACAGGAGTGAGGACCGACACTCTTCCCAGATAGTGTTTTCTATCTCTCCTCTTGGCCAAAATAGGGAATGGCCATGCCAACACCAGCAAGAGCATTATGTGGTCAGTATGGAGTTAGAATAGTCTCAAAACTGGAGTATGTGCCACCTCTATGTAATCAGTATACCTCTTTTGAAGAAGAAACTAAGATACACCACGACATAGAAAGTCCCTTAAAGTAAGGCTAGATGAGAACACTAACTCTGAAGAACAGGGGGAAAAAAAAAAAAAGGCTTGAATGGCATCTGATTGGATATATGATGGATTGATACGGAAAAAAAAATCAAAAAGACAACAAATATCCTCTGGCCTGGGAAATCCTGATGATATACATAGTTTTAGGCACTTCCAGTAGGTATGAGATTTTATTCAATGTTTTCTTTTGAACATTTGCTTCTGCTAAAAATTAATTCATGCTCTGATAAAAGGAAAATCTTCCCTTGGTGAGGAGGCGTTTAGTGTCATTCATTAGAGGGGTGTCCTTTGAGCCATTAGTACCACAAGTAAGACAGACACAAAAATAGCTGCATTCTATCTTAACACTATTCTGAATGTTATTCAAAGCATTGAAAACATTAAATGAATATTAAACACACACACTTTTTCCTACTTCTATATGATAAACTCCTAGATGAATGTTCATATTACCCAGAGATGTGTGACAGAAATATAAGCACCTGAATTTGACATTATGTTCAGGGCACTGGGCTAGGTCCTGCAGAAACCAAGAAAACAAAGACACAGCTTTATCTCTCAAGGAGTTTACAGTTTTATTTTAAAAGAGAGAAACAACTACCAACTACCAGAAGTAATTTGCTCGAGATCACACACAATATTAGCTTGAAAAAAGGTCCAGAAATAAGATACTCTCATAAATATGCCCCATCTGAGCAGAGGAAGATACTAGGTCCTCCCTAAACTATTCCACACATCCCTTGAACTGGAAGATGCTAATTTAACCGGTCAAGAAACCCAGACTCCTACAGACCAGGGAGGCCATCTTTGCCCTGATGATAAACTCAACCAGACAGCAAGAAAATAATGTTGAGCAAGTGGGAGGAGAGATTAACTCAGTCCTGTATGTGGATAGTGTTAGTTTAAAAAAAAATGGACATGTCCGGGCATGTCTCTAAATATCCCTTTTGAGTAGGGAGGAATCTTTCCATTTGTTTATTCCACTCTAAGCATACCCTGACATCCTGTTGCCAGAAATATCCTCGCCTCCCCCTCCTCCCTTCCCCGCATTGTCTGCAGGTGCCTTCAGCCTAAAAATGAAGTCCTCTGCATGAGGCTGTAACGGGGCTCCACTGAATGTTTGGCAATGAAGGCTGCCAGGCCTGTTTTGCACATGCATTTGGGAGATTTCCAAACAGATGCATATGCATCTTCACTTTCTTGGCAGGAGGGCTGAGAATTTAAGGATTCTTGTGGGGAATTTATGTTGCTCTGAAAACTTAACCCATAGTGGAAGCTACATAAAAGAGTTTCTATAAAAGACTCGACCTTTTGCCTCCTTTTGGAGTCTGTTGCTTGGCCTCCTGTGTCTTTGTTGCCTTTTATTAAAGCTTTAGCGACTTTCTTTGTGGACGAGTGATTTTCACTGTCCTGAGCTCTCTGGGGTCTATTTTATTTTCAACAATGATTTCCATTTCATCTGAATCTATTGTCATGTCCAAAGATATGCTTCTTTATTCAGAAAGTGCCATCAGTAGGGATGGGAGAAATATTGTCTGAGAGTCATTTGGGGGCAATTTAACAAAAAAGGGGTAGACAAATGAGAGTAACCTGTAATTTTATTACCTGGAGTTACATGCTAACAAGGACAAAATAAGAAGTCTCAACAATGGGTGAGCTATAGATGGGATCAGTAGCCTGATTGGCAAATCCTGAACAATAACTTATTCCTCTGAGTCATTTAATCACCCACATGATCAGAAAGAACAAAGAAAGCCCTACATATCAGGAAGATTTTACGCTTTCATATCTCCCTATATTTGTCTGGGCTAAATACAGCCAAAAGCTTTTTAATATTCTCCCCAAAGGATACTTTGAAAATTCACCAAATAGGAATTACTCTGAAAAGGCAGAGATACAATGCTCTGCAAACAGTATTTTCTTAGACTGGTTAAACTGCAAATAAAATAAACACACAAAGAAAATTAAACAGTAGTTGGAAAGAATAAAAAAGTAACCCGGCCTCCTTTATTTGACATTGCAAATGATTTTAATAATGTTTAGCCAGATCCTTCATTGATAAACAGACTGAGAGAATGATTCTTTCCTCCATCTGCCTAGATATTCCAGGTTTTGTTTTTAATTTGCTTCCTCGGTTGTGCTTTTACTCACCCTCCAATTCCTTCCCCTCTTTCCTGTCTTACCTGCTTAACCTGATTATACCTGACATGGATTCTTCCCAGTGTAGCCTCCCCACTGCTCAGAGACTGGAGATACAGTCGCAGGCATTTAGACATCTGCACTGACTCACTGAATCTATTCTTCGGCTCAGTAGGACGTCCTGAAGAAAGGTTCTCAAGCAGGGTCTAACAGGATCTTTATGAGTTGGGAGTTTATTTTTCCCTTTTTAGGGTAACCACTTTGCTAGGAGATGACAGAGAGGCTGAGACTCCCTGCGTCCGCTTTCCCCCTGGCACCCAGCACCAGGGATTTATGATCAGCCAAGCCCAGGGAACACCCCACAGAGGGCTACTCACAAGGCCTTGGAAAACAAAGCAAGTTTCTTCAAGGAGCTTATCTGCATTAGCAGCACTTGATTCTAGGTAGGCGAGTGCACCAACAATTCCCCCTAAAAGAATAACAGTGGCGGAGGAGAACACACTTCCAACTGTGAAGCAATTAGAGTGCTGTTGAATGGCTGATTGCTTGCGTGTGGTCCCCTTAGTTCCCTGGTGGAGCGCGCTTATAGTTCTGCAATTGGATAAAATGGATTGGAATGAGCGCTGTCATATAGAACTGCCAGCTGTTCTACTGTTAATAAAGACACTATTTAGCTATTAATACATCCCATTCTTCCATGTTGTGCCCATTCAAACAAAATATCTTTGTTTGTGGAGGGGGTGTGACTGCACCTGTTCTTGATTCGAGAGTCTGTGGCCTGTGGAGGACCCCTTGTTTCCACTCGGCAGCAATTGTAGCTTCCCGGCAGTGTCTGCTTGTAAAAGAAAGGGGGCAACCAGACAGTGAGATTAAAAAAGGAAACGAAGCTGTGGCTTCAGATGAGCTGCCATTTCTTCAAATGGCATTTTAGGAAACACACATTCCAGTGTATTAGGTAAGTTAGAACTTCCTTGTAAGCAAATTCCACGTGACTAATGATTCCTTCCTTTTTTCAAGAAGTTGTTATTGCATTTTAAATATTTCGAGTGTGAAGGCAGAATTCTCCAGATGATACCAGCAGATGAGAAATGCAGCCTCAGGCTGAATCATTAACCTGAGATACCATTTCCCAAATAAGCTCTTTTTTCTTCCTATTGGCTACACACAATAGCACACTCTTCAGGATGCTGGCTCAAGGAATTTACAATAGCAAAGAAACAAGACATTCAGATGCAGGAAAATAACCCACATGAAGCAAGCCATGTTGTGTTCTCCATTCCATGTGGACAGATTGAAAATACAAGGGGTATTGAGTGGGACCTCTCCTAAAATTGTAGTAAAGACCCAAGATAAAGCCTTAAGTCAATTTCTATCAATTGGAGCAAATTTTCCTGGAGCTTATAAAGATGCTGCCTTAGCACCAATAAGGACACCACCACCAGGACCACCAGCACCAAATCTGGTGAGCTGAGGACAGAACAAAATAGAGGAGTCTGCAATAGTCACCTCAGCTTGTGAGTGTAGGTGTCCCCGGGTGTGTCAATTTCCTCCAGCCGCCATAACAAAGTATCACAGGACGTTATTTCTGTCCATTCAGGAGGCTGGGAAGTACAAGATCAAGGTGGTGGCAGGGTAGGTTTCATTCTGAAGCCTCTTCTCTGGACTTGGGGACAGATGACTTCTCACTGTGTCCTCACACAGCCCTTTGCTGGTGCACACATGGGCATCTGTTCTTAAAAGGACAATAATCCTGTTGCATGGGGGCCTGACCTTACAATCTCATTTAACCTTTATCACCTTCTATCTCCAAATACAGTCACATTAGAGGTTAGGGTTTCAACATATAATTTTCAGGGGGGCACAATTTAGTCCATAACATTAGGTAATGATTTTCCTTTCTGCTCCTGAGGGGTGAGGAATGGAAAAACTGTTCAAGCACTCAGAAGGCTTGAGGGCGATTTCAAAAAGGAAAGATGGCTTCTCTGGATTCCTAGCTGGAATCCATCTGGGTCATAAAAGCTGCAAGTAAACTTGTACTCAGTGTGCTCAGGAATGGTGAGGAATTCTGAGGAGTCTGATACTATCTTTTGAAGTATAGAAGGAAATGGACTTGGATGCCCTTTCTGGTCTAGAAATCTGCAAGGGCCAATGGAAAAGGCATAGACAGAACATGGAAGAGTATATATTAATCATGTCTTACATTTTCTATAACTCATGATATTTTGATATCTTAAAAATCTTTCTAGCCAGGGAGAGATTGATCCTCGCAGGGCTTGCCTATGCTCAAAGACAGCAAAGAGCTTGGCTGGAAGCATGCCTTTCATCTGTAAATCGACCACTCTGAGCTCACATCCTCCAGTCTCTTCTTAGATCTAACTTTCAAACACAAGCCAATATTTCTTCCACCCTAAATCAACCCAGGCCCATGTGCTAGATAGCTACCCACCCCTACAGCCCAGAGACCAACAACTATTCAAAACAATACTAAGCAGTTTACCCTGCCCTGATTGGAATTTCCCATGGAAACCCTTAAAATGGTTCTGGTTCCTGATTCCTCTTCTGCCTCCTGACCAAAACCTGGTACTTATCCAGGTCGCCCTGCATGGGATAGCAACCCCCTTCTCCCAAGAAATGTACATAGTAAATTTTTCTTTCAACAATATTGATCAGTCTGTGTTATTGTTCAGTCACCACTAAAAAATCCCACAGATAAATTTTGAGATAGGATGCTCAACAAAGCACCTTTGCCAAACACAGAAGAAGACTCTATTAGGTCTCGTGGCACTGCCAAGGGGGCAAGAACAGGAGAACCGCCAATGAGATGGGTGAGCCAATGGACCAGAGATGGAACTAGAGGTGTAGCTGTGCCTGTTGTCTTGTACAACAGAGGGACAGGGCTGGAACTGAAACTTGCCCCAAGAAAATAACATCCGTGTACCCAGGAGCATGCTGTCTGAAGAGGCTCCAGCAGCAACTAAACTAGATAAAACCAGAGGTTTTGGAACCTGAGAACTTTCTGCTATGGATCTTTTAAATGATTGTTCATAGAAAGTGATCTTTGCCTCCTCATCTGTTCCCTGCATGTCCTACACAGGGGATAGGAACAGAAATAAAAGGGACAGAGAGAGCATGTACCAGAGCCATACCCTCCCTCTCTCTCCATTTTGAGTCCTTGTAGCTTGATACCTAACCTGTCCAGGAGAACTTTAAATTAGAGAATGGAGAATGAAACCTAGAAATCTAAGCTGAAGTTCAGGGATTTGAAGTTACAACTGGACTAAATTTTAATAATCAAAATTATGAGAAACTTGTACAGTTCATCCAATATAAAAAGAAGGATTTGAAAGAGTCAAAAGTAGCAGGAATTATTTTTAACCTAAGTCAGCTTATATTTTACTTATCTTTGTTAACAATCCTACTTCTGCCTGAAGAAGATGGTATATAAATTAATTATTTGAGAAGGGTTGAAAGAACCATACCTAATATCGTGAATGTCACAAAGTAGGCAGGCCCTTAGTATAAATTAGTTGGACTATAACTAACATTCCCCTTTTCCCTTTAGGATATTCCTATAAAGCGTTAGTGAAAGAGTGTCTTTTTAAACTATTCATTTGAAAACCCCAACCACCACAGACACGGAAAAAATGGCTGCCAAAAGAAATTAGGCAGTGCATCTTCAGAGGAATTCTCTGGGTTGCATTCTGTAGTCATCCACTCCTCGTCTTGTGGTGTGCTGCCCTGGATATATGTAAGTATTCTAGCACAGATTAATTTGGGAGGACAACTCTTTCACAGGAGCTCCTCCTTTCAGGTTTAACCCAGTTTCCTGCCTCTTCATTTCCCAGTGACTATTTCTGTATTGGTATTTTAGTCCTTGGAATGTGATTTTTCTCAAAATTCTTTGTTATTTCAACTTTATTCCTCCTGCCATTCTTTGTGTCCATTCATTTCTCTTTTCACAGGGGAACATAATTCATCTTAGTATATCTTAGATTGGGAATCAGGAGACCCAGATTTGGTCCCTGTTCTGTCAGGACCATGGGAGAAAAAATGATTTTTGTACCCTCAGTCCATGTGTTGCCTCCCACCTCAAATCTTTTCTGACCCTAGATGGACTATTTCCCCTTACTTCTATTTTATTATCTGTCACTCTGCATTTATACCTTGTTGTTTATGTATCCATTTCCTGTACTCAAGTATGATCTTCTTAAAGTTATGGTCTTATTTATCTCTGGGTCCCCAGTGTGTGCTATATATTAGGAGTTTGTCAAATATCCTGAAAGAATAAATGAATAATCAATACAGAATGCAGTGTTATTTGACCTCGTTCTTACTCTCCTAGTTCCAGCTCTCACAGTGCTAACACTGTGTTAGTTAGAGTAAGGTAGACTTTGCTTTTCTAGGCCTATACCTTTATCAGCTGTAGATGAACTTGACCTCTAGCTCTAACTCTTCTCACAAACAGGTTTCAATTTTTATTTATCCTTCTCCCACTTTCTACTGAGACAATTTGGCCTCAGTTAATTAAAAAAAAATAGTGTCAGTGAAAGGATGATCCAAATCAAATCCTTCTGTTCTAACAAGACAAAATATTATTGCCCTCCTAGAAATCAGTGAATCAAAACATGTCTAAAAGAGTGGACTGGTGTTTGGATTCTAGAGATATTTTAGTCCAAATGTTATATAAAGCCTCTCCAAATATATGAGGTCTAACATGCAAAGGATACATGTCTATATTGGGAATAGGGAGAGAATGCAAGGAATGCAGCATTAATTGAATTATCCTCAAGTAGACTCTGATATTCTGTGCCATGGCATTTCTCTAGCTTATTCCATATTTGATTAAACTAAAACTAATTTGATATTTCCAAAATCAACCTGATTGATGATGCTCTACATAGAGATTTAAGAGACAGATCCCATGCATTCAGGACTTCCCCTAATTTGTATTTTTATTCCTTTCTTATTTTTAAGAAATAAGAAATATTTCTTATTTTTACTCTAATCATGGCGCCGGTGGCATGAAAGTCTAGAGTAGAACAAAGCATGCTGGTAGAGAGGAGTACATATCATAAAGTATCAAATGTGCTTTTCTACATACTGTACAAATTTTATCATGCTACATAATTCCTCTGAGTTTTTGTACCATTATCTATAAAATGGAGGTACTATCTACCTCAAAGAGTTATTGCAAAGGTTTGATAAAATAACCTACATATACAGCAGCTATCAAAGATATTTAATAAGCATTAGTTTGTTTCTGAATTTTTCTGAGAAAGGATTATTATTATTATTATTACCAGTTTTGGACTATTAAACCTGAATTACTAGTTATACTGTCTGCTCAGATCCTAAAGGTTCTTGATCCTTCATTGAGAACTTATGCAGTAGCAGGAAAATGTGGAAAAACTCCTGTGACAAATGACAGTCTAGAAGTTCTGTTTCTCTGTACCATAGTTTCCCATAACAAACATATATTTAATAATTCTAAATTGCTGTTTCCTGGCATGCACTATATCTAATAGAGAGAGGGTGGGAATCAGAGCTGAAGAGAAGAAAGGAGGGAAGATGGGCATTTGGGTTGACCTATGTACGAGTTAGTAGGTTCATTGTTACTGTTGCAGGTGAGTATAATGAGATCCTTGTATGTCAATTTCTGTTAGAAATACCAGGGTGCCCTGCAAGGAATCAAACACGAGCTCACAAGTAGCTCAGCAAGGCAAACTTTACTTCTCCTAGAAGGGCTATTACTAAACCTGGCTATCAAGTGCACCTGGGTGAACAGTCTGCCTGTTTTTAATCCTTAAGGCAGCCATTGCCCCTTGCTCTGGTAGGAAGAGCTCCAGGTTACAATCTATGCAATTCACTAATTTTAAAATTGAGGCCGGCAAAGGAAAGGGCTATAGTTAAAATGGCTACAATTGGATCTTACATGCCAATTAAGACAAAATACTATATTTTGAGAACTGACTACTGAACGAATTTTCTATTCTCACATCTACTGGTTCAAATATACAAAACAAAACACCACCACCAACAAAAAACTCTTGCTCTTGCTCTTTTTTCTTTACCAAATTCAGATTATTATTGTCTAACTGTGACAAACTGTACCAACTGGAATGAAAAATAAAGCTTTTAGACCCAGAGGTTGCTGTCTCAGCACCTGTTTTCTGAATATATTAAGGCCACTTTGGAAATAGTAATAGTTCCCAATTGGAAAGTCTTTCAATTTTCTCAACACAGGCTTAATTTTACTACATAATACTGATAAGCAAGTGACTGAATTATCTTAGTATTCATTTGCTATTTAGTTGTTTAACATCACTTGACATACCTGAATGGAAATGCAGTATTGATTTCAATTCTTATTTCCTTTGAGTTTTTCAATTTTTGTGATTTCACTTATTAAGACCAAGCTTAGTTACTCTTTTTATATACTTGGGATTAAACATGGAGCATTCTACTTCTGAGCTATATTCCCAGTATTTTGTATAAAATTTTATTTATTTACTTATTTATTTATTTGAGACAGGGTCACTAAGTTGCCTAGACTGGTCTCAAATCTGTGATTTTCCTGCTTCAGCTTCCTGAGTCCCTGGGATTACAGATGTGTTCTGCCATACCTGGCTTAGTTCTGTTACTTTTTAATGGAACATCAGTAATTATACAAATACTTTCCTCAATCTCCAACATAGAGTAAGAATGCTATGTGTTTAATTCCTTTCCTCATTAATTTGTGTGTTAGAATGTGATGGCAAAAGATTCTTCTTGGTTTAAATTCAATGAGGAAAAGTGCAGTAGCAGGCAGAAAGCCTAGTACTTAGCTGTAATTTCCTCACTGAGGAAAAGAAACACTGAAACTGTCATCGGGTGCCGTATTCGTAAATAAGATGGTATAGTGGATGAATCTTAAATTATTGATAAATTCATTAACTAAATGAAGGTCATTCCAAAGCAAATAATACTCAAAACAAATAAACTGATATGAACACAATGGCATAAACGTTTCTTTGGAGCAAACTAGTATTAAGCCAGCAGTTCTTAAAATGGTTTCTTCAGTTCTTCTCAACAAATCATCTACTGTTGAGAAGATAAAGGTGAAAAAATTCTGTGGTCAAAAAATATGCAAAATGATGTAATTTCTCATCTTTAGGATTTGAAATTTCTAGTAGCAAATTAAGGCTTTAAAATGTCATACTGTTAAAACAAATTAAACAACACTGATTGATTTTAACATCCTATACCCAACTCCTTTATTTTTCCTATAACACAGTCATTAACATCTGAAATTTGAAAATATTTCATTAAACACATTACTCTCTTCCGTAAGAAGTTCTTGGATTTTAACATCATGACATGTGTTGTGAGGATACAGGAGAAATTAAACATTATTATGATCTCAAACTGATCAAAATAAATATTTGTAAATTTTAACACTTTTGGGGAAAGATGATATAATCTTCTTTGGGGTGTTTATTATATCAACTAAATCCTTAATCACTACAACTACGATACTACTTTGCACTTAGTAATACTTTAATAAATATTTGTTTAGTGAAAAATACTCCTTCTTTTCTAATATCATACAATTTTATGTCTCACAAAGAAATACTTTTTTCAGCTTTTTCTCAATTTAGTATCTCAATGGAGTTATTAGGGAAGGTATCTAGAATGAAGCAAAAATCAATTAAAAGTTCAGGCAACGTAAATGTTAAAGAAACATATTATCTATCTTAGTGACAAAAGTGTTCTTCAGCACATGAGAAGTGAACATGTGGTAGATACTACAATCAAATATTAACTAAAAACTTTGTCCTTTGCAGTTTGCTTATTCTTTTCACCTAAGATGTACAAATTATGTTAGTTTTTGCAACTGAATGCAATATAATACCCTGCAGTTCTACTTTTTCTTTGTGAGTGCTGCTGTGGATGGGGTGCAGAACCCTGGAAAGGAAAAGACACATAAATGGGAGGCAATGCACCAGATTAAGAGTACAAACTATGGAATCACACTGGTTGGGTTTGAATTCTGGCTTTGATGCTGGCTAGATACTTGCATTAATTTTACCTATCAATAACCAAAACTATGTAAACCTGCTTCACACAGAGCTTATGTGAAAGTCAAATGACAGGGGCTGAGGTTGTGGCTTAGTGGCAGAGCGCTTGTCTCGCATGTGTGAGGTACTGGGTTCGATCCTCAGCACCACATAAAAATAAATAAACAAAATAAAGACACTGTGTCCATGTATAACTAAAAAATATTTTAAAAAAAAAGTCAAATGACAGTATCCAAGTGCATATCAGTGTATCACTATGCATATCAGTGTATAATTTTAGCAACCCCCAAAATATTTTGAAATGTTCAGTGAGTGTTAAATGACTACAAGTAATAGCACATGATAGTGCTAGGATAGGATATAAATAAATTCTTACATGAGGATGGAGGAGGGACCAATATTCTCCCTGGAAGTAGTTGCTCAGGGAGGATTTTCCAGAGTCTTGTTGAGTTTTGGAGTAAGAGTCTGTAGAGAGATGGCATATTAATTTCTTAAGTTTGCCACAACAAAGTACAACAAACTAAATGGCTTAGAACAGGAATTTATTATCTTCTTGTTATTATTCTAGAGCCTAGACATGAAAAATTAAGGCACTGCAGGGAAAACCATGCTCCCTCTGAAACCTGAGGGAGGATCCTTCCTTGCTTCTTACTTTCTTATGCTCTACCAACAATCTCTGGCATTCCTCCATTTGTAAATGTCTCCAATCCAATGTCTTCACCCTTCCTGTGTCTCTTCACATCATGTCCCCTCTGTGCATGTCTTGCTCTGTGTCTACATATCCCCCTCCTATAAGGACCCCATTCATACTGACCTAGGACCCACTCCCAATAGACCTCTTTAACTTATGGAAGGCTTATCTATAAATATGTTCACATTCTGAGGTAGCAGGGTTAGGATTCCAGCATATGTATTTTTGGAGACATTACTTAACTCATAAAATGGTTGAACACAGGATTTTTAGAGAAAGGGAAATGTAGCAATCAGGCAGGAGTAGTCAGCAAGATGCGTGTACAATGTTATGCTGTGGAATTTGCACTTTATTTTGCAGGAAATTAAGAAAGAACTGATGGATTTTACATGAAGGAGCAGTTCAATAAGATCTAGTTTTTAGAAAATATTTTGGTGGACAGTGTTGAGAATGAATTGGACCATGGGGAACCTGGAAAGAAGGATACCATGAATGAGTATTACTGCTGTTCAGAAGAAATGTGGGGTCCACCCTGGGGCAGAGCCCATGACCAAAGCAAGAGGAAACAGATATAGGAGAGATCTGGGTAGGAGGGAAGACTGTGTCTGATTATGCAGACCTCTGCCTTCTCCACAAAAGGAAGACCTGAAAGGCAGAGATTGTGTCTTTCTCATTCTGAATCCCTTCACAATATCTAACTGCTAACTGTGTTAGTTAGCTTAAGTTGCCATAACAAAATACCAGAGACTATGTGACTTAAACAATAGAAATTTATTTTCTTACAGTTCTGGAGTCTGGAAGTCCAGCAGTAGGATGCCTGGTATGGGTTCTACTCTTGGTTTGCAGATGGCTGACTTCTTGTTGTGTATTCATGTGACTTCTTTATGTGAATACAGAAGGAGTGGGGAAAGAAAGAAGCTCTCATGTCTCTTTTCAGAAGGACAATAATCCATCATAAGAGCCCCATCCTCATAACCTCATCTAACCACTAATTCCTTCCCAAAGGCCCCATCTTAAAACATCATCATCCTGGAAATTAGGGATTCAGCCAGGCGCAGTGGCTCATGCTTGTAATCTCAGCACTTTGGGAGGCTGACACAGGAGAATCACTAGTTCAAAGCCAGCCTCAGCAAAGGCCAGGTGCTAAGCAACTCAGCGAGATCCTGTCTCTTCATAAAACACAAAAAAATAGGGCTGAGGATGTGGCTCAGTGGTTGAGCACTTCTGAGTTCAATCCCTGGTACCAAAAAATAAAAATAAAAAAATAAAAAAATAAAGAAACTAGGGATTCAACACATGAATTTTGAGAGGGCAAAAGCATTAAGTCTATAATGCCATGTACACAGTAAGGACTCAAATTTTAACCACATGAAAAGATGAAAGGATCCATTCAGCTTTGGGATTTGTGTTGTCAGAGTAAATAGAGACTGGCTTGTTAAATTTGAATTTGAGATAAACAACAATAACTTTTTATATTGTATATACTGAAAAATTACACTGAAAAAGTATTTGTTGTTTATCTGAAGTTCAAATTTAATAGGAAATCCTGTATTTTTATTTGCTAAATCTGAAACCTATAGGTATATTTGAAAAGAAAAAAAGCAGGTTTCCTAATGCAACAAGGCCTCTTTATATTTGAAGTATGCAATATTTGGGACATTTTTGTACTCAAAACTTATTCATTATTTACCTGAAATTGAAATTGAACTACGCATCCTTCATTTTTATCTGCAACTCTAATTAGAATGATTGCCTCATTTGTTGGGTTGGAAGAATTCATTGGAGTGCTAAGGAACTCTATGAGAACTTCTAACAGAGAGATAAATGAAATCATCACAACCCCAATTCTAACCTCCCAGATTCTAGATGTCTCAGGAATGGCATTTCCAATTTTTTTTTTTTTTGGTGGGGGAGTACCAAGGATTGAACTCAGGGTCACTCCACCACTAAGCCACATCCTTAGTCCTCTTTTGTATTTTATTTAGAGACAGGGTCTTACTGAATTGCTTAGCACCTCACCATT
The DNA here is from genome assembly GCA_028644305.1 of Xerus rutilus. Classification (NCBI taxonomy): domain Eukaryota; kingdom Metazoa; phylum Chordata; class Mammalia; order Rodentia; family Sciuridae; genus Xerus; species Xerus rutilus. The sequence continues at coordinate 99,208,546 of CM053405.1, read as the reverse complement.
TCTGAGGCTGGCTTTGAATTCTAGATCCTCCTGCCTCAGCCTCCCAAGTCTCTGGGGTTACAGGTGTACGCCACCAAGCCCAGCAGCATTTCTAATTTGGACCTGATTCATGGAGGTTTAGGAACTTGCTGTGGAAGATTAAACCTTGAATCCTATAGGTCCACCATCCCACCTGACCATCCCACCTGACAGCCCATCATGTCAGCATTCTGTGGCTTGAGCCAGCTCCCCGTGCCAGCTAAGGGCCAGCTTTGCTGGCCAAGACCATTTGGTGAGGAGACAGTTTGCCCCTGGCCTCCTGGCTCTCCACAGATCCCATTGCCCCTATTTTATTCCTACCCTTGTTCTGTCCTTTGTCTCCTGTCACATGCTATGTTGGGTTTGCTAACTTTGCTGCCTTCTTTGTTCAGAAGAAGGAAACCCCCATGGGAAGCACCAGTGAGAGAGTCCTATGGCTCCTGCTGGAGGGTCTGGCTTTGCCTGGAGTTAGGCCTGTCTGAAGCCGACATCAGCACAGTGACTTCTACCAAATTTTCTCTGTGCTCTCTTGCCCCTTGCACATAGCTGCATTTTCACTTGACACATTTTCTACTTACACTTAAGCCTTTGATATCCAGTCAGATCCTAATCCTGGAGCTTAATGCCTTTGATGAAATGTTTGTTTTGGACAAGATTCTAGTTGAAACCTTAAAAAAGCCAATAGTAAACGGAAAGCTTTTCTTGTCCATTATGTACTTAAGTTATTCTGCTCGACACAGAGATTTGCTACATTAAGATAAGCATGGATTGGGCTTTCATGACTTAACTCCAAACATTCAGGCCCAGGAAAATCTTCCAGGTGACCTGATTTCCCCTCTACCTACTTTCCCACTGAAAAAATCAGCAGAGACAGAGAGTGATTTTCATGAGTCTCAGGGTCCACTCCATCACTCAGTATCTTTATACATTTGCTGAATATCTGTCACATGGTAGGTTTTCAAATATTCATTTCTTTTCCTGATTGAAGTACATTCAGCTTTCAAATGAGTGTAAGTTCAGGGATAATCTAGAATCAGAAGTCCCCAAAGAGAGTCTGACTGGGGCTCTTTTCATTCTGTTTCAAGGGTAATTCCGGGGATTATTTTCTGATTATAATATGCCCTAAAACATAAGCTCATTGCCCTACCTAACACATCGGATCAAGGTTCTATGAAGATGATGAACTTTAAAAAAAATATATTGTCAGCCAGGTGGTCAGTAAAATCATATGATATATAGGAATTGTCAACATATTCTTCAACTTCATTAGAGTTTTCAAAACAGAATTTAAGAACATCAATAATATTTTCCTTCTAGGTAAGCTTAAAAATAGATGAAATTGTGATGAGAGCATTATAGATTTCTTCCCTTGAATCTGTTTGGTTTAAATGGGCCATTTCTTTAATTAGAAATCGTTAGGAGACCCCTTTCTCAAACCAGAATAGATCTAATGACCTTTTGAGAAACAGTCCCTGAGGATCCTGTGAAACTTTTCTATTCTTACATTCAACTCTTTCAAGCTTGCTTCTTATCACTAAGCTATTTTTTAAAATCTCATCAGGATGTTCCCAAATTGCTTCTGTTGGTAAATTATTCATATAAGGCAAAAGCTTTTAAATAGATTTGACAAGACAACTTCTTTAGCAAAGTCATTAAGATAAGAGACCTCAGCAGGGATGGAAGTTATTCAGATTAGACACAAAGCCTCACTGTGTGAGCATGGTTTTTCTGTTCTCTTCCCTCCCTTTCCACCTCCATTTTTTAAAAAAGGTATCTTTAACTAAATGTCATTCAATATAACAAATCACCACTTTGCCACAAGTAATGTAGGTTTCCGGCAATGTGCAAAACCGTTTCACTTGCAGTATTATAAAACATTCAACATGGAAATGTAGCCCGAGGAAAAAAATTCATTCAAAGTTCAGAGGTGATTTTGGAGACAGTGAATATTGAAAACAACCTCTTTCCAGAGATTCCGATGATGGCAGTAATGGAAGAATCTGGTTAAGACTGAGAGCATATGTGTGTTTGCCCAAGATAAACATATGAACATAAAGCACATATGTGCTTATTTAGACAGCTTTTAGTGGGTACAGAATTTTTATGCTATCCAAAGACATGCTCAAACTAGTTGATGACCTCAAAATTCACTAAACTCAAAGGAATCAACATAGTAGGACTTGTTCCCAGTGAAATTTAAAGGGCAATCTGGGTAAGGAGAAAATCAAATCAGTCAAATGATAATGTTACTTAGGAAGCAGGACACAGAACTTCAAAGTTTCTTCCCAGCTGTTCAGAGCTTCCTTTCCATATATAATTAATTAATCCAACTCCACACAAAATTACAAGCAATTTGCATGAAACGTGGTGTTAATGATTAAACACTGCTGACTGTGGAACTTCACAGCCTCAGTCTTGTTTATTGGACTGGAAAAATAACCTAGGTTTGAGAAAATACCTGATTTGTGCATCACTCATCCATAATGTTGTGACAGTCTCTTCAGTATTCCAACTTGTCAGAAATTGTCAGGAACAAAATGGTCATGGCATTTCCCTTATGCAAAGAAAAGACTCAGTATATGGAATGCTGAGGCTGGACTTGGCCTGTCCTGCTGGATCACATGATTCTCCTGTCCCAGTAATGGGAAGGATGAAACAAAGGAACCAGCAGCACAGACAGCCAGAGCTTTCCTCAGTGGGTGACTAAATGCTTTTTCGGTTTCTAGGTCACTCTCTCCTGAGAGAGCAGACATTATGACACTTGAAAGATGACATGACCCTATTTTTCCTTCATGACATTTTCCATCTTGGAAAAATTTTAAGTGACCTTTTATCTAAAGGTCACAAAGAGTCAGTCCACAGGCTAAACATAACCTCAGCTCCATTTCCTTGGACTCATAAAATTTCTTTTTGGTCTGATTTAATTGTAAGCTAAAAGTAATGAGATTCTGGTGGAAGATATTGAAACTGGGGGAGGTTATATATGTGTGAGGGCAAAGGATGGATGAAAATTTGCTGTACCTTCTACTCAATTTTGCTGTGAACCTAAAATTGCTAAAATAAATAAAATGTCTATTTTTTTAAATGATGGATTCCATATATACACATCTATTTCTGACTTTTTGAATACCTAGAGGGTGGAACAATATTTGGAACTGAGTTCTTTTCATTTTTAGACCTCGTAAAACAGTTTGCCAAAATCTCAGTTCAGACATAGTCAACCTGGATCCTGGGGAGATACTTGACTCTCTTGCTATTCTAGCCCAGCCCACTAGTTTTTCAGATGAGAGATCTAAGGCTCAGAGAAGATAACAAAATGTGTCCAAAAATCAGTAGTCAATACCAGAACCAGACTTAGACCCTAATTCTTTCCATTGGACAGAATGGAAAGAATTCTCTATTCATTCTCCTTTTCAAAATATTTTAAATAATGAATAATTGTATATATGTATGGAGTATGACGTGATGTTTGATATATGTATGCATTATCGAATGATTCAATTAAGCTAATATATCCATCATCTCACATATTTCTTATTTTTGTGTATGCGGTGTGAACATTCAAAAATCTACTGTCAGGAGAGAAAAGAGAGGTACTAAAGAATGAAAAAGACAAATTATGTTATGTCCATGTACGAATATGGATGTAACAGCAAATCCCACTATTATGTATAATTATAATGCATCAATAATTTTTTAACAAGAATTTATTCTCAGGCTGTGGATGTAGCTCAGTGATAGAGCACTGGCATAGCATGTGTGAGACCATTGGTTCAATCCCTAGTGTGTGCCCACGTGCACACACACACACACACAAATCTATTCTCAGCAATTTTAAAGTACACAGTGCATTATGATTAATTATTATCACCATGCAGTGCATTAAATCTCAAAGGCTTATTCCTCCTGTCAAATAGAAACTTTGTACTCTTTGACCAATATCCTTTCCTACCAGAATCTCTGATAATCACTCTCCTACCCTCCATTTCTTTGAGTTCCACTGCTTAAAATAAAGGAGATAATATTTGTTCTACCTCTCCTTTATCAATATCCTACCTGACTATGATTGTCAAATTCTAATTACAGAAGCATATTGTAATTACAATAGTCATAACCGCGAAATACATTTTTTTCAATGAACAAATTGAAAGGATCACAATAATATACCAATTGTAGGATGAAAACTATACTTAATAGTGCTGATAGTCGTGACACTTGTCATCTTTGATTTTTTGTTTTATTAGTGTTTTCACAATATTTTCAAGCAATGAAATATGTTGACTGTTATGGTTTAGATATGAGGTGTCCTCAAAAAGCTTATGTGTGTGACAATACAAGAATGTTTAGAGGCAAAATAATTAGATTATTAAAGTTGTAAATTGATCTATAGATTAATTCACTGATGTGGATTAACTGGGAGGTAACTATAGGCAGGTAGGCTGTTCCTGGAGGAAGTAGATCACTGGAGATGTAACTGGGTTTATATTTTGTCCCTGGTGAGCATAGCTCTCTCTGCTTCCTGGTTGCCATGTCCTGAGCTACTTGCCTCCAGCATGCCCTTCTGTTGTGGTATTCTGCCTCATCTTGGGCCCAGAGCTGTGGACTCGGCCAACCATGGACTGAACCTCTGAAACTGTGAACCAAAATAAGCTCTTCCTCTTCTAAGTTGTTCTTATTGGGTCTTTTGGTCACAGAGACACGACATTGACTAAAACATTGACTAAAGCCAGTTTGGGGGTGAAGTGGGGAGAAAAACTCAGCAAATTGTAGTATTATTTAGAAAACAGGATTTGAAAACCAAGGACTTCAATGCTTTGCCCAGATGTTCAGAAGTTTCTCTCCATATATAATTATAAGTGAATTCATTAGAACTCAAAAAATATAGAAACTAAGTTTTCATTTTGAATCCAGGCTGCCTTTAGCCAATAAATAATACCTGTGTTACATTTTTAGACAAGTCCCTATAAACATGAGTTGTGATACTAGATGATTCTGAAAAGGCTATGATTCTTTGATTGTTGGAATTTGATTAAATTTTTAGTAAGATTACTGTAGTTGCCAGACATTGGCCACTGACTGAAGAGAGTTTTCCTAAAGCCATGAGGCCTTGGTTTCAATGCCCCCGGTTGCACCTGCACATCTCTACTTTTATAGCCTAGAGTAGTCACCAACAGAAGCTTAATCTTGGAGTACTACTTGGTCTTTGAGTCCAAGCAAATCAATAACATTGAATCCTTCCAACTTTGGGATGGTCCATTCTAGCTTTATATTGTGATTGCCATTCACACTGGGTAGCCCAACAGATGGTACCAAGATTCTGGGCCCTCAAAATTTAAACCAAGCCAGGCGTGGTGGTGCAAGCCTGTAATCCCAGCACTTAGGGAGGCTGAGACAGGAGAATCGTGAGTTCAAAGCCACCCTCAGCAATGGTGAGGCGCTAAGCAACTCAGTGAGACCCTGTCTCTACATAAAACACAAAATAGGGCTGGGGATGTGGCTTAGTGGTCGAATACCCCTGAGTTCAATCCCCAGTACCAAAAAAAAAAAAAAAAAAAAAAAATTTAAACCAAACAACCTACATTAAAAAAAAAGTGTCTTCAGGTCTCTTACATGACATAATCCCAAACTGCTAGGAATAGTCTTGAGCATCAAAATGTGGCTATTAAAAACTTCCCTATCTGCCTCCTCATGCCAAGTGTTGACTTCACACCTCCTTCTCATATGTGTTATCAGTAGGCGGGGCTCATGGTATGCAGGGGCAGGATGGGAGTACAAGGCACAGAGATTCAAAGAGATTGAGATGCTGGCTGTCAGGCAGAGAATTCACAATGAGTGCTGATTCTCAGGGTCTTGGTAATTAGATTCCTATTTCCCTGCTTTGATCAACATTCTCAAGTACCTAGAACCTCATCTTTCTGTTAACTCAGAATTCAAGCTCCTGCTTGAAAAATCCTGAAGGTACAATGGCCTAGGTAGGATTTTGTAACCGGAATATTAGTTTTCTCATTTATAAAATAAAGAGACTGCTCTGATCTCTAAAACCAAAAGACAAAAGCCAAAGGATCCCATAAGTTATTACTTGGAAAAACCTATGAATTCAGAAACACAACAACTTGACATTATGTAGATGCTGCTCTGTGGATAGCCTGAACAATGGTTATAGTTTCTTCCATTTTGACAGTAGTTTACTGAGATTGCAGATGGCATCTTTTCAGGTCAACTCAACAGATTTCTTTAGTTTTGTTAGATATTGAAGCACCCATACACAGTCAGCCATTCCTCAAATATTTGAGGAGATAACATGTGAATAAGCATAAAAATGTTGCATCCAGGCAGAGAAAATAGCAAACGCTATTTTCTAAGTTTGGAATATAGGAATAATCTGAAGAACCTAAAGAAGTGTAGGATTTGCAGGGTGCATGGTGAGAAATAAGACCCAGTAGGGGGCCAGAATCAGCTCCTACAGTTCAGAGAAAGATTTTATCTTTCATTCTGAATGCAACTTGTTTTGTTTTTCTTTTTTTCCTAAGTGCTACTGTAGAAATGGAGATAGTAGCATCTACCTCAAGATTGATGGGTTGATATAACCTGAATGAACTGCCAAAGTTTGTGGCTAAACTGAATCTTAAAGGATTAGCATGTTTTAGCAGGAGAAAGGGAGAAGAAAGAAAGATTGAAATCAAGGAGGAAAATGGGAGAAAGGGAGAAGGCAGTTGAGGTGGAGGAAACATCCTGAACAAAGAATTCATGGAATTTTCATGGTGTTTTCCAGAAACTGTAAGGGGCTATTTGTTAAAACATAAAATAGGAGGGCCATGAGTGGTGATGTATGCCTGAAATCCCAGTGGCTCAGGAGGCTGAGGCAGAAGGTTTGTAAGTTCAAAGCCATCCTCAGCAACTTAGGCTCCGAGCAACTTAGGGAGACCATGTTTCGAAATAAAAAATAAGAAGAGTGGGAGGATGTGACTCAGTGATTCAGTGTCCCTGGTTTCAAATTCTGGTATCTACCAACAACAACAACAACAACAACCAGAAGTAGGATTGGCAGCATGCAAGAGAGGGGAAAGGGCAGGTGCTAGAAAAGTTGATGTTATAATCACAGCTACTCAGGGCTGTAAGGCACATTTGCCAGATGTATGGTAGGATTCTATATTTTATCAAATTAAACTTGTGGCCAAAGGGCCAACAATCTTCTGTGATCCATTTTTGCCTCTTAGCATCTAACACAGAGCTAGTAGATAGTCAATAAATATTTGTGGATTGAGTACCATTAAGCAAACCTCACTGACAATTTTCTGCTCATTTTTGCCAAATGAATCACCAGGATTTTCACCAAGTCAGGTCAATCAAGAAAATTTCTTGTAGGCATTGATACTTGCTGCTTAGCACTGACAGTGAAGCAGTATTTGAAGGGCCCCATCACCTCCTTTATTCTGGCCTATAAAATTAACAAGCCATCCAGTTTGTGAAGATGAGTCATCTTGCTTGAGTAATGCTTTATTACTTTACCTGAAGTACAAGGCAATTTCCTTAGGGAAGAAGATCTCACAGAAAATCATAATAACTTGCATATAAAAAGTGCCTCATAGTTTTCAAAACGCTTTTGCATATATAATGTTTTATCCTCATAGAAGCTCTTTGAGTTAGTTAAGGTAAATACTGTCATCTTATTTCTATAAAAACTGAAGCTCAGAGAGGTTGCATAACAGAGTCCTGACTGTTAGAATGGAAGTCTTGACACCCACATTTTTGTCACCATGTAGTTTCCATAAAAAACAATTTTAAGAAAGACAAATGCACCACAATTTTATTAGTGAAGTAGGAAAAGGGTGACGAATTTTCTATAAGCTAATCTTTTGTGTGAAAGAGCCACATTTTTTTACTAAACATACATTAATCCATGTGTGAGGCCCTGGGTTCAATTTCATATATATCTCCAGTATCTGCTATGGACCAAATATTCTTGTAGTCACTAAGATTGTAACAAAACCAACAAAAATAAATAATATTGTGCTGTGTACATTTAGTGAAAGATAAACAATACTGATGTAACTTATACTGAAAGTCAGATGGTCATAAGTGTTAAGGTCAATAATAAAGCAGGGAAGCTAGACGGGAGCAGCAGGGAGCTGGGTGTGACTTATAAAGGATGGTCACTCACCCAGAGATGATGTTTGAACACAGATCTGAGAAAGACAGTGCAGCAAGCCAGTGTATAGCCAGGGAAAGAAGATGCCAGGCAGATAAAAATACCAATTACTAAGGCCCTGTGGGGTAGAATGCCTGGCTGTTGGAGGAACAGCAAGGGGTTCCACAAGGATGAGCAGAGAGGGAGACGGGGAGGGCATGCAGCCAGAGTTTAGTGGCATGTGTGTTGGAGTGGGGAGGCTAAGGGAGAGCTGTGAGCACAAAACTAACATCATCTGCCTCATCTTTTCAAGAGGTTATTCTAGATGCTCTGGGAAGAACAGATTTCATGGAGGAGGTTGAAGTGATGGGTATGTGACTAATGCAGAGATTGTCCCAATAATCCAGGCAAGGAACAACACTGGCTGAGTCCAGAGGGCCGGCAGAAGAGCTAGTGAGAAGTGGTTGTGATGAGAACATGTTTTGAAAATGGAACCCACAGGGTGTGCTCCAGGGTGAAATGCAGGTGGGACAGGCAGACATTTTCCTTGAGTTCCTGTTATGCGTTAAGGGCTTGGTTAAGCATGGTGTGCCATGGTGCAGCTGGAGATGGGGTTCCTATTTTTGTTGCATTTATGGCTTTGCCTGTTGCTCCTGAGTGGCCCTCTTCAGTTTACCAAGTGACCATACAATCAAAACGACCTCATTTGTCTCCATGTTTCACATTACCACAGTTCTAACCCTTCGCCCATTGCCTCAGTTCTGAGCAAGTCATTTGTTTTCACTGGGCCTCAATTTTCCCGCAGCAGGTTGATTAAACAAATGAACCGAAGTGCCTTTGAACTTCAAGACTCTGACTCCATGCACTTAACAACAAGGGTGTGTGTGATTTCTTTTTCATTGCCTTCTATGTAACAGGACTATAATGTTTTAGAGGACACAGAATCTTTCCCTAAATTGGAAATGTTAGACTCAGGAGATGGGAGAAGCCTCCCCTAAATCTGCACCCTCCCCAAAAGCATGTGATTACCAACACATCTGTAACCCACTCTCTGAAATGCAGTTGACAACCTGCTAAAGCATTGTCTCCAACTGACAGAAAATGAGATCCAACGGAGTTCTATCTTTAGGAAAGTTCTTTGCTGCTTTCTTGAGATGCTCAGAGGGTGTTGAGGTGAGATGCTTACCTCTGCTGCTCTCCAACGCAGGCTTCAAGAGCCAGGTTCATAGGAACTTAGCCTCTTTGTATTCTAGCTGGATCTCTCCATGCTGATAAAAGGCCTTCTTTATATTTCATTGTCTCAATGTTTACCTTTGCTACTGCTTTCTCTGTGTCTCCTAGGTGGAGAAAGTAACCGAATGATACATTCTGGGCACCACTTTCTCTCTCCATCTAGGCAGAAGTTGAATCAGGAAAATGGACACAGAACAACTGACCAGGTGAAACACAGAAAGAGCCAGTGACTGATTAATGTCCAAAATCTCTTGGCTCCTTTACAGATCTGCATTCTATCCATGGAGGTACTTTGAGATGACTGACTCCCCCTGCCTTCTGTGTGGCTCTCCAAATCCACTTCTTCACAATCTGTCTCATTTCACAAAGCTGTGTCCCTGTTGCTCACTCAGGCTTCTGCCCGCCCCTCCAGGTGGATAGATGATGCCGCTTTTCAGGGTGTCCAACTGCAGCTGACTCTCTTGGTAAATGTAGTTTACCTCTTTTCTGCCAAGTGAATCTATTCAGGGCTTTCTACATAAAACTCTGGGTCTTCTCTTTTCCTACTACCCTGGCCTTGAGATCAGCTCATTTCTTTCTCCAGCTGGCATTAGACACGGAACCTGGGAAAGAGGCCTAGCTTCAAGAAGAAAAGAAGCTTAAGCAGACTTTTGCAAATAGAAATCAATAACCCAATCTTCTTTTCATGAAGATTCTTTTCTATGGGAGAAACAAAATTGTCCTAAAGCATGATAAACCTAGACCAATAGAAGCCTTTGTGTGCTGCACCCTAGCCTCCAGAAACTGGTGCTCCTGTTCCCTGGGCCTTGACTTACCTGATTTCTGTCCTTATTTTCAGGAATCGAGGGAGCAGTTCTCTTCTCTTCTTCTTGTAGTCCTTAATTGCTTTGGGCTTCTCCCACTTGTATTAATTCCTATAGGTTCTAGGCTTTGGGTGTGTCATTTGTTAGATGCTACCCATGATTAGTTTGTATATAGTCCTGTGCATCTTCCAATGTCTGGGTGGACTTTGCTGAACATGCTTAGAAATGTTTGTTTATATGTGGGAAGAAGTTAATATTTTTAAAGTAAAACTCCTCTATAGCACCGTGGAGCCCTTGCCAGAGGAAGTCACAATTTGGCTGCCTTTCTACCAGAAAACAAAACAGAACAAAACAAAAAAACCTTCTATCTTTGAGCTGTGGCCAGGGCCAGCATGTGGCACTGGCCCAGGGCCAAGAGGACTCTGCTCCTGGCAGGGAGACAGTGATGGGCTGATGGGGTTCAGAATCCTCTCATCACACTTTCTCAGAAAAGCGAGTCCAAGTTCATTTCCCTAGTTCATACATTCCATTATGGTCAAAGCCAGCAAGTACCACATAAAATGGAGATTTTTAAATACACTTAAAACTACAGTATTGTTTTCTCATGATCGAGTTCTGTAAATTACCGAAGGAGAAAAGGTGCTGGGAGCTTTCACTGGGCACAGAAATGTCTAGTTATGCCTTTAGGATTAGGAAATAAAATAAATGGTGGTAATCGGTGCCCCAGGTGGAGCTGAAGAGAGAGAGGTATTACAGGGTACTTTGCCAAATCATGGTGCTGATTTGCCAAAATCTTGCTGGAGTGGCTCCTGCTTTCTTGGGAAGGTCTAGTATCCAAATGGCACCAGACAGATGTGAGAAAACCTTTCCACCTACTCAGGGCCCCTCCTCTGGCTGGGAACTGGAATGGTGAGTCCACCTGGCTGTGTAAAAACAAAGAGGTCCTTCTTTCTGCCTGTAGCTTTATGGGTTGGCAGCTCCGGAAAAGCCTCTCTTTGATCTTGAGCTTTGAAGGGATCAAACAAGCTGCTTTAATGGGCGGGAATGCGGCTCTGAAAATCCTACCTTTTGTCAGTAAAGCATTTCTCCTTCTCCTCCTGGGGCAGGTGCAATTGGAGGATGGAGTCTGCTTTCCAGGCCCTGAGCCAGATGTTCCTCCTTGCAACAAGTAGAACAAAGGAGTGAAAGTGAGATCAGGGCAGCATCTGACAAGACCTTGTTCACCAATGAGGATGAGGTCTCATTGTGGGGCTTGGGGGTGAGTTCTTGATGCGTTCCTTCCTGAAACCTGCTTTGAGTATAGTGAATTTTGCAAAGGCCAGAAATCAACTGCTTCAGTGTTAACTGAAAACTGGAGGGTTTTTTTGTTTTTTTTTTTAGGTTTTGTTTGGAAGAAGGCTCACCTCTAAGCAATGGGATTTGGGCTTACATCCTTTGATTTATGAGATATGCTCTCCAACCCTTTCAACCCAGGATCCCAGACTCCTTCTGAATGCCAGAACAGCCTTTAAATAACCACTTTTATCCCTGAGCCTATGCTGCTACTATGATGGCAGAAATAGAAAAAGAAAAATGGGATCGTGTTTTTGTTTCCCAAGGACCGTTCCAACATGGCTCTAAGGAGATGCTGTTAAAATCCCCCATGGGATAAAGAATACATTCTTGAGCTTACCTGAAATAAGTAATTCAGCACATCCTCTAACTCCTGGATAAGTTGGGCACTGTTTCCTTATAAATGTTTTCTAGAAATTGTTTTAAGTGCCTTCAGGGAAAAGATACTGGTGATTATGCCTCTAAATGATTTCATAACTATTCAAGCTAGCAGTTGAAATTTCTTGGTGATTCTTATATTCATTTAGCATCCTTTGGAACTGGATCTCCCAAGGGTAGGTTCTTCAAATCCTCAGTCTCAGATATATTCCTTGAAGAGATTGTTCCATGGCTGAAAAACTTAGAGAAATGCTTGAACACTACAGTTCCTTCTTGAAACTTTGACTGCACATTAAATATGCCTCTTAGAAGAAACTCGTTAAATATCACTTAATCCATATTTCCCTAAATTATTTGATGAGGGTAAATGATTTATCTCTTAATGATTAATATCCCATATTGCTAACCCTTGGAGGGAGCACACACTGAGATATTCCTCCTTACATGGGGACATAGGTTCTACCTGGGGCCCTTTCCTAACAGTTCACAGGCCCATCCCTGGGGAATCTGCCCCAGTGGATCTTGAGCGGGAATCTGGTGTTTAACAAGAACTCTAGGTTATCCTTATAATGAGGTGGGTTGGAGACGTTCTGGCTTTTTGTATGCCTGCCCCCTCCAGCTCCTTCCCACCTCTCCCACACAAACACACAAATATATACCAGTTATGAAAGCACACCATGAAATTTATAAACCACTAAGCTACTAGACATCATTTCTTCTTGGGAAAAAATGGCAGAATGCAGTGGCATTCTAAATTGAGTCAAAGCATATAAAGTAAATCTACCTTTTTTCTTGTTGGGCTAGAGTGACAGAAATATCCTAAAGGACTGCAGAACACATCATCCATGCCAGAGGGACAGGAGGTGTCTAGGACCGTGGTTAGGCTTGCAGACCTCAGCGGCCATCTGGGACTGCGATCTTTACTCTACTGGTCTATGTTTTCCAAGTCTCCGTTTCCTCATCTGTAAAATGGGGAATTATAAAAATAATAGTAAGTTCCTTTATGTAATGTATTGCAGAGGATGACATTACACAACATGAGTATGTTGCTTATTATAACACCTGGTATGTAACTAATTTACTTGACAAATATCAGCTACTATTATTATTATTGGTACCAGGCATTGAACCCAGGGACACTTAACCACTGAGCCACATCCCCAACCTTTTAAAAATTTTTTATTTGGACACAGGGTCTCATTAAGTTGCTTAGGGCCTTGCTAAGTTGCTGAGGCTGGCTTTGAACTTGCAATCTTCCTGCCTCAGTCTCCCAAGCCACTGGAATTACAGGCATGCCCTACCACGCCCTGCTCAGCCATTATTTTTAAGCAAAGATTTTAGGCAGCATGAAAATACATAAACATAAGGAAAATAGAAGGTAGAGAAAACCTATCTTTGAATACTTGGAAAACCACCCCAAGCTGAAGTCTCTTCTGAGGAAAACACATAATAGGCTGAGATGAGCTTGCTCTTTGCCTCCTTTGTTTCTCTCAGCAGCCCCCAGACTCCTGCAATTAGACTAGGTGAACATTACTAGAGGTGTCTCCTGTCCCTGGAACCTTTTAAACTTTCCATGTTCCAGGCCTCAGCACCCAGGGCTCACCTCAGCTTCCTCAGCAAATGCAAGACAGCACTGAAAGGGTTATATCCGTGTTGCTAAACAAGTAAGAACCTCCAAGACTGGGTGCTGATATGAAATTGTAATCAACGCATTCATGGAATGGTAGTATTTATCATGTTGTTAGCATTGTAAATTTGTACCATTGTAGATAGGAGTCACACAGCTTGGGGCCCTGCACCTTCACCTATTGTTTTCCCTGTGTTATGATAAATTTCCAGCAACACTTGATTAAAACTGCCAATTTGTTGGGAATAAAGAGAATCTCTCGACACCACCAGGACTAATTACGTTGTCCTTGCCAAAGGGGTAGTTGAATAATTGCATGCGATTATTGCACAGGCATGGCGCTTTTCACGTCAGTAGCAAAGCAATGAAGATTGATTCCCTTTAATTAATCATTCAAAAATAGCCCCCTCATATCATTCCCCAAATAGGAGGGAGCATGTTCCTACATCTTTCTTCCAAAAGGCGCCTGGATGCAATTGGTTCCCTGATGAGATATCAAAATGTGTGTGCCTGTCCGAGATAGGAGGACCTTCTCTGTAATTGATTGTAGATCCTATTCTCCTGATTCTTTATCCCCAGCCCTGAACTCTCTTTGTAATCTTAACAGCCTGAAGCACATTTACATAGCTTTCATTAATTGTACTCTGGCTTCTCATTAGAAAGGGAGGCAACAACTCTTATCTGATCCAATATAGGCTTTATTTTGCATTTCTGCTAACATGATATATTGGGCTTAAGTATTCTTAGCGTTTGGTTTGGAGAATCAAAGGCCCTCTGTAGGACAATATATTACTAGAAAGCATTGAAATATACTATATTTACTATCTGCATACTTTGTTTCTTACTTTTTCCAACAGTTTCCAAGTCCAGCTTTGTCTATGGGTTAAAACAGTGTGTTTACTTTCTCAAGTCAATCTTTTAAATTTTATTATGTTAAATCAATACCTTAAAATGTTGAGGTATTTTTTTTCTTCCATATTCTTCTATCATTAATAGAAGAATGGCAACAGTATTTTCTCTGGGGGAAAAATTCAATCATCAATATTTGTTGATATTTTTACAAAAGAGTTATACTTCAAGGTTTGGAATAATAACGAAGAAAGAGGATTGCCCTGCTTTATAACTGGGAAGAATAACCAAGATACAGGAAATGTCCATTTTGGGGCACACTCCATTTCTCACACATGGTTCTCACCATCTCATTTCTCTTCCACTTTCAGAAAATATTATATGAATAAGTTTTATGTAACATTATTTTCAACTTTTTAAGTCACTAGAGGAGTAGGGCAAGTGCACATTTTAATGTGCTCCAACTCCTCCATTGTCCCTCTGCACCTTCCTCTCCAAAGCTCCCTTGGCTTTCCACCTCTTCTCTGTTGAACTCTGTTGTGTGGACAGAGCTGTCATCTTCCCCTGTCATCCTTGTAGGCTTAGTGCAAGACTTAGTGCACAGAGCAGAGAGAATGAATGAAAAAGAGGAAGAGATGCAGCTTGGGGCTCGATCCAGCAGGTCTTTGTTCCATGTCTGCCTCGATGCCCCTCACACTGTTGTATTTGTTCTCTACATTTAACAATAAATCATTTGAACAAGCTTTAGAGTTGAGCTCCTGGGAAGCTCAACTGGGGTTGAGCTGTGGGGTTGCCTTTTCAGTAAATTTTAGAAACATGGACCTTGAAAGTATCTCAAAAGAGCATCCATTCCATCAGATTGAGTTTACAGATGAGAAAGAAGTCGGATTTGTTCATCAAGTTTTCTTCATTTTTCTCCTAGGAGTTGATTTTTACTCTGAAGTGAATCAGGAATAAAATTTTAAAAAAGAAAGAATTACCTGTGGTTCCCCAAGCTTCTCTAATCATTCTTCTTCTCTCCTCTCACTTTCAGATCTAGGGAGCAGAGCTGAGTGAGGAGACACATATATAGTGGGTAGCTGGGAACTAGCAGATTCAAGTATTTTCTGCTCCAAACTCATGGGAAGATAGATAACAGCTTCTAACAGCTTCCTAAAAGGAATCTTCTGCTGACTGCCCTACCTTGGAGACACTGGATAGTGATACCAGAAGCTTAAACCATGGGTCCAAGATCTTGAACTCTTTCTCTTGGAGTAAAAGTCACCCATCTTCTCCATCAACTGGAGTCCCTCCCTGGAAAAAAAATATTTCTTACCTGATATTATACATCAGTGATTCTCAAATTTTAGTCTGCATGGCTTGCATATCTTGTTAAAATCAGTTATAGAGTACTTGCCTGCCATGCTCAAGGTCCTGAGTTTGATCCCTAGCAATGAAGAAAATTAAAGAAGAAAAAAAGTTTTAATGTAGATCCTGATTCATTAGATTGGTAAGGCTCCACATTCTGTGTTTCTTATCAACACTTGAGAGGAAGCTGACAGAGCTGATCTGTGGACCATAATATGAGTGGCAAGGGTGTAGATCATTGTCCTTTGAGGACTGCATCAACACCCAATTTAAATTTCACCTTCAGAATAGTATTAGCCAATATGATCTCTGCACTTTTTAAACGGGTTTATAAGCATGTATCCTCAGGAATTGTGGGACTATCAAATATGTATTAGCTGATAATTCCTATAGTCCTCTATTTATGTTCCCACATTATATCCCACACTCATAGTACCAGGGACTAGATGCGAAAGGTAGAGAAAATATGGCTCATAGGACATTAAGAATTTTCTCATAAACTCTTTTTCCCTCTCTCAGCCATCCCCTCCATCACTTTGCTGCTAAGGTTCTTCTCATTCCTAAATGAGATTGCCCACCTGCCCTGGGCCCAGCCCCAAGGTGAGCTGCAGATGCCCACTAGCCATTTGTGCCTGATCTTACTCTCATGGAGTTGGCATGAGAACAAAATAGATTCATGCATACAAAGTTCTTAGAACAATATCTGCCAAAGAATAAAAAGTAAAAAACAAAAAGCCATCATTGTTGCTGTTCCTACTACATGACCAACTCCTCTCTTCTCCCTCCCACCTGTTAGCCTAATATTTTCCTCTCCCCACTGTCATTTACCTGCCTTGTGTATCCTGTGCCAACGGCATTGCCCACAATACCTTCCTTGGTGACTGACACAGAGTTGTGTATCAAAATCAAAAAGTGTCCCCCACACACTTTCTTATAAAATGCATTTTCATTGACAGCTGCTAGAGACAGTATCTCTACTTTTGCTACACCATAGGAAGATCACCAAAAGAAAAATTTAAGATGGGACAGAAGAAAAGAATAAGGCAGTGGCAGGCTGGTGGGGCAGCTGTTTTTAGACAGGGGTGGTCCTACAGAGCAATTCTGGACTTGCCCCATAAAATTGGCTCCCTTTGTTATGCTGATCTCTGGCTTGAGCTGCTGTAAGCTCCCAGAATTTATTATTCATCAAAAAACCTGTATTGGACACAAACCCTATACTTGGCTCTGAATTTACAAACACTACTAACATAAAGCCTGCCTGTGAATACTTAGATATTATGAGTGAGATAGGTATTTTCTCATCCACATAAAGATAGAATGAAACAAATATTATGGGAAAATAAAGAATAATTCTTTCTGACTTGGGCAAGCGGGGGAAGCTTGAAGGAAGGTGAGTATCTTTGTTTTGTGTTGCTATTACAGAATACCCGAGACTGGGTAATTCATGGAGAAAAAAAATATTTCTTACAGTTCTTGAGATTGCAAAGTACAAGGTCAAGGGGCTGCACTTGTGAGGGCATCCTGGCTATATCATAAGATGACAGAAGGCATCAATCATATAGCAAGAGAACAGAAACAGAAAGTTCCAGTGTCTCCTCCTCTTCTTAGAAAGTCACCAATGCCATCATGAGGCCTCACCCTCATGACTTCATCTAATCCTAATTATTTCCCAGAGACTCACCTCCGAATGCTATCAATACATTAATTTGGGGATTAAGTTTCCAACACATGAACTTGGGGAAAACACATACAAACCACAGCAAAGTGCCATTTGAAGGAGATAGACTGACAGTAAATAGATAGCAATGGGAGAGAGGCCTTCCGGGTTCAAGGAATATCACCAGTAGACCAGACACATGGAACTCTAAGGATTATTGAGGAACTGCATACAGGGACAGATCTATGGGATCATGGCAGTGGGCAGATGGGCGAAGTGCACTCACATGACGGCCAGCCTAGATTGAAGTTGAATTTGTTTAGACTTCAATCTAGACAATGGAGCCACGATGGTACTTGAGCAGAGGCAACTTCATTTGTCAGTAGACCTGGCAGTGGAAAGGATCAGCTGAAGAAGTATAAACCCCCGGTGATAACTGAAATTGTATTCTCAGCAAAAATGAAGCTGGTCTTTAGCAGCATAATGTCAGTAGGAACACAATAGAGAAGCTAGATGTGAGAATCCTAGTAAAAAGTCAAATGGCATATAAAATGCATTATTTAAAATTAAGCTAATTTAGTCTTAAAATTCTTTGTATTTGTTTGCTAGCATTGCCATGATAAAGTACCATAGAAAGGGCAGCTGAAACAAGAGAAATTGAATTCCTCACAGTTCTAGAGGTCAGAAGTCTGAGGTCAAGGGGCAGCAGGTTTTCCTTGCGACACCTCACTTCTGGGCTTGTACTCTTTCTCCCTGTGGCTTCACATGGTCCTTCCTCTGTGCGTGTCTGTGTCCTAGTCTCTTTTTCTCATAAGCACACCTACCATGTTGAAGTAAGGTTCACCCTAATGACATTATTTTACCTTGGCACACCTTTTTAACGGCCATCCCCACATGAAGTCACATTCTGAGATCCCGGGTATGGAACTTGGACATATGAATCCAGGACAATACAATTCAACCCATGACATTCCTGCTTCATCCTCACTGGTCCTGCTAACCCAAAGCACTGTGCATGTTGTCTCATGAGTAACCTGGCAGTGACAATGGCCCTTCAAATGCATGTGCTGGCCCAGAGCAGCTGGGTTAGCACTCCTGGGGCAGTTTGCATATTTCCATCAGGTTCCCTCAAAATAAAATAGTACCAAATAAAGATGCAAATAAAAGGGTTTTATGTTAATACATTTCTGAGATACTAGGTCTTGTTTCTAAAAAGAGCCTTAGGTCAGGTAGATCAGGGACAGACATATTAGATTTAAGGTCTCATGGGAGTAATGCTCCTGTGGCCTGATAGGTACTCATGATGCCTTGTATGAATAAGTCAGAGCTGACTGGAATGACGGAATATGCCCTTTCCCTCTGTGTTAGCTCTGCTTTTATAGATGGAACCTCAAAGAAAACTACTTTTACAAATGCTAGCATTTTTATTAAAAAAATAATGCTCCTGCCATCCCCCAAAGCACACATACACTCTCACATACCACATTCCAATTGTATACAGTATGAAGAACTGACCCCCTGGCTTCTAACTTAATGTATTAATATGGACATGATCACGTTGTGTTTTTAAGTCCTGAGGTAGTAACAGCTGATAATCAATATTCTAGATGTAATCTCCAATTCTGTGCTATTTTCCAAAAGAGCATTAGCCTTTAAGGTTTGCATTAGGCAGCGTAAACTTTCTTTTGATTTGTCAGTCACTATCACCCTTGGTCTCTTTCTGCCTTTCTGCTTCCGATGTTTCTCCCACCCGCAAGGCCTGGACAATGCTATGTCATGCTATAAAGAAAAATAGAGTACTTTCTAGCTTCCCAAATTGTCTCTTCTGGGAACCTATTTATCAGAAGGCACAATACAAAAGAGAGGAAGTGCTGTAGGTAGATATTATAAATTCCGCTGGGGTTTCAGAAGTTGAACCATCTATTTTATTCAAGCAGGAGATGTTTTCTATATATCTGCTGATTGCACATTCATTCTTTAATCTTTATACATGAAAAGCTAAAAGCAGAAAGCCATGGACTAAAATTCTCTCTGTAAATTGTTGAACATTTGCAACAGATATAGAAAATCACAGTGTGAAAGCTGTTAAAGCTGTGAAAAAATAAATTGGAGGCACCACAGGAAATGGAGATTTTACATAAGGACAAGGAGCCAGCGAGAGTTTTCAAGGCCATTTTGTAATAAAGGAAATTATGATCCGCATAAAGCCCACTTTGGGAAATTTACATTTTGATGGATAATACGCTTATAACAATTAGTATGAAATGTTTCTGGTTTACCTACGACATGTTTCTAATAGATAGTCCACATGCGTCCTTAGCAGAATGTAACTGCTAATATTTGAAGTGCAGGTAATTCCTTGCTTCTCATTTAAAATACCATAATGCTCTCCTTGCTCCAGGCAGGCGAAAATAAAATCTCAATTAAAATAAAGGCAGGCATGGTTCCAGTTAAGCAATGATCATTTAGAGAATTAATGCAATAAAGCTTTTTCCATGAAGTGCATAGTCAGCGTGGTACAGGAGCAATGATGCCAGGCTGGGATTTCAGGCTCCTGGTCCCAGAATTAGCTTCTCCTTTGCCAGGTCATTTCATCTGCACATGTCACCTAACCCCTCAGGACAACAGCTTCCTTAGGATCGAAAAGGAAATTGTACCTGTCATCCCTCAGACCTCATCTAGCTCTGAAATGTTGGAGTTTGATGACTTAAGTAACCTGTGGAAATCCTTGTAGTGGGAAGAAATGAGTACTCCAAGGAGTTTGGTTTCACTATAATCTAAACATAAGAAAAATTTTTTAAATACTATGGCAACTAGGGTCGAGGGTATAGCTCAGTGGCAGAGCGCTTGCCTCGCATGTGTGAGGCACTGGGTTCAATCCTCAGCACCATACAAAAATAAGTAAACAAAATAAATATACTGTGTCCATGTATAACTAAAAAATATTTTTTTAAAAATACTATGGCAACTAGGTACAGAGATTACAATTTTTTTCTTTTATGCTTTGCTTGACTGGCACAACACTTCAATTTAAAAACAATTAGATGTCTAGTTTTCCACATAACTCAGCTTTCTTTCTTTCTTTCTTTCTTTATTTAAATTTTATTTGTTATTGACAAATAATATTTTGTATTTATGGTGTGCAATATGATATTTTGATACCCTCTTTCTTTCTCATCCTCCATCCAGCCTGATCAATTCATATATGTTGTCTGCCTGACCCAGTGCAAATTTAAGTGAATGACTGGGACCTGGTATTCATCCATTCATTAAATAATTTACTGGGTTCCAATTTCATGTGCCAAACACAGTTCTCAATTCTGGGATTTTAATAATAAATATAATAGCACCCACATCTGGTTGGCTAATTTATGCTTAAGTGTATTTTCACCTATTTGAAAGTGGAAGTAGCTAGATAAAGCTCATTTGCAAAGCTGCTTTCTCAGAGCAACCTTTATTTCTGAAGTACAGGCTTAGATGACCTGTACGTGTTGTCAGGGGGAAGGCCTCAGGAAATGCAGAGCTTTGTCCCTATCATTAGAAAGTTTATCAGACACCCGAGTTTCACATATGATTTCTACTGCTCCCTTCTGCTCAAGAGAACATTTCCCTCCTCCTACATTTCTGAGGTTTAAGAGGGTATTACTATAGTCTAAGCATGTTGTCCATGAATGGGATCCCGTCATAGAGGGGACTAAGTCTTTCTATTGTTTTCTGGCTCTCCCATTGTCTCAACACATATCTTATTCCAATTCATCCTCATTCATCCATCTGTTTTCTATCCCAGGTCTTTTTTAATTCAGTGCGAATCTCTGAGTGGAAAAGGTAAGGCAGACCTTCAAGTATGAGTGGAAATATGCCCAATAAATATGGGGCTCTTTAAGTCTCTCAGCTTATCTTTAGGTGGGGAAGAGGATGAGAAGGGGAATATTAAATGAAGACATTGACACACTAGTTATAACAGCAGCAAAAGAAATCAGAAAAAGGGTACAGGTGATGGTTCCACGTATAATTTTTTAACCATACAATGGTGCAAAGGCAGTACACACTCAGTAGAAGTTGTATTTCAAATTTCAAATTGTAATCTTTTCCCAGACTGGTGATACATTGTATGACACTCTTGTAGTGGGCAACAGCAGCGAGTCCCAATTCCCAGTCAGCCGTGTGATCATGAGTGTTAACAACTAGTGTTCTACAAAGCTCTATGTGGCTAGGCTAACATGTTCAATAGAATAGGTATGTTAAATACATTTATAATTTATCATATTTTCAATTTATTATGGGTTCATCAAGACATACCCCTTCATAAGTCAAGGAGAATCTGTAACATAATCATAAAACCAACTGTCCAGCAGAGTGAGGAAGGAGGAGGCATCCTTCAGAGATAGTGAAAACTGTCCTCAGGCATTTCATCCATGATCTGATTAAAAGAAAAACTGAGATGCAGTGGAAAGAAAGCTAGGCCAGCAATCAAGTCTCCCGAATGTTTGCCTAAACCCCAATATCCTGAGTCCTCTTTCAGTCTTAGCTTCTATTTCTAGGAAGGAAAAAGATTAGACTACTTTCCTGGTTCTCAGTGGTGGTTGCATATTAGAAGGGACCTAGGATCTGTACTTTCAAAAATACCAATGCCTGGCCCTTACCCAGGATCCCTAGAGGGAGAGCCCACTCAACAGCCTGACTGACTACTCTCAATGGGATTCCCAGTGGACAGCCAAGGCTGAGAACCACTGACCTGAAATATCCATCACAACAACTTTTATGTAGCTGACACGAAATCAATGTTGGTTAAATTGTGTTGAATGAGCTCGAAATTTCTATCTAACTCCAAAATGCTATCGTTTATCTTATTATCCTTTCTAGTAATATTATTTTGACTTAAGATCTTTTTAAGCTAATGCATCTTTCTAATTTTTACTGAATTTTGGAGTTTCAACAGAACTAACTCCCCTTCAAATAAACAAAAATCAATATAAATAATCCACTAATTTCAGGATATGAAAATAATTCTAAATAAAGCAAAAGAAAAATTCAGAATAAGTATACATAGATTTAAATACTAAAAGAATCTAGAGATTCTGCATATCAGGAAATATCAAATACCAGCAATAAACTGGCAAAAACAATTGTACATCTATGGGTTATAAAGAATTGCCACATGAGGCTCTTTAGAGGAGGAAGGAAGGAAAAAGCCAAAGAATTACCTTCCTTGATTTTATGGCCTGAGTCAAGGTCTCCCTTGAAGTGGGGATGGGTTTCCATTTCTAGAGCCTTCTTTAGGAGAGGGGCAGGAGAATGGCAGGGAGACCTTCCTACTTCTGCTGTTTTCTCAGTTTCTTTCACCTTAAAATATTTAGCATGCCAAGGGGCCATAATTTTGAGTAGTATTCTTGTGCACCACCAAATCATGCCCCCCCTTTTTTTCTTAACCACAAAATAAGAATGCTAGCCAAACTGAGGCCAATATTATAGCTAAAAACATTACCAACTCAGGTCTAAACCTCTCCTGTGTAGCATCACTAAAAAATCCTTTCGAATAATCACCTCTTTATTGGAAATTGGGTTTAAATTTGGTCTTTCAATGTGAGGGCTGGATAAGAATCATGAAGTAAGAGTTTAGGATTGATAAAAATAGCAAGGTAAGGATCTTTGAGGCAAGGAATTTAAAGAATATTGGGGCTTATAAACTACTGATATTTTCTATTGTTTGTAAAATTTTTGTAATGAACAATCAAGTTGTGGGGCTGGGGTTGTAGCTCAGCGGTAGAGCGCTTGCCTCGCATGCGTGAGGCCCTGAGTTCGATCCTCAGCACCACATACAAAGCAATAAAACAAAGACATTGTGTGCATCTACAACTAAAAAAATATTTTAAAAAAAAAATAAAAAAATAAAAAAATAAAAAAAAAAAAAAACAATCAAGTTGTTTACCTGGGAAAGACTTTCCTAGAGTAATAAAATCATCTTACTAAACAAAATAGAAAAGTAAAGTACTGGTAATGTAGGAAGTAAGCTCTGTTCTGTGCTATTAGTCACACACACACACACACACACACACACACATATATATGTGTGTGTGTGTGTGCATGTGTTGCTAAGATGTAGGAACACAAAATAAATGTTACTTCTTCTCTTTAAATCTATATCCAAAGAAAGTGTGGAAAATATAATTATCTAATTTGCATTGTTTCGAGTAAAGCTCAAAACATGGAGCCTGCATTTAATATTTTTGTTATTTGATCCTGGTACTTGCAGCCTTGTGCATCACTGCTTCCTATTGCATTTTCCCACCAACCTGGAACAATCAAGTACCCCCACTTTCCTATTTTTCACTTTTAATGGTCCCTTTCCCATAATTCTAAATAAGATGTTTGCTAATTAATAAGCATATATGTAAGCACACGAGTATAGGAAAACTAACTAAAAATGTTAAACAAATTTCTTTACTAAAGGACTTCTATGTTAGTTAGCTTTCTATAACTATACCAAAAGTACTTGAGAGAATCAATCTACAAACTGAAAAGGTTTATTTTAGCTCACAATTCTGGAGTTTCCATCTGTGATTGGTTGGCCCTATTGTTTTGGACCTGTGGAGAGACAGCATATCATGGTGGGAATATTAGAAGAGCAAGACTGATCACCTCATAGCCAAGAAGCAAAAAGAAGAAAAGGAACTAGGGTCCCATAGTCCTCTCCAAGGGCACACCCTGACCCAAGGGGCACCCAGTATGTGCCACCTCATGAAGTTTCCACCACCTCCCAAAAACACCACCTTGGAGACCAATACCTCAACACATGGGTTTTTAGGAGACCTTTGAGATCCTAACTATAGCAACTTCTCCAAACCTATAGTAATTCTCAAAAATAGGCCCATAGCATGAAATATTTACCAAATTTACTCGACTTGTCATGCACTTTTTTGAAGAATACATCCCAGGACCAATGCTCTAAGAAATTAATTCTAGCCTGGTGCAGTGGCACAAACTTGTAATCTCAGTGCCTTGGGAAGCTAAAGCAGGAGTATCACAAATTCCAAATGAACTTCAGCAACTTAGCAAGGCCCTAAGCAACTTAGTGAGATCCTATCTCAAAATAAAAAATAAAAAAAGGACTGGGAATGTGGCTTAATGGTTGAGCATCCCTGGGTTCCATCCTTGGTACCGAACAAAAAATAAAAAGAAATTAATTTGAAGAAACAATGGTCTAAGTTCAACCTTCTCCTCAAGATCCAGCTCATACTTCTCCTCAGTGATACCTTCCTTGGCCTCCCTGTGGAGATACTAATGCTGAACATGAGACAGACCACTGATTCATGGAAATTTCATTATAGTAATGAAAGTTTTTATTTGGAATTTATGTATTAAGTTTATGAGTAGCATTAGGAAAACAGAATTAGTTGTTTGATATCCAAGAAATATTATTGACATTATGGACTACAGCCTGAAGAGACAAGAAGGATCTCAGTATCCCATGAGCTCCTGAGTGTCTGATAGCTACTATGAGAATATACCAGAGAATTATTGAAGGCCAGTTCAGTGACTGCTCTGTAAACAAATACTGATCTTGCATAAATAACAACCAGAACACCTATCAAATCACAGTCAATTCTACTTAAAACTGAAGTATGTCTACACACCAAGCATTCAAGTGTCAGGTACAAGAACCCACAAGTACCAAAAACTATAAATAAATTTTTAAAACTATATCCTTCCCTTTCTCCATCCCTCCCTTCCTTTGATGCTTCTTTCCTTCCTTTGTTGAAAAGTCATTAAGCAGACCTGAACAAGCTGGTAACTAGGATAAGCAAATCCTCGTCTGCCCTGGGTGGGTGGGGTGTGTGCACGGGAATAGCGTCAGAGACTGTCTAAATGCTGAGGTAAAAAATAATGTGAGGCTGGGGGTGTCACTCAGTGGGAAAAGCACTTTCCTAGCATGTATGAAGCCCTGAGTTCAATCCCCAATTAGAGAGGAGTGGGAGAAGAAAGTGTAATTTGCATCCGATTTCTCCTTTTGGGAGAAGAGAGATATAACTATGGGAAAAAGAGGGCTCGAAAGAGTCTTGTTGGCTTGGAAATGGAGACATAAGTGCAAATTTAACGTATACAGACAAACACTGCAATGTAACAGAACCTGCCCTGCCCCCAAATATACCACTTTAGCATAAAGATTATTTTGAGCTGAAGGCAGTTAAGATGAAACAGATACAAGAAAAACTTTCTGTCCTTTATCAATTGAACTAAACGTAGGACTTAAGTTTATAAAGGTGTCTTTCTTCCTCTCTCCAGCAAGAAGGATGGAAGTTAATCACCAACAACTCTAGACCTTTCTCAGATTGGTGACAGCACCAGAGGAACCTATGTGGTAAACCTTACTTACTAGCCCTTACTTAGCGCCCCTATGTATTTGCCTTTCCATGATCCACCACCTTAGAAGCTCAAAGTCTTTAACCTTTGCAAATTTAGGATTCTTCTCTTAAGGTACTAAACAAGCCCAAGGTCTAACCACTTGTCTAATTGCATGTCTGCTCATCTTCAAATGCCCTCATGTATTTGTGTGATGCATGTATTTATGAATTTGTTCTTGATAATCAAGAACAAATGATTTTCTCTTGATAATCAGTGTTTTATTAGTCTATTTTACAGGATCCCTGTTAAAGAAGGTTAGATAGATAAAAGAAGCAATTTCTTTTCTCCCCTGCAATATAAATGTATTTGTAAATGAGCACAATTATTTTTGTATTCATTTGAATGTGTATACATTTGCATGTGCCTCCTGACTCTGCACAGAGAGGATGAGGGGGCACTAACACTCCAGTAGCACAAATCTTAATTTCCAAACACTTCTCTAAATATCCAGGGATTCTTGGAAAAATGGATAATGGTCATGGCACAAGAAGAGTGTGAAATAATTTATGGTACCAGAAAACAGGAAAACACTCAAGACTATGGGGACATCAAAACACATTGAAGCAAGCTTGTGAGAGCTTGTACTGGGCAAATCTGAGGAAAAACTGAGCACAGAATAAATAAAAAGAGAAATTATAATAGGATTATATCCCACTGGATTAGAACTGATTGACTATAACCTAATTTTATAACCCAAAGGATTGAAATCCATTAAATAATAGGATTACCCAGGAAATTGGAATCTATGAATAAACGCAAATATAAATAAATAAATAAAAGGATACATTAATGAGAAGAGAAAACTTGTTCCATATAACAGAAAGTATGCTGGTAAAGATAAATAATAACTATAAAGGAAATAAGAACATGAAAAACCCAACTCTTGGCAACCATTACATTAATACAAATATTTCAGGTAGGATACATCAATGGATTTTAGAGCTATAGGCAAACATGGGTGAGGAACACAATTTTATATGGTCTCAAAGTATCTACCCTCAAATATACATTAATCTATATATTTTTTAAAAAATCACTTACAGTAAAAAACCCTGGCAGACATTATCTAAATCAAATGATAAATGTTAACACCACCAGTAATGAGAAAACAGACATCATGTTTTCCTCAATAGGATGTAATAATAAAACACAGTGTCTGGGATAGTCTAGAATAAAATGTATATTACAGGATAAGAATCTCTAGTCCAAAATGCCTGGTACCAGAAGTGTTGTAGATTTGGGTTTTTGGTTGTTGTTGTTTTTTTTTTTTTTTTCTTCAGATTTTGGAAAATTTGCACACACATAATGAAACATCTTGAGGACAGTATCCAAGTCCAAACACAGTATTCATTCTGTTTCATATGTACCTTATTCCTATAGCTTGAAGGTAATTTTGTGAAAAATTTTCAGTGCACCTGTGTTTTGACAGTAACCAGTCACATGCGTGGAATTTTCCATTTGTGGCATTACCTTGGCGCTCACCATATTTCTGATTTTGGAGCCTTTCAGCTTTTGAATTTTTAAGTTAGGGATGCTCAACCTGTACCAGGATTTAATCATGAGGACACATCAGACTGGAAGACAGTGTGAAATTAGATCACATCCTAGAAAATGACCAACTTACATGATAAGATCATGAAAATCAAAGAAAGACGGAAGAATCGTTCCAAATCAAAGAGCCTGGAGCAAAGTGACAACTTGGAGCAGCCAGTGATCCTGGATTGGATGTTATGCTACAAAGGACATTACTGGGACAATTGAAATTTGAATTAAGTCTCTAGGGAAGGGGATTCCAGGAGTTTTATGTACTATTCTTGCATCTTTTCTGTACAACTGAAATGTTACTTCTCCTGGATTAGAGTTATTTGTTGGTCTCTCCTTCTAGGGAATCAGCTGCTTGACTTCAGCATCCACAGCAGGCCGTGTGTGCTGCCCCTCTGCTGCACCTAGAGCATGGTAAACGCTCATGACTGTTTGTGGAAGACTAGGAGGGAGGGAGAACACGAGGGAGGAAGGGCCGCCAGCCAAAGTTGACATGTGACCCCTCTGCCAGACAGTTCAGTTGGGCTGGGTTCCTAGATGAGGCTGGGCTGGATAATGATTATGTAAAATTCTATCCTTGCTTTACTTAAAGTGTCTCTGGAGGAAAGAAAAACCATTGAAGTGTGTTTTTGGACCAGCTTGTCATTAAGCTGGAAAAAGCTATTTTGTTGCCTTAATTAGTTTTATTGTTTTGACATTTTAGCTTTTTAAAGGCTTTGTGCTGGAATTCAAGTACAGTATTTCATTGCCATGGAGTCTATTTTAATGAATGATTATTATACAAATGAACCTGCTAATAGGATCTTTTTTTTTTCCTCAGAAAACAAACAAAATCCACATAGAAATGTTTAAGAGCCTCCACTTTATGGTAAACCTTTAAACCTGTGTGTAAGTTGCTGTCTTTCTTAAAAATGGGGGGTGGAGGCAATAAAAGAACAAATTTTTAAAACTACCTAGTTCTGCTACACAAATCTAAATGAAAGTGATGGTAAATTGACATATTAGTAATGCCTGGCATCTAGTGATGAGAATTTCTCTGCCAAGGTGCTTATAAAATAATGCATTAGACTAGGCACCTCAGTTCCTTTAGAGCAAGCATGTAAGCACTAATTATTTGCTTCCTCTCTTAACTGCTAGCCTTTCCTGTTCTCAGTGGCCATCCAATGAATAGGCTGCCAACATATAAAAAGGAGCTCTTCCTGCTGGAAGACAAGCCCCACCCATCTGCTCACAGGCAATGCTACCATTTGTGGCGCTCAGCCTCCCTGGACTTCACTGAACAGTGGCATCCTCAGGGATGCCCTGGCAGATTACCCAGCAGGATTCCAGTTACAAGAGCATGGTAAACAATTAGACCTCATTTACATTTTACAATTAGGTTTCACTTACATTTTACTGTGATTTTTACACGCATCAAAGGCTTTATTTCACATCTTTACTAAATCCACAAACCGTGAATTTAAGCATCCCATATTTTTGACATGTTATTCCACATGCTAAATGTCAGTATTCTACATTTGGTTGAACAAAGGCTAAGAATCATGCAAGAGTGTGCCCAAATTGAAATGAAATGACTCTGAAATCTAAAAGCTAAGCTAAATCATTTACAGCAGCTTCATAAAAGCCTGAGAGATGAAATGCAAATTTCCTCTGGTGTTAAATAAAATATATTTAACTCATGTCATGTATTCTAAAGGTCTCCCTGAATAGATTTCTGAAGGTCTGTCAGTTTATTAGGGCACAGATGATATCCATCAATTGGAAATCAATACTTACCACTAGGTTCTAATTATAAATTATTGGGAAAATGCAGGTAGTAAATAGGCAGGGCATTTCTTGCTAATAGTTTAAAAGAAAATTGCTTTAATTTCTAGTATGTGGGTTAAGAAGGAATGTTTCCATTCATGTGTATTTGCTTTTCATCCTAATTTTTTTCCAGATTTGGTTGCCAGAGGAACAGTTTCTCTCTATGGATTGTTGCGTTTTAAATTCTGGAAAACAGTGCTCTACAAATCCAATATGATGATGTTCATAGGGAAATCACATGTATTTACATTTTATTGGTACAAACAAGAGTTTATCTGCCTCCTTCCTTTCCCTTTCATGGTCACTTTACTCCCAA
>CM053405.1:99158847-99178607 GCA_028644305.1 Xerus rutilus | reverse complement strand
CTTAGAATTGTTTCTTCTTCTAATTATTAACTATCAAAATGCTAATTTAAACTACCTATGGTTGAATGGGCCATTTCTGTTGTGTACTTCTGTCTTGGTCTGGATCTCAGACTAACTTATATATGGCAGATTCGTGGAGTGAATCACCAGCCTCACAACAGGATGGGTTTTATAAGCTTTAATATGAGATAATATAACAATAAGCAAGCAACAGTTATACTTTACAATATTGAGTATTGTATATAATGAATCACTAATATAGAAGAAAAGAAAGAAAGAGCAGCTCCAGCCCAGTAAGCACTCACCAATCAACACCGGAGATAACACAACACAAGTTTGCAGATACACTCAGAGCATCATCATCATCTTTAACACCCAGCCTTGGGTAAAATAAGCAACACCAAGAATGGGGTAAACATATAGGTGAGAGTCTTTCCCCTCAAAGCATCATCATCATCTTCAACATCTATCCTCAGGTAAAAGGAGCAACACCGAGGGCAGGGTAAACACATAGGTGAGAGTCTTTCTCCTCAAAGCATCATCATCACCTTTAACATTTATCCTCGGGTAAAAGGAGCAAATCAAAGGTAGGGTAAACACATAGGTGAGATTCAGATTCTTTCTTCATAAGTTAGATTCCTTCTTCTCATCATTAGGTTCCTTCTTCTCATTCAAAGCATTGGATTCCTTCTTCCCCAGTTGGATTCCTTCTTTTCTGGTTGGATTTCTTCTTCTCAGTTAGATTCCTTCTTCTCCTTCTCATTCCCCTTTGGAGGACTTAAAAAGGCATAGCAACCCCTCCCAATATGCAGTCCTGTGTTATGCAATTGGACTTAGATTGTTTATTCTCTGTAAGGTGGGAACTGGCCAGGTTCCAAGCCCACAGGGTCAAAAGTTGAAAGTTCTGATGCACCAAGAACTCATTAGTGTGCCAGATGGCCCCGAACAATAACATTGAGAGTGTTTACTGTCTTCAAAGTCTCTCCAAATTCCTCACTAATGGACCCCCCTTTCCTAAGTCACTTAAGGATGGGCCCATATTATTAACTATCTATACAACTTCTTTAAACCTTAGACAAGAAAGTATTGTCTTCAAGGCCCTTGTGGGACAGTTCCAAATTGAGTTCCTTAATGCTCAAGTATGGTAAAAAGATCTGAAATGAGAAAACATGGATGGTTGTCCCAGGCCCATCTCTTACTGACTGTGAAATGCTAGATATGAATTATATCTGAGTCTCAGTTTCCTCATACAGAAATCTCATTTCTGTCTACCTAGAGGGTTTTTAAATGTGTGTGTGTACATCCAAATAAAATAATTGATATGAGCATTTCATTAATAAAAGATCCTATAAAAATTCAAAATATTATTGTTGTTTTCCCTGATCATTATAATCACATAGTAAATATGGTGCCTTAAAATGTACAACTCTTTGCCAGCTCTAAACATGAAGAGAGAAATAAACTTAGTATTACCTGTGCAAATTTACATTTTAAAATATTTACACTCTGATCAGGTTAATTCCCTCATCTATAATGTATTTAACTTTTCCCTGACCCACTGTTTAGCATATCCTTGGAAAGCTCATTTATCAAATGGTTATAAGACTACAGCAATTTTGCAAAGTTGAGAAGTACTTTCTAGGGCACACTCAATTTTCATAAAATGTAGCATTAATATGTTTTTGTAAGTATTAACCTTGTCCAGCTGTAGGTGGATCGTATTGTCAACCTAAATATTCCTCTTCTTTTCCTTCTCCATAAATTCAGCATTCATGGATCATCACATGGTTCTTTCCATTCTTGGCCATGAGAATAATGATTTTTTTTCTCCTTATCAGACTCAAGCTTACAAATTGGATATGGTGGCAGTTTTCCTCCATCTGGCATGTTAGCAAGACTTGGCAAATGCAGGTCTTATATTATTCAGTAGTGAGATTGACAGTCTTGTGGAGTCAGAAATGGATACAGAAGATTCAGCTGCCATGTCAAATCAGATGGAAAGTCTATCATTGTTTGTGATCTGAATGAGTTCGGGGGAGTCAGCATTGTGGTATTATATTCTCCAGTTGAAATCAAGTGATAGAAATTTATAACTTTCCGAAGGTATCATTTATCTAGCTGTGGGAATATCTATGGAATGTGTTACTCAGTCTTAAAGTGTTGGATTTCTATAATACCGAAAGCAATGAATCTTCAGTCCACAACTCCATGGTTTCACTTGGATCATCAGGCTGACTCTGCACCTCCTATGGGTGGTGAAGGAAGTAGGAGGAATCAAATTTTTTTTTCAAATTACTCAATGTATATCTGATACATTCACTGGCAAATCATGCAATTAAATTGAGATGAAGTCAGAATTTTCCCACAAATGGCTCCACTTCTGGGAGATATTACATATACTCATTTGAGAGCCCTTTTTATTTTTCCCTGAACAACAGCATAAGTAAAAAAAAAATCCTTAATATAAATCATTAAATTATTGTTAAGAATGTGAACAAAGAGCTTAGTTCCAAGATCTCCACCACAAAATTAAATAATAACAAAAAATAAAAAATAAATGTCCATACAATGAGAACAGATAAACGTACTATGCCCAATAAATATGGTGAAATATAACAGTGCCACTAAAAATGCTTACAATTATATATCCACATACAATTTTAACTATGGAAAAAAATCTGGATATATAGAAGAAAAACAAAATGATAACACACCTAAATATGAACAATCATTTTTACTAAAATCAGACATGTCATTGGTAGCTTATTGGTAGTATATTTTTCTGTATTTTTCAATATTTTCTACAATAGTCACATTTTACTTTTATGTTCAGGAAAAAAGTGACTAGAACTAAAATGTTGTTTCTTAAACTGGCCTATTATGGTAAATGGCTGATGGAAACTTTTCTGCATGTTGTTAATTACCCTTTGTAAAAATTCTCTTCCATGACTATTAAAAGAGAAACATGCTCTTTGAAGTATTTCTTAAATTTAAAAAATGAATAGGACATGAACAAAAGATGCATACATTTCTACTTTTTCTAGCTTTAAGGGGTGAGAAAGAACCATTTCCTCTGCAATGACCCATATCTCCCTTTCCCCATGCATCTCTGGCAGGGACCTCAGGCAGCTGGAGATCCTGCTGTGCATTGATTGACCCTTCTACTCAGTGACCTGAGGTGGCCTGGGAATTTCTGACCCGCTCTATTCATTTTATTAATCATCAAAACTTTAGCTATGAGACATGTTGCTATTGAAATAATTTCACCTATGGGGTTCATTTGGCTTTAATCATTAACTTCAGCTTTCAATCTTTTCCCCTTTATCCCCATCAGAAAACTTTTCAAGCCTCCAGTCTGGCACAGAGATTAGTGTTGAGGCCTGTTGGTTCAATCAGCCTCTGTGTTTCATTATGATCCATGACATAATGACATGGTGTGATTTGCCCCAGTGACTCTGAAGTGACTAGCTGTTGTGGTTTAGCAAGGCAGCAAGAGCCTTTTTTTTAAAGCTTTTTTTGGTATCATGGTTTCTAAACATTACATTTCTCACTAATTTAATTTTTTTAAAAATTAGTTTATATATGACTATCTCCACCCTTAGATACATGTATTCAGGTATACATATACAGTCTCTCTTAACACCTCAATTATTTTATTTTGTAGAAATTGTACAACAGATTTTTGGTTGTACTTTTGCTTAACAATATGTGTGTGTAGGGAAGATGAAAAAAGGCAGATGGAAAATTATTTTTAAGATACTGCTGAAATATGTGCAACTATGTTGCATTTTATTTCTTATTATACACACACAGGGCTATCTGACACTAGGAATTCTGCAGTAATTAGAGATACACTTTCAGTATTCAAGGTTACAACTGCAGAATTTAGCCCTAAATTTTGGGGGTATTTTGTTCAGCTATAGTTGATAAAGGTAGGACAGGCTTTTGGCCCATTCGCCTTGACCTCTCATTGATCCAGTCATAAATTCTAGGCATGTCTTGGAAGGGTGAGAGCTCGCTTGGTCTCTGAGCCTGAGCAGTCCTGTGAGCTCTAGTCTAAACATTGGAGACCCAGAAAAACTGGTGGTGTGAACTCTAGTTCAACTCTAAAGGCCAGAGAACCAGTAGCACAGTGGTGTTAAATCCTGCCCAAGAACAGAAGACCAATGTCTCAGACCGTCAGTCACAGAAACAAAATTGAATTTTTCCCTACTTTTTTGTTCTATTTGGGCTCCAGCAGGATGGACAAGGCTGACCCACATTGGGGAAGACAATCTGCATTACTCAGTTCACCAGTTCAAACCTTAATCTCCTTCAGAAACACTCTCAGACACATTCAGAAACAATGTTTAACCAGACTCCTGGGCGTCCATGGCCTAGTGAAGTTGACATGTAAAACTAACCACCACTGAAGGCCTTGAACTTTCTTCACGTTCTGATCCAGAGAGGACGATAGAAAGGACTGACACTGAGTGGCATTCTGCAGCACACCACCATTTCACGACTCTTTAGTCAAGAGCCTTTTTCCTGTACTGTCGCTTCAAAATCAGGCAATTTTCTTGGTTATTTTTTAATCTTTTTTATGTGTTTTTCATAAGGGATGATTTTCAAACATAGTCATCAGGTTATGAAAGCTTCTTTTAATTGTTACTTGTTCTTTATTTCTCATCTTAATCTTATAACTTACATCTGACTTCTTTAAACTTGAGTAAGTGGGGGGAAAAAACCTAATCCTTTCAGTGTTGGTAAAATACTATTTTTACCATTAGAAATGCTGAAAAAGAGGTCATAACTTTGACTAATAAAAAAATTCCTTTCCAGAACATTAAAAGTTTTTGAAATTTAATTTGTTGCTACTGCCAAATTTGCTTTTGGCCATTGACAGGCTCCTTGTGGCCAGTTCTACTGTTTTATTCATCAAGAAAACTGATGCACCTTTAAGATACTGGACTTAACACTGAGAATGAAGATAGGTAAAATGTATGGACCAGGCCATCCAAAAATCTGTCTAGCAATAGAGATGACTTTTGGGTAAAAAATAACAACAACAACAACAACAACAAAAGTTGTGTGGAATTAGAATGCAGCTCTATTGCTAAAACATAAACCAAATGCAAAGAGACATGCCCAAATAAAGTTCTCTATTGTGTGAATTTCTCTGAAAGATGCAATACTTAATTCTAAATCAACCCAACTAGAAAGTTTTATGGAGCTAGATAATAATGCACCTGAAATCAATGAGAGGCAGATGTGGCTTCAGAAAGTAAGTAAGCTTGGAAAGGGGAAATGTCTGGTGCCATGCCTGAGAACTGATCCACAGCTCTTGAGAAGCAGTCAGCACAGTGCATGTGTTTACAGCAGAATGTAAAGCAGTGACCTGGAGCCAGATTGCCCAAGTTCAAGTCTTGTCTCTGTCATTTACTCTGAGAACTTAGATAACTGATTTAACTTCTCTTAGCATCAGGGACACCATTGGTAGAATGGTACTAATAATCTTCCCTTCCTTAGAAGGCTATGTAAACTAAATTAATAAAGCACATAAACAAACACTTAATACATGGTAGTAGCTAATAAATACCATTTCCCGATTGGATAAAATTTCAAGACTCAAACAGATAATTGATTTTAATGTTAGAGGAAAAATGTATTATATAATTATTTTTGATTTATCACAAATGCTATTCTCTTCCTGACAAAGTAAAAAGCAGTTTAATTTTTATTAGATGCCTTTTCTGTGTAAGAGGCACAGTCATTTTGACCTTTGTACTTGAAGTCTTTTCCAAAGCAAGTAAGTCATAAAGTACTGCTATGAGAAATCAAATGAAGAGATGTTACTAAATCTATAACTTAAAACATTGTGTGTGGTTAAATCAATGGTACCATTGAGGAAAAGGGACTTTGCAAATTCTCCTCAAGGGAAAAATACCTCCCTCTGTTTGGCAGACAATAGAAATAAGCTTTTATTTTTGGCTGCAAGAAATAATGAAGAAATAATAAGCTCTGTGTATCTCAAAAGGAAAGATTTTGTGAGGCAGCAGAGTAGGAGAATGATCAAGGAAATCACAGGAAGCAATTTAGAAAGGAAAATTGGGTGACCAGAGTAGTTCATTCCAGAAGCAAAGAAACATAATTATTATGAACAAATTCATGTTATACACGGGAAAATACTAAGAAGTAAGGTAAGGAGAAACTGTGAAGAGTATAATTTACCTCTAACAAAAATTCTAGATAAATTTTACAGCCACCCCCAGGCTCTTCAAAGGACACAGGTACTTTAGCCTATACAGGAAACATCTTTGTAAAATGTGTAACAAAAAATACATATTTTAAAACAATTCACTTGTAATAGATAATGATGAAGAGGCAGTGCCCCTGGGGCTTTCATCAACCCAGGAGTAAAGACAATAGATTATAACATGTATTCATGAATTGCTGTGCACATTTGAATACATAGCATGGGTAGAGGGATTATTGGAAGGCAAAGTGCTCAGAGGCAACAGAGCAGGAGGGTTATGAGGTGACTATAATGAACACAGAGGATCTCCCTCTCTGTATTAGTTAGCTTTCCATTGCTGTGACAAAATACCTGAGATAAATCAACTTAAAAGGAGGAAGGATTTATTTTGGCTCAGTTTCAGATATCTTGGTCATTTGGTCTTTCAGTTCTTGGTCACTTGGCTTCATCATTTCTGGACTGTGGTGAGATAGAATACTATGGTGAGGAGTGTGTGTAGAGCAGAGCTGCCTACCTTATGGTGACTAGGGAGCAGAGAGAGAAACAGGCAGGGGACAAAATATACCTTTCAAAGGTAACCTACTTCCTCTAAACTTCCTCCTGAAGTTTTCACTATCTCCCAATGGCCTATTAAGCTATGAATCTCTCAGTGATACAGTCCTCTCCCAAAGGCCCCAACTCTGAACACTGCTGTACTGGGGACCAAGCCTTCAACACATGATCTCTCTCTATCTCTTGTTTTTGTACTTAAGATTTATCCTATGGGTTCTTTAACACTGAGTTACATACCAAATCCTTTTTATTTTTCATTTTGAGAAAGGGTTTCACTAACTTGCTGAGGATCTCATTAAATTGCTGCGGCTAACCTTGAACTCACAATCCTCCTGCCCCATCCTCCCAAGTCTCTGGGTTTGCAGGTGTGCATCACTGCACTAGGAAACACACGAGCTCTTCACAAACATTTCAGATCAAAACCATAAGACACTCTAAGACCCCTGTAGACTGATACCTGTCTCTTAGGCTTTTCCTTTCCCAGTAAAAGATAGAATGTGTCCTTTACTTCACACAGGTGATTTTCTAATTGGCAAATCTCAGCTAGTAGTATAATTTAATAAACTCCCAGTTCAATGAACACAAACCAGGCACAAATGAGATGCTCAAAAATAAAGTAGCTGAAGACATTTTACTTGGTAATTAATGTAGCAGGAGCAATTTTCATCACTATAAACTCAGTGGGCAAAAGTGTAGACTTTATTGTCTATTGCTGTTATCGTTTGGATCTTGAATGTCCCCCAAAGGCCCATATGTTTAAGGCTTGGTCCCTAGCCTGTGGCACTATTGGAAGGTGGTGGAAGCTTTAAGAAGTGGGGCCTAGTAGAGAGAAGATAGGTCACTAAGGGTGTGCTCTTGAAGAGGATATTTGGGATTCCAGCTTCTTCGTGCTTTTCTTTACTTCCAGCTTCCATGAGATAAATAGGCCTCTGCTGCATGCTCCTTGCCATGATGTACTATGCCATGACAGGCTCAAAGGCAAGGAAGCTGAGCAACCATAGACTGGAACTTCCAAAATCATGAGCCAAAATAAACCTTTTCTCCATTTAAGTTGATGATTACAGGTATTTTGTTACAGTAATGTAAAGCTATCTAATACTGCAGCTCAACTTCTTTGTTCTTTATCCTCTACACTAACAAATTGGCCAGTTCAAGACGTAACTTCAGTTCTTCAAGATGCTTTCATTTTCAGGTATATTGACAAATTCAAGACTTTCTCCAGCTCACTCCTTTTCCTCTTTATTTTACTTTCTTCTCCAAGAGGAACTTTTAAGAAGAACTTTTAAGAGCAGCTCACTAGGAAAAACACATCCCCTCCATGGTCTTTGGCTAATGTTCACTCTGGCTTTCACTGAGCTGTATAATCTCAGTAACCTTTGGTGGTTACCATTTATTCTCTTACTGGAATTCATTGAGATGGACATAAACCACATGTCATAAATACACACACTCAGGATCTTCCTCATTCCAAATTTGGAATCCCCCTGAAGCCACCTGCTCCCTCCTAGATACATGCATACCCTCCTGAGGGAATCAGAATTTCAGGGTCCTCTTTCTACAGCACTCCTTGGTGACAATGTTTTATCATAGATATCATCCCGTTGATGGGATTCAGGACACCACCCCAAATGAGGCACCTTGGCACTTGAGTATTTAGCAGAGGCAGGAGTTTACATTAACAACTACTCTGTCTCCCCAAAGCAGGTCATAAAAGCTCATGAGAGAACTCTCCCCCTCCTCCAAGGAAAAGAAAGTCTTATCTCCAAAAGGAAAAGGATTACAAAGAAGAAGCTGAACAAACAGACCTTGCTCCCTTCCCCCAGTGTATTACCATTAGTTTATACCACCTTTATCCAATTATATCTCCTCACAACTATACACTTTTCATAAAAATATGTAGGTTTAAATGCTTCTTCACTCCTTTTTTCCTTAAGAAGTTTCCCATGTCATTTAAAGTTCATATTAATAAGTAATGTTAAATTGAATTCATGTATATTAAATAAATTCATGTGCTTTTCCTTTGTTAGTCTGTCTTTTGTTATTGGGGACCCCATCATGCATCTACAATGGGTGAGGAAAAGCTACTTTTCCTCTCCTATACTATCAATACTGTAATGTTAGTAAAACAAAGTGCTTTTCTCCACTTTTATAAAGCTGTATTGAGTATTTGAATGGCCACCCATTAATTTTTAAAAGAAATAATTGGAAAGGGTACACTATTCCAAGCACATATTTGACCAGCTTGCATAAATCAAGTATTTTCCATTGTTACATATATGCACACACATAAGTCCTTAGTTATCATTGCATAATATCTCTATATTGCTACTCTCTAATGTATAATGTATAAATATAAATACATATAAGTTGTGCATTTATATTTAATTGTACCACTTACTATATTGTTACCTCACAAAATTGCTATTTTACATAAATTGAGATATTATAATTTAATATACAACCATATTTCTGTGTAAAATTAATTTTCAGAAATGATTATAAAAGGCAGTATACAGTGGTGGTTAGAGATCCAGATTCCTGGGCTGAAACCTAGCTTGAGGCATGTTATTTTATTTCTCTCTGCTTCTGTTTTCTAAAGTAGAAATATAAGAACAATAATAATACCTATCATATAAGATTGCTATGGAGATTAAATGAGATCACACACTTAAAATGCTTGGATGATGTCTGATGCCAAGTAATAGTGCAATAAAACTTTACCATTAGTATTATTTCTGGAAGCCCAAAAGACACCATCTTGACCCAGGTAAACTGTGCATCTCTTGGGACTAAAGTTGATCCTGTCTGGATATCACCTGAGGCCTAAACTTTGAGGAATATCCTAAAGATGAAGCAGATATTTATTTGTTTTTAATTATCAATGTCTTTCTTTCTTTCTTTCTTTCTTTCTTTCTTTCTTTCTTTCTTTCTTTCCTTCCTTCCTTCCTTCCTTCCTTCTTTCCCTCCTTCCTTCCTTCTTTTTTTCTTTATATGTGGTGCTAAGAATCAAACCCACTGCCTCACACATGCTAGGCAAGTGCTCTACCATTGAGCTACCACCCTATTCCTCAGGTATCAATTTTTTTTAAGATTGGTCAAGGGGGTCAATTTTGTTTCACAGGATATAAAAAAGAATGAGGTCATCTTTTGGGCTGTTCATAATATTCTAGGTTGTTTCCAGCATTTATATAAATACCAAATAAAAGAGCTTTTGAAAGCATTGGAATTTTCCTATGACTTATTTCATGTTCAATGGAAAAATTAAAAAGATATGATAATAATCACATATCCATATATACCTTTAAATTTTTCAAAATTTGTATTAGTTTCCTAAAGCTGCCATAATAAACTGGGTGCTTAAAATAACAATTCTTTTTCTCATGCAGTTCTGGATGTTAGAAGTCCAAAATAAAAATATAAATAACATTGATTATGAAGGAAAATCTGTTCCATACCTCTCTCCTATTTTCCAGTGATAGCTGACTAGTAGATCCATTTATGCAATGGCTACCATCTTCATGCTGATTCTCCTCCTTTCTGCATATTCTCATAGCCCTTCCCAATATGAACACTAGTCATACTAAATTACGGGCCCATCTGTCTCCAGTATGACCTTGTTTTAATTTAGCTAATTGTATCCACAATAATCCTATTTCCAAATGCCACTACATTCTGAATCTTGGGAGCTAGATTTCACAAGGTCTTGAGGGTGGTTCACAATTCAACCCATAACAGGATCTTAACAGCAATTCATAATGTAAGAATGATCCCTGCTTTATATATAAGGAAGCTGGAGCTTCATTAACCCAAGTGTCCTGTCCAATGTAGCACAGCTATGTCTTAGGTTTAACTAAGGGCTTATGACTCAAAGCCCAATGCTTTTTGTGCAATCGCATCACTATCACTATAATAGCTTTCATTTATTGTTTACCTAAATGAAAGCATGAACTTTTATATATAGTTAGCATGAACTTTTTATATAATAAAGTTTTTTATTTTATTTTTTCACTTTTAATTTTATTTATTTATTTTACATTTTATTGGTTCTTCTTAGTTTTACATAACATTAGGATTTCTTTTGTCATAATTATAAAAACATGGAACACAGTTTGCTCTAATTTAGTCCCCAGTACTCCCCCCTTCTCTGTTTCCTTCTCTCTGTTCTACTTATCTTTCTGCTATTTACTTTTATGGTTTTTTTTAATAGTTAGTGTCTTTTTAATTTCTTATTGAACTAGAGATTTAATCCAGTGGTGCTCTACCACTGAGCCATGCCTCCAGCCATTTTTATTTTTTACTTTGAGACAAGATCTTGCTGAGTTGCTGAGGCTGGGCTCAAACTTGCAATTCTCCTGCCTTGGCCTCCAACATGACTGCAATAATAATAACCAACTGATTCTTACACTGGTTTACACCCCAAAGAGAGTCAGTTGATTATTATTATTGGAAAAATAAAAGGTAAGATAGGATTCAAACCTG
The DNA here is from genome assembly GCA_028644305.1 of Xerus rutilus. Classification (NCBI taxonomy): domain Eukaryota; kingdom Metazoa; phylum Chordata; class Mammalia; order Rodentia; family Sciuridae; genus Xerus; species Xerus rutilus. Next base: position 99,167,341 of record CM053405.1, on the reverse strand, counting down.
GGAATTTCCACTTCTTCTTCCTCCCTGTCATCTTGCCTTCCTTCCATTCCTACATAATTCAGTTTATGTGGAGCCTGAGCAAAGACGGTGTTGACATAGGCAGGAGAGTCCAAAGTAGAGTGCAGAGTAGAGTAGTAAAACCTAGTCAGGTGGAGAGAGTGTCCCTCCTTGGTGAGCAATGACTTGCAGTGGGGAGTGGAAACTCATTGAGATGAGAAGACATGATGCCCACTAACGGGATGCAGGGACAAGAACTTAACTTTACCTCTGTGACATTTCTGCCAGAAATGCCCAACCTAAATCTAATCATGAATAAACACCAGACAAACTCCAATTGAGAGCTATTCTATAAAGCAATCAACATGTTATCTTTTCAAGTGTCATAAACATGAAAGTAAAGGACTGAGGGACTCTTCCAGATTGAAAGTGACACAGAAGCAGGAAAATGAAATGCAATGCAAAATTTTGAACTAGATCATTTTGCTATAAATATCATGATTGGAACAACTGGCAAAACTTGAATGAGATTTGAGGATAAGATGAAAGTAATGAATCAATGTTAATATACTAATTTTGATACTTCTATTGGGTTATTTTGGAGATTATCCCTGTGCTGGGAATAAGACAATCTTTATTTATTTAAATTTGACCAGCTGGCCACTTTTCCCAAAGCACATGGACTTCACATGGGGGAGACTGAAATTCTGAATAAAAATGTGGGTAGTTACCAAATGTGGTGGAATGAAGGGCTGAGCAGGCGATTACAATATCCACCCTGCTGCTCAGTATAACATTGTGGTTAGGACCTTATATTCTAGTGACAGACTATCTAAGAGAAGCCTTAGTTCTGGTCTTTTCTAACTATTTTATTTCATTAAATTTTTTTTCATCTCTTTGTCCAGATTTTTCCATTTATGAAGTGCAAGTGATAATCTTCAATATTTTACAGGATTATTATGAGAATTCAACGAATTAGCCAACATCAAGCAGTCAGAATAGCATCTGGTGCAGAGCAAGTATCCAAAACACATTAATGATTACAGATACATTGATTTAACAAATGATCACTGCATGCTTGCTCTATGGGACATTCTGTCTAAACAGGGAGAACACCACAATAATCGAACAAAACAGATTATCCAAGATGAATTTAAAACCCATTCTGACCCATTGTCCTAGGTGTGGAGCATTTCTAAAAACTTACATTGGGCCACTTATTGTAATTTTGAAATAACTGCTATTTGCAAAATTGTAATCTTGGGACTTCGTGGATTTAAATAAGTAGCTTGTTTAGGATCAGAAAACTAGTAGTTGCAGAGGTCAATTCCTCACATTCTCACTTTCCTTTCAACTATGGTTGGCAATAACTTAAGAAACTACTCTAAAAAAGGAAGACTCTGGTTTGCATTCAGCTAACATATATTAAACATTTACTTGATACCACATCAACTCATTTTGTCTTCAGTAAGAACTTGAGAAGTCAGTGTTATTATTATCCCTATGTTACAGATGGAGAAACTAAGGATTATAGATGTAAAGTGACCTGTCCCAGATCACACAGATGCAGCTGATGGAGCTCCAATTCAAACCTAGATAAGTCTAACCACTATTTTTTTTCTCCATCAGCAAGTATGGTGTTTTAAATTGTAGTAAATGGTTGACACTTCATTTATTATTATTTTTTGAGCAACTACTATTAGCCAGACCTCTAGAATCTGTGGTACAAGTATGAAGTCTTACTATTCATGAAAGACTACAGAGACTCAAGTTTTCAATAATTAGGAAAGGCTTCAATGACTGCCTGCAGTATCTGAGGGTAGGTTCAGCTCATGCAGCAAATGGAAGGTGAATGTTGACTTTTTATGTGTAACAAAAGTATACCGAAAACACACACATATTCATATATTCCAACTATAACATCAAGAAAGGCAGTAATTTAAATGAGGGCATCAGAAAAACCAAAATAGACTTATCAGTGGAATTATCTGGTTTTATGACATCCCTCCAGAATGCCCCCTGGAAGAGTAGGGAAAGGATCTTTAAGAGAATATATCAAGATTGGTTTCACAGTTTAGCTATTGTGAATTGAGCTGCTATAAACACTGATGTGGCTGTATCACTGTAGTATATTGCTTTTAAGTCCTTTGGGTATAGACTGAGGAGTGGGATAGCTGAGTCAAATGTTGATTCCATTCCAAGTTTTCTAAGGAATCTCCATACTGCTTTCCATATTGGTTGTACCAATTTGCAGTCCCACCAGCAATGTCTGAGTGTGCCTTTTCCCCCACATCCTCAACAACACTTGTTGCTGCTTGCATTCTTGAAAACTGCCATTCTGACTGGCATAAGATGAAATCTTAGTTTTGATTTGCATTTCTATAATTACTAGAGATGTTGAACATTTTTTCATATATTTATTGACCAACTGTATATCTTAGATGCCCTTCAATAGATGAATGGATAAAGAAACTGATACACATACACACAGTGGAATATTACTCAGCATTAAAAGAGAATAAAATTATGGCATTTGCAGGTAAATGGATGGAGTTGGAGAATATGCTAAGCGAAGTTAGCCAATGCCAAAAAACCAAAGGTTAAATGTTTTCTCTGATGAGTGGATGCTGATCCTTTATAGGGGGGTAAGGTGGGGGGAGTGGGGCATGAGATGAATAGAGGAACTTTGGATAGGGCAAAGGGGAGGGAGGAAAAGGGAGGAGCATGGGGGGAGGAAAGATGGTATATTGATACAGACATCATTACCCTAGGTACATGTATTATTGCACAAATGGTGTGACTCTACTTTGTGTACAACCAGAGAAGTGAAAAATTGTGCTCCATTTTTGTACTATGAATTGTAGTGCATTCTGTTGTCATGTATAACTAATTAGAACAAATTTTTAAAAAGAAAAAAAAGAGAATGTATCAAATGTTTCTGCTGCTCACCCACTCTCACCATATAAAATTCCTTTCTCCTTTTTCCTCTTTCTCACGTTCGCCTTTTCTATATTTATGCATTCATTTCTTCCTTTGCTTTCTCTTTATCTTTTTGTACATTCAGATTTTTCTCTTCTGTGACTTAAGCCTAACAGTAGCCCTCAGGGGCTTTGCCTACCCTGATGCTAACATCTGGGGCTAAAGCATTTGCTAAACCTGTGTTCTGGGTGATAGGACATCAAACAGAATCCCTGACTAGTTGTGATTATCAAGGGTCCTATGGAATTTCTCACTGTGGGTGTTAACTGAATGATCTGGCCCCTTGGCCTCAGAGCTATTGCTTTGGCCTGCTATAGACCCTTGCCTGCAGTTTCAATTGAAGAGTTATCTCTTACATCTTCAAAGACTTTTCCCCTGATTTGCTACAATCAAGATCATCTCTAGGCAAAATTTTCCTATTGGCTACTAGATTTTGAAGTCTCTCTCCCTGACTACAGCCATTTTCCCTTATCCACATGATCTCAGCCCACTCCCTGGCCACCCTCCCCCACCACCAAGAAGCATGCCCAAGTCTCCTGAGTGGCATCACATTTTCTGAACCTGCTCTTTTTCCCTGTTCCTATTCTCCTATCCAGCAGGCTAATCCTATATCTTATTCTCTTGGGAGTTCTCTACTAGGGAACTGCTAATCAGGTTGAGAAGCCCTATATTAAAGGGATAATACTTGCAAATGATCAATGGTATTCCTTCCATCCTCCCCCAAATCTTCAATTAGTCTTCACAGTATTTATTTCTAAATTACAGATAACATCTCTATTGAGCCATTTCCATGTGTCAAACTTTTAAAATTTTTTTATTTGTTCTAATTAGTTATACATGATAGTAGAATGCAATTTGACACATCATACATAAATGGTGTATAACTTCTCATTCTTCTAGTTGTAGATGATGTAGAGTTACACAGACCATGTGTCAAACTTTTCATGGATATTTTACATTGACTTATTTAATCTACATGCAACCCTACAAGTTAAAGGCTATTCATCTCTCCTTCTGTTTACAGATGAAGAAACTGAGGCATAAAGAGATTAAAAATTCACCCAAAGTCAAATAGAGACTAAGTAACAGAACCAGGATTTCCTTCCAGGCATTTGGGCCCGGAACCTGTTCTCTTCCCCCCACCACATGCTGTCTGTCAAACTTGATTCTTCATTCCTAATACTCTTTTACATATCAAAAGATAGATATGAGGGGCTGGGATTGTGGCGCAGTGGTGGCGTGCTCGCCTAGCACGCGTGAGGCACTGGGTTCGATCCTCAGCACCACATAAAAATAAAATAAAGATATTCTGTCACCTACAACTAAAAAATAAACATTAAAAAAATTATTTAAAAAAAAAAAAAGATAGATATGACCAGAACCACCTAGACAGCCAATAGGATCTTCATAAGCTAGCACCCAACTATCTCATAAGAACTGTGTTCCATTTCTTCACCTTACATACCAATGCTTAGAGTGTCTATACTCTTGATATTGTGACCAGATAGAGGTCCAAGGAGGTTCAAGGGGGCAGAGAGTTTTCAACTTGGTCCAGATGAGTTCTTGACACACCTCTGTAAAAAATCTTAGAACCTGTTGAAAGCAAAGTATAAGCAAAGACTTATTAAAGGACAGCAAAGGTATATATACCCCAAAGGCAGGTGCAGAGGCCCCTCACTTCTCAGAGAAAACAGGTAATGCATTCAGAGTTGAGCTCTTTAACTATATATATGATTTTCTGGGGAAGAAATGTTCAAGTTCCCATGTAAGCTTTTGTGAGAATTCAGTCTCATGTCAATCACTTGATATTTGGGAGTCAGAATGTTTCTTCTTGGTTAGCACTCTAGCCATAAATCAGTTGTGGGCACAATGTGTAGGACTCTGAATATGGTGACATTTAAATTGATTCTGTTTTTCTTCTAGTTGATCTGATACAAGCATGTACTGGAGGTTTTGTTCATCTAACCAAAGAGATAAGCATGGTTAGTCATGCTTATAGATTCAGGTCTCCATTTACTAAGAGTTGCCTTTTCTCTCTTCCTAAATGACCACCTATCTCAAAATCATGCATATTCTTATTAGTCTTCCTTCTGAAGTAGTTCAGGAAATGCCACTCCAAAATATGCTGCTTTGGAATACTGATTACTTTGATCTGAAGGTATTTGAAAATCAACAAAGGCAAGGAGAAGCTTTCTCTGCACTCCCTTTATATCTGCCTAAAGACTACAGCCCAAACAAAACTCAGTCATCCTCAGTCCTCTCCCTGATGTTTTCATCAATCAGAGAAGATTAACTTGAATCACAAGAGAGGAAGCTAGAAGCCGATAACCACGCTTAAACAAATGTTATCCCAAACTACCATCTGTTTTTCTAAGGACCCTCATGTTTCCCCAAATAATTTTCTCCTATGTTTTCTATGGCTTACCCCTATGAAGAGAGTAAAGAAGTTTCTAAATCTCACTTTTTTTTTAAATTTTGTATTCACGTTTCTTTCCCTGTTGCGCTTTATCCTCCTTTGTGTAATAAATTTGTATGCCTTTTTCCCTATTAATCTGCCTGTTGTCAGTTCATTTTATAGACTCAAATATCAAGTTGAGAGAAAATCTTCCCTCTCCTCCACCTCCATCATTCCCTTTCCTCTGCACAAGGACCTTTTCCTATCCTCTGACTGGGAAACCCCTGCTTTAAAACCTATCTCTAGTCTTGTCCAGTACGTTCTACTCCTTATCTGGATCACATTCACATACATCTCAAATAACCTACATACCATTTCAAGTAACCTTCACTATGTACTCTCCAACTAATAGTCAAAAGACAATCCAAAAATTTTCCCAATTACTATGGCCAATTTCATGATCAGGTGTCTGGTCTCAGTCAAAGCAAAAGAGGCTCTTAATTTTATCGCAGCCTCAAAATTAACCATCTTCATACACTTAAGCTAAAATAAAGGCAGTTAAGCAAGAACTACCATGTAGAAACCACCTACAATATAGTGGTTACTGCTCTAAAACTTACATCAGACAGGGATTGCCAAGATTTTCTACCTAGGCAGTGAAGTGGCTTGCAGGTCAATTAATATAATTACTTTGGTTCACTCCTCTGAGAAGATTATTCTTGTCTGTTGCTCTTTATAAGCATACATTTCTTTCCCTGGAGCTTAATTGTCATAACATCCTAATTCTTACTATGGGATTAAATTTTAGGGGATAGCAGATTGTAACCATAGGGCCATGAAAATCAGTAATTCAAAACATTTCACTTGATCATTGCACAACTAACTTTTTAGAAAACTCAGAGACCAGTAAGTGAAGTCAGAGGATTTGATAAGATGTGGTCTCTAAATCTGGGTTAGGGTTAGAGTTATCTTTCTGCTTCCCTCTCTTAGTTGAGAGGCCTCTATGACAGTCCCTCCTTATAGCCTGTAATTGAAGTGCTCTCTCAACAGAGCTTTCTCCTTGTCTCTCTGCTGTCAGATGGTCCAACTTAAACCTGAGTTGGTAACTTTTCTTTTATTACCTAATTGAAAAATTTTGAAAGGAATCCATAGGGGGAGGTTATACCTGTGCAGCACAGGGAGTATATAGAAACTCTATACCTTCTGCTCTGTTTTGCTGTGAACCTAAAACTGCTCTAAAATATGAATTCATTAATGTAAAAAATAATCAATAAATTCAAGATCCTCATATTTTTCTACAAAACCTTCCAAAATTAGTTTTAGTAGACATATTTCTGTATTAAGAAATAAGAAAGACATTATAAAAGCTGTTGTGATGTCACTGAACAAGTATTTCTAGTTCTTTAGTCAGAAATGGGACTTCCTGATTGCCATGGTTACTGGCTACATCCCATTCTTGACACTAGTTTTTGTGCCATTAGGGGCTGTTGGTTATGAGCAGGAAAAGCAGACTTCAGCAAACAAACAACAAAGATAACAGAAAAATAGAAAGGAAGGAAGAAAGGGAGGGGAAAGAACAAAAGAAAGACAGGAGGGGAGGAAGGGAGGGTGTAGAGGAGAAAGCAAGGGAGGTGCAATTACATAAGAGAATTTTATTGATGAACTCAAAGTTTCCCATACTGGTAGGAGGAATTGAACTGTCAGGTCCCAGGAAGGACAGTTCCAGGGATCTTGGTGGTGGACAATAATAGGCTGAACTCCAGAGTGCTCTCAGCAACATGGAGCTACTACTGTTTTCTACCCTCATGCCATTTAGTCAAAAATTCAAATTTCTAAGATAGAGAATGTCATTGGTTTGTTTTGAATCGTGGACCCAATTCTGAAAGAATTCAGGAGGGGAGAGATGTGAGTAGAGTACTTTCTCTCTGAATGGCTGAGTCCCAGACTTGGGCTCACCCCTGTGATTTGCACAACTCACGCCCACAATCAGAATGGATTCTCTCAAGAGTTCCTGTGCACCGGCAGGAGCCACAGAGGGCCCAGATCCACCCTCTGGAAAATCCATGAGTGTCCAACCAACAGGAGACCAGGGATTGCTACCTGCTAGCCACTGGGGAGGCCAAATTCAGGGAAAGAGTCACTCCAGAGACGCCAGTGGAGGCAGCCCTGCTGAAAGGTGACCTGGGCCAGCCCCAGTTCTGCTTCAGAGTTCCTGTGGACTGGCAGAAACCACAGAGGGCCAGATCTGTGGAAACTGAAAACTCCACAGGTTTCCAGCCAATGGCTGCTAGCTGCTACCCACAGAGGAAGGCAAACCCAGGGTAAGAGTTGCCTGCAGAGAACCCAGCGTGAAGACACACCACACAAGTGCGCTCTGGGCCCACCTAAATTTCGCTCCAAAGTTCCTGTGGTCAGGCGAGACAGAAAGCCCAAAACAGCCCTTAGGGAATGCCAGGGGTGCCCAGTTGAAGGCAGACCAGAGCATGCTAGCCTCCAGCCCCAGGGGAGCTCACACTCACTGTAAGGGTCGCACACAGACTCTCCTGCTTGTGACTCTGCCTAAGTGATACCTGGGCCCGCCTCCAGTCCGCTCCAGAGTTCCTGTTCACCAGCACGAGCACAAGAGAGGGGCAAAACAGCCCTCAGGGGTTGCCTCAGGAGCCCAGCCAAGGCCAATCCCATTGCCCTCTAGAGGTACATCCACTACCTAGGCCACCAACTTTAGTGGCAGTAGTGCCCATCTGGGGACACTGGGGGAACAGAAGTAGCTCCAAGGTGAGACACAGGTAATCTAGAGTGTCAATACAAGATTATAGGATAGAAGCTGCAATACCTCAGGTCAGTATTTCAAGAAAGGAAGATACACAATCAACATGAAAAAACAAGGGAAGAAAATACCCCAAATAAACCTGGATACCACTGTAACAGAATTCATTCACAGCACAGTTGTTGAAATGTCAGAGAAAGAATTCAGAATGTACATAATTAAAATGATCAGCAAACTAAAGAATGACATAAGTGAACAATTACAGGCAAAAATTGATCAATCCAACAAAGAAATAGATGAGCAAATAAAGGCAACCATCAATCATTCTAACAAAAAGATAAGAGAGCAATTACAAG
>CM053405.1:99133541-99158347 GCA_028644305.1 Xerus rutilus | reverse complement strand
AAAACCACAAACTACAGTGCTGCAGCCACTTCAATGTTTATAGCAGCTCAATTCACAATAGCTAAACTGTGGAACCAACCTAGATGCCCTTCGATAGATGACTGGATAAAGAAACTGTGGTATATATACACAATAGAATATTACTCAGCAATAAGAGAGAATAAAATTATGGCATTTGCAGGTAAATGGATGGAGTTGGAGAATATCATGCTAAGTGAAGTAAGCCAATCTCAGAAAACCAAATGCCGAATATGCTCATTGATAAGTGGATGCTGATCCATAATGGGGGGAATGACATGGGAACAATGGAGGAACTCTGTTCACAAGGGTGTAAGGGGGAAGAGGGCATGGGGACAGTAAAAGTGGTGGAATATGATGGTCATCATAGCCCTAACTTTATGTATGGGCTATGACTGCACATATGTTGTGATTCTATACAACTTACAACTAGAGAATTGATATGTTATCCACTATCTATGTACAATGAATCAAATTGCACTCTGTTATCATGTAAGCCTAACTAGAACAAATAAATAAATTAAATATGAAAAAAAAAAGAATGGATTCTCTCTAAAAAAAAAAAGAATTTTGCTAACAGAGAAAGGGGAAAAGATGATGGGGATGGCCAGCTGAACAAATCTCTGCTACAATACTAAGTGTGGTACTTGACACTTCACATGTCATTTTGTGTGTATCTGTCTACCATCCTTGTTGGACATGATTTTTCAATGCCTATTAGTAAATTAAACACACAGAGCTCTCTCAAAAAGCATTTTTCAATTGCTCATTTAAAGTATTATCCATTCAAGGTATACTAACAGGGGTCAACTTGTAATATTGCCCAGTATTTTTAAAGTGATTCTATAAATTTTAAGACTACCCTTTAGAAAAAGTGGATCACCTAGTACATAAAATCATTCTAATTAATTAGGGTGGTAATGAAACTTAGAGTTCAAGTTCCACTCTCTTTCCTCATCTGTACAACCACTCCATCATGCCCACCCCACATGTGTCGCATCAGGGAACTTTTCCACAAGCTTTGGGTTTATTTCAGTGAAACATGGAGTGTCTGGTTTGAGAGGATCTTTAATTTGAGAATTAAATGTATACCAATGAGGTGTATTTCCTCAGTAGTTGAGAAAAGGAGAGTTAATGGATAGCACAGGCATTCAGAACATAGGCTACACAGTCATGATCCCATCTCCACTACATATGGCCTATATCAGGATGTGAAATGGGAATAATAATATCTAGTCTATGGTTGATGTGAAGACTAAATCCAATAATGCTTATAAGGTCTTAGCACAGTTTATGGCATATTATAAAACTCAATAAACAGTATAGCTCTTATTAGATCTGATCTGCTATTAGATTTGATATGTGAATATTTCTAAGGGATATTTTACAATAGTCACACAGATTATAAATAACCTAATAGAACAATTGTGTTGGAATCCGCTACTTGGCTAGCTCTGATCCCATTAGCCATGCATTATCAGTCTTATTAATGACCACCTTGCTATCTTTTACACAAATATTAAGCTTTGCCTTTTAGCCCTGGGCCTTTTACTCCTGTGCTCATTAACTCCGTGCTGTTATAAAGTCATTTTCTGTCACTCTTTATTCCTCTCCTCTACGTGATTTTATACTGGTAAGAACTCCTTGCATTTAGCAAACTTAACATGAATATTGCTTTATCTTTTATCTTAAGTTGGGTGTGCTGTAGCCCATTTAGCTTTGAAATTAAGCTTTAGGAATAAAAACATAGAATTTGCTGATCTTCAACAATCACTCTAAATCTCTAAGCTTCCTGTCCATCTTCTCTTATCCTTTTCCATTCTCTACAGGGCTGAAGGAGAGTCTGGATATCAACACTCGCACAACTGCTATCTGGGCTATCCAGCTCTCAGCACTAGAGAACAGTGGGGACATCTCCTGCTGTGGCTCTGCTTGCATTAGTCAATGTGGCACTAGTTTGGAACCTTCGGTAGACATTTATAATTGTGCCATGCCAACAAATTACTTTGTCTCACCCTTTCCTGATGCTAAGTCTTTCTAGGCTTGTTTTAAATTCTTCAGGATTAAAGGATGAAATTTAAAAGCAAGTTTCCTTTACTCCCTAGGTGACAGGCATGCTGATATTACATTCATTACCATCATTTATTGTCTTTATTATTATGTAATTGAATGGTGATACTGTTAATAACAGTGCACATTCTATCTCCAAACATTTTTGGTGCTGGGGATTGAACTCAGGATCATGCATGTTTGGCAATTGCTATACAACTGAAACGCATCTCTAGCCCCAAACTTTTTAAATGTTTGTCTACTTTTTAAGTAAATATTTATTAAACCACTTCTTTTTTTTCCCTAGATGATAGAAATAGTTGTACATAGTGCAGCTGGGATCTGTCTTCTTATACCTATAAAATCTATTGTGGAAGACTGGTAATTGAACAAGCACTTACAAGAGCGTAGTAAACAGCGCTGAGAAAGAGATGTGGGTGGCTTGGAAGGCTAGAGCAGGAACATATCACGTGAAAGGTGTTGGGAAAGAACTCCTCAGGGTAGCCTAGGAGGACCAGTGAGATTTAGCAATACTAAAAGGAAGGTGAATAAAAGGAGTGAAGTCAGAATAACTCGCAAGCACATAAAGGCCTTCAAGTGAACATTTCATACAATACATACTCAGTAACATACTGAAAAAAATAAAAGAGAAAGGATGACATATTGGAGGAAATGAAAGAAATTCACCATGACTGGAGTGAAGTGAGCGGTTGGGCAAATGTAAGATGAAGCTGAGCGCATGAGTGGAGGCCAGATCAGGCAGCCCACAGGAGTCAAAGCACCATCCATTCAGGGCAATAAAAAGCTGCTAAAGCAGGGCTGGGATTGTAGCTCAGCGGTACAGCGCTTGCCCCTCATGCGTGAGGCCCTGGGTTCGATCCTCAGCACCACATACAAAGCAATAAAATAAAGACATTGTGTCCATCAACAACTAAAAAAATATTTTTTAAAAAAACTGCTAAAACAAGACAGTGACTTACACAGGCTTTCTTTTTAGGACTATCGCTGTGGCTATAATGTGGAAAATGAATTGGGGGAAGTATACGAGAAAAAAGTCCATGGAGTAACCCAAGCAGGAGAGCACAGTGAGGAGGATAAAGGCATAAGAGTAAATTGTATGGGTTTGAGAAATAGTTTGGGTCATATAAAATATCTTTAGACCCTGGGGGAAAGCATTGGTGAGGGAAAGAAGTCTAGAGAATTCTCAGGATATTAGTTAGGCTCAGCTATAATGCCTTCTGTTTGCTGAAGAGAAGTAACTTAGGAGAAATGGTAGATTTGGAAGAGTGGCAGGAGCAAAATCCAAATTATTTGGTGTTGAAGAGTGAGAGGCGAAAAGATGGAAGTAGCATATATAGACTTCGTGTTTCAGGAAGGTTTGTTCTGAAGAAAAAAGGAAGGCGGGAGGGCCTATGGGAGTGGCTCAAGGGTGGAATGGAAAAAATAACCACGAAGAGCAAAATTGAAACCCTGAGAAAGAAGGAGCACAACTAGTAGAGTGAGGCCTCGGAAAAAGCACAAATAATTGGAATAAAGAGCCCCAGAGAAAGAATATCTCTTTGGAAGAAGGGATAAATATTCCTCAGAAATGTGAAGGACAACAGGAAGGATAGAATTGTTAAGTGTGTGGGTGCAGAGGTCAGAGTTCAAAGGAGACCTTGGCATACTGTTTCTGTTTTGTCTAACACAGGAAGTGGGGACATCCAACTGAGAGTTAGAAGGTGGCAAAACAGGAAGTTGAAGCAGAATAGAAGCTAGAGCAAAAGAGCGTGTGAGGAAAATAGAGAAGGATGATCAGGTACCCTGGAGAGCCCTGTAGACTCTGAAGAAACTAAAGTTGTTTGCAGGCATCCTCAGAGCTTTCCTAGTTTTCAGCATCGCAGGCATAGGCTCAGAGGGGCAGGCAGCTGGACGGGCCCAGTTGTATTCCTCTTCTAGATTCAGAAGGCAACTGGCCATCCCTCACCTGGGCTCTCAGGGAGGAGCCTAATCCACAAGTTAACAAAGATTCATGTAAAACTGACACATTACAAAAAATGACTACCCTCCGGTGCCCTGAGAATGGAGGGAGCTGGCAGCTGAGACTCAACTGTTCCTCACCAAGGCAGAGGGGCTCAATTCTCCAATCCATAAAATAATGGGATTGTACAAAACAGTCTCCTCCATGTGGGAGATCTAAATTTCTGTGAAAACTGTGTATCAGCTATAAAGATAACTTCACAATGTCACCATAAATTGGAGAAAACATTTCACAAGAGCACAATTTCTAGAAACCTCTAGAAAAGCAAATTTCTAGAAAATCTCTTACATTAGAGAATAGAAGTTCCCTGACTACCTGTAAATCCACATTTTACTCACATTCAGAAACCCAGAGCATCCATGATGTTATCTAGAAAAGCAGCTCAACTTTTTAGCATATCACAGAGGGAGGAAACCACCTCCTGAACTGTGGGAGTAGCTGATCTGGGAGGTATATAACGAATGTCCCCCCTGAAGGAAAAAAAGACATATCAGGGGACAAGAGCAGTAAACCTTTATGTAACTCTAAAATTAATTGACACGTGGTTTAAAGCCAAATCAAAATAATGTTTTTTTAAAGCGCCTTTCCTAGAAACTCAGGCTAGAGAGTAGAGGAGGGATTTTTCTTTCATTTTCCTTCTCTGCCAGATGAGTAATTTCAGAACGACTGCTGAGTGCTGAACAATAAGACATTCAAGGACCAAAACTGGAGAGTCGTTTTTTTCTCCACAACACCCTCGGGTAGCTGTTCGCTGTCTCTGGCAGACAAAATTATTTTCCAGCCGGCTCCTGGAGGACCATCTATAAACAAATTAGAAATTTCAAAGGGTTTGTTTTCTGCCTTCTGGCTGCCAGTAGGGGCCGTTCCCTTTGTGTCCTTCATATGAAAAAGTAATTTAACAAAGAAAAAAGAGAGAGAGCTGCCTCAGTTCAAAACAGACAAGCATGTACACCCTCTTGCCTCCCTTCTGTCTTCCCCCTCTGTCCATTGTCATGTTTGGTCAGTTTTCTGTCAAAACAACTTTTATTGTATGCAGCTTTCAGTCCTGCAGGGCTCCAGGAGCTTGGGAGACAAGCTGTTTTCCTACAGCAATTCCATCAATAAGAAGAAAATGGGAAATGAGTACTGATTTATGGCTGATGCTTCATAACAAATAGCAGCAGTAAGAAAACGCCCACCCAGCTACAGAGGGAAAAAAAGAGAGAAGTGTGTCCCTTTCCACCCAGCTCAGATTCAGACCCAAGCAAGCACAGCCTGAAAACAAAAGAGATCTTTCTAAGCACTTTACAACAGCTTATCAAGTAAAGCACAAGAATATATTTCAATGGAAAGAAAAAAAATCAAGTCTCTGACTCAGGCTAACACAGAGCAGCAGTTAAGCTGAGTGTCTGGCGCTGCTAAAAACCTTCCTCCCCAGTACATCTTAGTTGATTGAAATCACCAAGTACACAGGTATGAAGAAGGCATTTTATGGTCCTTGGTTTCCTGTGAAGAAAACTAAGACCTAAAGAATAGGGGGGTGGGGTATGTCTATAATGACATAGCAAACCGTCTTGAAGACAGGACCAGCAGGCCAGGGTCACTGGTCCCTGTTTCATGTGGCCCAAAGTCAGCATATGGAGAATGAGATGCTTTTCTGAGTTTTGGCATGAAAAGTCCATTTTCTCATTATCTTAGTTTTCATTCTCTGGGATTGATTTGAGGCTTGGCTGGCAGTCAAGAGCTGAAGAACAGGAGGTTCACAAATACAGCTATTTCTAGCATGCTGATACTCTCTACTAATCATGGTTTAAGTGGCATGCCAAATCTAGACTCTGCTTTCTAGGGCCCCATTCAGAGGCTTGCATTTTAAGGTGAAGAGGTCTTAAAAGCCTTCCTAGCACGGTGCATTTCATTTAAGGAAATTCTTGGCTCAGAAAACCCAATTGGAACCTATTGGGAGTATGCCAATAAAAAAAAATACCGTGTGGCCTTAATTTGATTCTGAGTATTTTTTTAAAACATATATTTTGCATACCTCTATTTTCCAATTCTATGCCTGCAGAGTATTTGGATTTTTTAGGTAAATACCAGCCTTGGGTTCAAATACAGAATGAAAAATGGCTTGTAGGGGTAAAGGGTTCAGGAGCAGACCCAGCCCAGGTCCAGAGTACACGCATGTGCATTTGTGTGTGTGTGTGCTTGTTTCTGGAGGAGGAGGAGGGAGCATACATCGGAGTGCTAGTGAATGGAGTGGAGATAGAGGACAGAAATGTGACATCTCCATCTGGCTCCATAAGGCAAGTGCAACTTCCTTCTCTAGCCCAAATCAAACAAAAATTTCAGAACAATGTTCAGGTCATGAGAAACAAAGAAATTGTTTCCCGTCTTCCCAGTAGAAATATTTTGACTCCTCCCACATGCACCCTACACACATACCTCAAAGTGTATCTTTGGGAGCTGGTTAAGAAACAAACATCATTTTAAATTTATTCATGTATCCCCAATCTGTTTCCGGTGAATGAGACGGAGCCATCCCTTTCTGCAAGGTGTTAAAGAAAAGCATAATGTCGGAAGTGGAGGAGTCCGGTTTCAACAGGAGTATTTATAGTACTTGGGCTGAGATGATTGACCTGGGTTCAAATGACTAATAGAGAACAGACAAATGGTTCTTCCCTCCCCCCCCATATCGTCAAAGAATACAATATTATGCTGAAGACAAGATGTAATAAGCCTCAACACATGTAATCTAAGGGAGATGAAATGTAAGTCACAGAGGGAGTCTAGGTAGTGTATTCAATAGCATACAGCAGTTTTACAAATTGTTTATTTCCTTCACCAGATGGACCTTTTTAAATTTCCTCTCTGTGTACCTTAGTCCTAATGGAAAATCCACCTGAACCGCTTCAGTGCCTGCGTGGCCCTTTCTGGGATCCTGGCCAGACACAGTGCATGCAGGGTTAGCACCAGCCTTGAGCGGCTCTCTGCCCTGAGTAAGGTTATTAAACAGGAACATTTGACTCATAATTTGTTCTCCTCATGTTAAGTAGATTGCAATAACTCAGCTGTCGAGGATCTGTTTATCAATGCTCTGTGGCTTTCAGCAGCAGATATTTTATAACCACTAAGTAGATGTTCAGACCACTCATCAAATGAAAATCTCCTGTACTCAGAGCTGGTGTTATCATCACAACCCACCAAGTGAAGAGCCCTGGAGAGGTAGTAACCCTGCCCCAGAGCCTATCAGGCTTAGCCAGATCCTCATCCTGGGGAATTCCCTTCCACTAAATGACTTTAATAGAAACTGGCCCACCCTCAGAAAGACACTAGAACATTTCAGAGACTCTTTGTTGGCCTGTACTATCCTAAAAAACTGCCATGATAGTTATTTTTATTATCTCCTTTATTCTAATAGAAGTTTTTATAGGCATCCTAATTCAGAAAGAAAGAAAGAAAGAAAAAAAGAAAGAAAGAAAGAAAGAAAGAAAGAAAGAAAGAAAGAAAGAAAGAAAGAAAGAAAAGCAGGTAAATAAATATATAGGTATATTCAGATTTTGGATTTTTCAGATTTTGAAATATTGCACATACATAATGAGATATCTGGGGAATCAGACCAAAGTCTAATCCTAAAATTCACTTATGTTTCATATATACCTTATACAATAACCTGAAGATAATCTTATACAATGTTTTTAGTGCAGCTTGTTTTGACTGCCATCGGTCCCATGAGGTCAGGTATGGAATTTTCCACTTCTGGCAATATGTTGCCACTCAAGAAATTTTGGATTTTAGAGCACTCCAAATTTCAGATTTTAGGGTAAGGAATGCTCAGACTATACAGTCTATATTATGTTGATCATGTATCTCTGAAACTAGACAATCTGAGATTAATTGAAGACATGATGATTGGCACTGATATGGTTCCTCCATAATAATCTGATTTTTGTTAGTCATTCTGGCATTTCCCACTTACCATCCAATGTGCTATCCTCAACATGAAGGTGAGCAACAATTTAACTGGAGGATATTGGCCAATTTTAGGCACTAGTAATGAAACTAGATCCTAAGGAACCGCTTAGGAAATATCCAAAATAGTAGAAGGACAGAATGTTTTTATTATTAAGTGAGAATTTCCACATGTTGAAAAAAATGCGTATGGCTGGGCATGGTAGTGCACACTCGTAATTCTGCAGACTCAGGAGGTGGAGACAGGAGGATTGCATGTTCAAGTCCAGCCTTAGCAACTTAGTGAGGCTCTAAGCACTTAGCGAGATCCTCTCTCAAAATAAAAGGAGGGCTGGGGCTGTAGCTCAGTGGTAGAGCGCTTGCCTAGCATGTATGAGGCACTGGGTTCGATCCTCAGCACCACATATAAATAATAATTGAATAAAATAAAGATCCATCAACAACTAAAAAAAATATTAAAAATAAAATAAAATTTAAAAAAATTTAAAAAATAAATAAAAAGAGATGGGGATGTGACTCAGTGGTTGAGCATCCCTGGGTTCAATTTTTGGTATCAAAAAAAGAAAACAGAAAAAGAAAAAAAATACTGTGATTCAATTTTTTAAACAAAGTCCTTGTACTTATCAGTTCTATAAACAAATGAATTCCCTGTTTTGATTAAGTGCCTTTAAGTTGGAATACTGTTGCCTGCAACCAGGGAGCACTGAATAATCCCCATGCTAGTGACAGGAGCAGGGCGCTGTGGCTGGCTCAACCTACATCTCCTCCCCTCCCACCTCAAGGGAGGAGAGAGGCACTACTGGAGGATAATAGCCACTCAGGTTGACATAAAATGCAAGGGAGGCTTTTCCCCAACGGAACACAAAGGCACAAGACACAGTCAACAACTATCTTAAGAATCCTCTAGCTGCCCTTATTTCCTGCAGGTTACATTAATCATAGGGTGTTATTCCTATCACTATGACAACTGCTGAGACTTGAGAAGAGAACGATTTACAATTAGAAAAGAAATAAAAAGATTATTAGAGGAAGCCTCTCATGAGAAAATATATTTAATATAAAATCTGAGGGATAAACATGAAGCAAGACAAATTCAAAGTCTGGGGAACTATAAAGATAAAGCCTCATAACTCTAAAAGAATTTGGAAAACTGTTCTAATTCATCTGCAGAAAGTAGTGAGATAACAATAACTTATAACAAAGTGGAACAATTTTAATAATATACTATAATTTTAAGAAAGAAAAGAATAAGAGATGGCCACATTCATCCTAACAAAAAAGGCTGGAAAAGCTGTATTTTTAAAGAAAAAAATCCAAAGAAGACTCAAAGAAACTCAAATGAATTAAGCTCCACAGAGCAAGGAACTCTTTACAAGAAGAAAAGTCTTACCACTGCTCTCATACCTGGCAGAGCAGAAGGAGGAAGATAAATCTACCAAAGTCTTAGTAGACCATATTCTATGAACTTCAAACAGCTTCATGTGACACTCACAACAGATTGCAGTCTGAAGGTGCTCCAGCCATACAGCAAGACTCCAACTACCCACTGTGTCTTCTCCATGAGACTTTATTGAGTTCTCAGGAATCAAGGATTCATACACCAAAAGCAGGGCAGAAGAGAGCTAACAGATATGTCCCTTAATGGTTTTATATACTATGGATCACATATATTCACATTATAGGTGATTCTTTATACAATAAGATATTATATATTTATTTATGGTATGTAATGCTATATGTAATATACATACATAATTACATGTAATATACATGTAATTCTATATAATATTGTATATCCATCTATAGTACATATACACATATATAAATATATGCTTTCTTTAAAACACTTGTCTACAGCAAAGACTAGCAATGAATAAGGTATTTGTAATATATATAGTAGTAAAATCTAAAATGACAAGCATTCAAAGTGTAAGGAGCATAGAAGGAATTATACTATTTTAAGGTTCTTACATGGTTCATTGAAATAGATAACAGTTTAATAATTCATACCATAAACTCTAAAACAATTACATAAGACAAATCTACCACAAAGAATTATAAAGATAATGCAATTCACTTGAGAGAAGACAAGAAGGAGAAAAAGTAGAATAAAGAACAAATGGATTAAATATAAAACAAACATCAACATAGAAGACTTAAAGGCAAGTCTATAAATAATTACATTAAATGTAAATGAACTAAACATACCTGTTAAAAGACAGAAATTATTCGGTTGGATTAAACAATCAAGACTAATTTTATGCTGCTTATAAGAAACATGTCACTGTTATGAAGCTCAGAGTAGTTGAAAATAAAATCATGGAAGAAGGTATGAACATGTGGTGAGTAATCTCCAGAGAAGCCTGCCATCCATTCCTACCTGCCTGGACAAGCATGCTGCTCCTCACATCAAAAGCTGCAATCTAATTCCCCTCTCTTTGAACCTAGGCTGGCTTTAGAGACTTGTTTAATGAGCAGAGTACAGCAGGCATGCCATTCTGGAGCCTCTGAGGCTACTTTATCATACACCTTGCAGTTTCTACCCAAGATTCTTCGAATGCCTGCTTATTTGGATGCTGCCTTTGAGAAGGCAAGCACCATGCAGTGAGAAGTCTTGGTCCTCCCCTGTGGAATGAGCAAAAGTGGAGAAGGGATGGGGGTATAAAGTCACCGTGATGAGATCCCCCCACATGGACAGAAACACTTGGAATAGAAGTTTTTCTGTATAAAATTCCCTATGATTTTTTTCTTAATGCATTGGACTTAACCATGAAGTGTGAGGTCACTTGGGGATGGAGAGGAGCAGGTGAGCAAAGGGGTACACCAGGAAAGCCTTTCATGACATCATTCCCACAATACCACTCCTTCAGATATTCTTCTGAGACAATTAGGGAGAAACAGAAGTTTTTCCCCACTGGAATGCTCTAAAATGAGTTTGAGTAATGAAGTAATTAAAATAAATTCAGGGACCCTCTACATCCCAAGCTGAAAATCCATTCACTATCCAATTTCCCACCCTAAATAAGGCCCAAGTGTGTTGTATGACATAATATACGAGACCTTCAGCAATGAGATTAAGTAACAACATTAAAATATCCTATAAAAATGCATCAAGATATTCTAATAATAAAACGTCAACAATGCAGAACTGGTTCAGAGTTTAATATAAAAACACTCTCATTATCATATTAAAATTCAAAGTCATAGCATACCAAACATAAGTGCAAATCAAATTATTTTGCCCTTTGCAAGTTAAAATCCAAAAGCATGAAAGTTAAAGATCAGTTTTTCTTGTCCTAGCCAGTTCATGATCTGTAGTCGGAAATTCTCAAAATTCAAAATCTATCCTCCCTGAAAATTTTTTTTCATGTTTCTGATGAATTTCTTGATGCCTCACTGAAACTAAGTTTCCACCAGCAACTTCATTCTGGGTTGTCGCTCCTTGAGATGGTTGTGATTCCTTCTGTACATCAAAAACAATATTAATTCAGTGCCAGTTTTCTATATGAATCTCTTTCCTAAGATCCTTAACAATTCATTACAACACATAAGATTACCCTACCCCTGGCTTCACAACAACTACATTAAGAAAACAAGAAAATCTCCAGGTTTAGGAATAATTACTGCAGGAAAAGTAAATTCAGAAAACCCAGTTCTAAGGATTGCCAGACCCCATCCAGTAAAGATTCATTGATGCCTGAAGGGAAAAGAATGGATGGAAAAACCTTGGTTCAGCATCACCACCAAGTTGATGCTTATTTGCTAGAATCCACAAGCTATGAACTTAAAAGCAACTGGGTGAAATCTCCCAGCAACACATTAATATTGGCTGCATTCATTCACTATTTCTGTGGGTGATCTCTCTTAACTTGCTGTCTCATTTCTCAGAGTGGCATTGAGATATTGCAGCCTGGTTGCAAAGCTTAGAAATGTGAAATGATGGAAACCCAGTCAGTAGGCGTTCTTTGAGCTGCACACATTTTCCATCCGATGTATTTAACTACTGAGTTTCACTTGCACTTACATCTTGTGAGTTCCTGGAATTTGGTGCTGCTTGCAGGTGAGCACTATGTAATAATAAAGACTGCACAGTGTCTTGTGAGAAAGCCCTCATCAACTTCTGTTGCAACCTCTGTCTCTTGTATTAGAATTGCCTAGGGAAGATTGGTACCTCCACGTTGAGTATATTCAGCTAGAAGAACACTCTCAACTGGATGTTCACTTGTAAAAGATTGCCTCTACCTGACACCATATGTAAAAGTTAACTCAAATGAATCAAAGATCTAAAAGTAAAAGCTAAAACTAAATGGCACCTGAAACAAGCCAAACATCAAAGACCACATGTTGTGTTATTTAATTCATACGAAATACTCAGAATAAGCAAATCCATAGAGACAGAAAATGGATTAGTGCTTCCAAGAGGGTTGGGAGGGAGGGGCATGGGGTGTGATTCTAATATATACAGAGTAGCTTTAGAAATGATAACAATGCTCCGAAATTAGCGGTAATAGTTGCATAAGCTTATGGATATATTAAAATATACAAGATTCTACACTTTATTAAAGGGGTGAGTTTTATGATGCATGAATACTCAAACATATTTTTTTAACTCTTTTTTTTTTTTGGTACTGGAGATTGAACTCAGGGGCACTTGACCACTGAGCCACATCCCCAGCCCTATTTTGTGTGTTATGTAGAGACAGGGTCTCACTGAGTTGCTTAGCATCTCGCCATTGCTGAGGCTGGCTTTGAACTCGTGATTCTCCTGTCTCAGCCTCCCTAAGTGCTGGGATTACAGGATTGTGCCACCGCGCCCGGCTATTTTTTTAACTCTTAAACATATTTTTGGGGGGTACTTGGGATTGAACTCAAGGGTACTCGACCACTGAGCCACATCCCCAGCCCTATTTCATATTTTATTTAGAGACAGGGTCTCATTGAGTTGCTTAGCACCACACTTTTGCTGAGGCTGGCTTTGAACTCATGATCCTCCTGCCTCAGCCTCCCAGGCTGCTGAGATTACAGGTGTGTGCCACTATGCCTGGTTTCAACATATTTTTTTAACCAAAACTTCTGCAGTACTTTAGAATCCTGTGCCCCTGGGGCCTAATGAGGATCAATACTATTACCGTATCCTCAAGATGCCATTTTTCCTTTTCCCACCTGGCATGTTCTCTTAAAACTAGATTGAAAATTAAAATTACATTTTTTGCCATCACTCCAAAACATAGCAGTTTAGAGTAGCAGACGTTTATTTAGTTCCAGATCCTGCAGGTTGGCATGTTGAAAGAGGTTCACCTTGGCAGTTCTTCTCATTTTGGATGGTACATGTATCTATAGTCAGCTTCTGGGTTCACTAGGGGCTAGAAAAACCTCAGCCTCACTCAGGGTGGGTCATCTTTGGTCTACATGGTTGTTCATCCTCCAGTCATGGCAAGGGTAGCAGGGGAGAGGGAGAGGGGGAGGGAGAAAGCTTTTGCAGAGGAAGTTAAACAATGTCACTTCCACTGCATTCTACTGGACAAAGGAAATAACAACACCAGCTTTGACTCAAGAGAAGGTATACAAAATTTTCAGTTTGCTAAGAGGAACTGCAAAGTCTCATTAAAAGGGTTATGGATTCAGGATATTGGGCATTTTCTTAATCTACCATCTCTTAGAGTAGAAGTTCCAAGACAATAGCTAGAGAACAAGAAGCACTCATCAGAGAAGGAGGATGGGAGATTTCAGAAAGAAAATTTCTGAGATTAAAAAAAAAATAGGAACTGATAAACTGATATGTTAGACCAGATTGAAAGGAGTTTTATAGTTCCTTCAGAGAGTAATAGTATGGATTACAGGATCATGGGAAATAATTCCTTTAGGGGTCAGGTGAGTAATATAATTATGTGAAGTAGGAAGGAATGAGCTGTGGAGTGTATGTCCAGCTTAAAATAATCAAATGCTTAGTTTCAGGGAAAATATAAAGGATTTCAAATATATTAAATATAGTATAATATAGACTTCATGGTGTATGTGATCGTATTTACATATTTGCCTACTTACACGTTTATATGGTCATACTAATGTAAACACTGAATATTAACAAGCGAAAGTGTGATATAAGTGCAATGATAGAATAAAGTAGGGAGAAGTGTATTTTAGAATCAGGAAATGAGGTGAAAAGGGACCAAACTCCAAAGATCAGCCAGGTATGGTGGCTCACACCTGTGACTCCAAATCTGTGCAGTTCAGGAGCCTGAGGTAGAAGGAGCACAGGTTCAAGGCCAGTCTCAGAAATTGAGCAAGACTCTAAGCAACTTAGGAAGACCTTGTTTCAAAATAAAAATAAAAAAGACTGGGTATGCACTCAGGGGTAAAGCACCCCTGGGTTCAATTCTCAGTACTCTCTCCTGCTAAAAAAATTTCCAGAGATCATCAGAAACCTCAAAGCATCTCAAGTATTGCTGATAAAAACTGAGATAAGTCTTTGATTTATTGAGAAATCCCTATGTGCAAGCTAAAAAACAGGAATATAAAATTAGACAATAATTGATAGAGACTTAGGTTGTCTTGTATATTATATTACTAGATTGTATTTGTCTAAAATTAAGTTTATTTGAAGATATCTGGACAAACTATCACAAAACTTAATTCAAAAAATATGCTAGTGCCACTTAAATGTAGGGAAAGCTGTTTTAAGATTTCTAATCGCAAATAATTTTTGTGGCTGTCTTTAAAGGAGTAGTTAATATAACCACAGGATGATAGTAAATGATTTAGAAACAGTAAAGTTTATTGGGAAAGTTTCTAAAATTCATGAACATTTACTTGAAATGACTCTAGCTATGAGCATGTGTTTAAAGCCATTACATTTAATGACTTTAAGATATCCTGCTCCTACTTTATAACATATTTGGTAACTCTGTCTTAACTAGGGCCTGCTATTTTAAGGGCAAGTTTAAACTTCATACAGAGAAAATTAATATGTGTTAATGCACACAAAATCTACAATAATAGAACATGAAGGCAAACACATTCTGGAATGATGACATAATCTTTTCATCCTCTGGTTTGGGTCCAGGTACTTAGTTTTAGCTTGGAGGCTTTATAATTTTTATAAAATAAGATTACTTATAAATCTTCTTTGTCAGAAAACCAACAGTAATTGACAGTGTTTTTGTATCTTGGCTTCCTTGAAGCAATTCTCTTTCATTTTCTGTATTTTGAAAACCACATACTGGGATTTCTCCTGGAGGCCAATTAGATTGATGTATTGGCTAGTGAGGATGGGTAAACTCTAGAACAAGGAACTGGCCAGAGCCATTGTTCCCATGGGTGCACTTACCAGGCACACTGGAGTCTCATTCAAGCCTTCAC
Source organism: Xerus rutilus (assembly GCA_028644305.1). Lineage (NCBI taxonomy): Eukaryota > Metazoa > Chordata > Mammalia > Rodentia > Sciuridae > Xerus > Xerus rutilus. The sequence goes on along the minus strand of CM053405.1, from coordinate 99,142,956 downwards.
TGTGTAATGCTCTCATTTAAAGCAGAGCTTGTGGGTAATAAACAAAATGTACCTCAGTGGTAAAACCACACTGTCCTATTGAGCAGGCCACATCTTAAGGGGCACTGGGAAACCAAACATCTGTTTCGTGATTTTTAAGGCGAATGACAAGAAATTAAACCAGTCTGTAATTTCTGGCCTTGGTGTCTCATCTCTCATTTCCAAATTCTAGATCAAAGAAAGTGTGTGTATATGAGGGAGGGGGTTGGGTAATCAAATCATTTTAATAATTTTAAATTACCTGATTAAGGGTAGATAGATATTCTATAGAAACAAAATGACTATCAATTTGAAGAGGAAAGATAAGTTTTTACTTTCTTAATACTATTGAATGGACATCTATTGAGCATCTTTACTTTCCAAAGAGACCATATTTAGACCCCACCGAGATTTTTAAGATAAGTAGTTTGCAGGCCTGGACCTGAAGAGCTTATATGTTCATCATAGAATTTGAGATTTAATGGACATTTGTAATCTTGTAGCTTGTAGGCAAATCTGGTACAGAGCTTTGTTTATTGACTTTGTAATTTGAATGTTTTATGTCATACTTTATCCAGAGAAACCAAGGCCAGTTCTGGGGAGTTACATCTGATAACTTCACATAGATATAGTACTCATTTAACCTCTGAAGCAATTGAGTTTGCAACACTGACGTAAACAACTGAAGCCACTACACAAACCCATGGAATAAATTGGGAGACAATATGTCATAGAGGGAAACATATTTTTCATCCAAAAGAGATTCACATGTGAATTCTGGCTCTGCCACTTGATGTCTACATGATCTTAAGCAAGTTATAACATGTTCTTCTTAGGGATTTATTTTACTCACCTGTAAATGGGGCTAAAAACACTAACTCACAATGTAGGGACACTACACAAGATTTCTGATTGGCATCAGATCTGTTACACTGTGAAGTCCTTATATAATTGAATACTCATTCTATCCTTCCCTTGCTGCAGATGCCAACAGACCCCTGAAGAAGGATCCATTAATCTGTCTGCATGGCCAGAAACACTTCACAAAAGCAAGTAGTCATTTGAACTAGGCCATGAACCATAGAAAGGGTTTCAACAGATAAAGATGAGATGTAGGGCTTTCTAGGGTTGAGGTCCCCTGATGGGCCGATGAAGAGCAAGGCCACTTGATGAGGGTTCTGTGGGAAGGTATAGCAGGGAGCATTTTCTGAGAGTAAGCAGGGAACAAGCCTGGAGCAGCCTGTGCTGTTCACCAGTGGCTGTCACATGTCCCCATGGTGTGGCAGAATGCATGGTTGACTGTATTTATACAGTATAAGATAGAGTCAGATAATTCACAGATCCCTGGAGCTGAGATCTGGAATATGGAGGTTTAGAAGGCCATTCATGAAAGACAAACATAAAAGGAAAGATTAGGGCCCAGGGACTAATCCTAGAGTTCAGAGCATATGCAGATACTTCTTGAGAATAAACTCAGATGCCATATCTTATTCAAATGATCTATCCTGAGGTTCAGTGACAGAAAATTTATGTTTTGCATGTTTTTTGTAATTATGAGAATATGTAATTTAGGTCCTTCTGAGCAGTCTGTAACTTCTACAGGAGGCACCAACTACCTGACTTGAAGGAGAGTTAGTTACCGCAATGGTTATAAGGCTGGATGACCCAGTTGTTCTGCACAGATTTGGTAGTGTCTGGAGAAGTCATGATTTGTGCAGTGAGTGGGAATAAGAATCCTGTAGGGCCAGGTAAGTTGTTCCTTCCAATCCTCATTCTGAAGCAGGAGATAAACATGTTTTTAGACATGAAGGAATTTGATTAGCACTCTCATGATCTGGGTATAAACTTGGAGCAATCAATGGAAATTAGGAAGATTAGTACTGCAAGGAGATGAAAATCTTCCTTTGTGAGGAAGTCATCATGAAGGGAGGGAAGGTGGAGTTCAAGACATAGAGCATGGAATGTAAGAAATCTCATGGACCATCAGGACTGCAGGAGCCAGAGGATGAGAAATCTAAAATGAATGTGAATAGCATAATAGGAGTTAGAAGTAAGAGGCTCTCACCACCAGTGGCCTTGGTTACTCTTTCAGGATGCTTGCTGTCCCATAGACTGATCAGCACCAAGCACCTGGCCTCACACAGCACTGGCACTGTTGCCTCTATTGGTGATACATCCGGTTTTCAAGTGCATACAGGAGACCTTGAAAGCAGAAATATGTATGTGCAGATCTAATATCCCCATCCAATGCAGTAACTAGTTACTACTCTGTGAGTTTTGGCAAAATGCTAGCCTTACAGAATGCCAAGAAGTGGGGGGATTCTGAAAAACTTATCATGAACTTTCCTGAGACATTTTCCCAATGCTCAAGTCAAGGTATTAAACTGTTCTACTCAGGTAAACATGGGAGAATGCAGAATGGTGAGAATTAAGGGAGAATGTATACAAAAGTCTATAGCACTGATCATTCAGACTGATAAAGTTGTCAAACTGGGCTATCCTGTGGCTAGGAATCTGCCCTGCACTCAGTGTCACCCTACTTAAGCAGCCAACCTCCCTTCACTACAACACTTCAGAAATGCACTGCATTCTCTCTTAAGCACCAAGCCTTGGTTCTCATAGGTAGACGGTTTTATCATGGTAGGCTGGGAAAAACAATGGACTCCTCCAAATCCCTCAGGAAAAAGGAGTGTGATATGTGTGTGTGCGTGTATGTGTGTATGAGAGAGAGAGAGAGAGAGACATGACTATCTTGTGATTTTTGCAGGTATGCTTGATACCACTCAGAATGTGATATATATAAAATTATAGTGCTACCTGGTATAATATAAAAGGATGGTGGGGTGATACAGATAGATAGGATGGATGGATAGATAGATAGATAGACAGATAGATAGATAGATCTATAGAATAGGGCCATTGACTCCCACTGTAAAATAAACATTTAGATGTGGGACCTTGTACATCCCATGGAAAGTGAAACTTATTCTCTTCAAGGAATGCCTGACATGTGTATTGAGAGTTCTCTTGGCATGAACTGTCAGACTCTAATAAAAGTAATAATCTCCCATGATTGTTTGTAGCTTAAAGATGTACCCATGAAACTTCATATAAATATTCAAATTTTCAGAATATCTTCTAAAATGAAGATGTAAAAACAAAGGCTCTTCATTCCCACATGACAACACTCCACAGGACCTGAATAAAAACGTACACCTGTGTGTTCTTTCCAATCCCAACAAATCTGCTCTGCTCCTCCATGTGGTACATGGACCACTTCCCTTATTTGTGTTTGTTTTTGTCTATCTTAATTAAAGGAATAGAAAGTACAGAGGATCTAGCCTGATCAAAGCAGGAGAGGTATAAAGTATGAATTACTTAGCAGAATATATGCTAAGCTGTGAGGACAGAACGCAAGGTTGGGACTATCATGGGACTATGAAAACCACCCTAAGCTATTAAACTTTTTTCTTTAGATAATGTTAAGAAAGCTTTTACCTCAGAGTTAGGCAAATATAAACTTTTTAAAAAATGTAACTTCAGAAGCAATGTGGAAGACACAATATTAAAGTTGAAGAGTAGAAGTTATTGTGGAAGAGCACACATAAAAAAAAAATTCGAGCATGACCTACAGCCTTGCCCATGATGCTGAAGGAGGAGGAAGCGAGACTGCAGAGAACTCAAGAGATGGAATCTACCAAGTGTAGTAGGCAATGGCCTGGATGTAAGTAAGGAAATTAAGATGATGATTCTACCTTCAGTGTGTGAGAGAAGAACATTAAATCATGAGATGAATTCACAGGGGGCTGAATTCAAGAAAGGATGATTTTCATGTGAATATGCTAAACTGAAGAAATTGACTAGTCACTTAATAAGAAAACATGCAGCAAATGGAGCTTATGGAAGAAAGACTTAAATATAAGGACTTGGACATCATCAGTAGAGAGGTGATATTTGAAGCTAAGGACTAGGTAAGATTGTCCAGGTTGAGGAGAAGAGGGCAGCAGAGCCTTCTGGAAAAGTATACCCTCAGAGATGGTGATAGAAGAAGTGCCAGTGGGTGAGACTGAGACCCTTGTCCTTGGCATTGGGTCTAATTTGACCTGTGGGAAGAACTGATGGAGATCAAGGTGGGGCAGAGAGGGAAGGTGGGGCATTTATTCCCCTGGCTCCCTCTCTACTGAGTTGCCCCAGGATAACCACATTCCTTACTAAAGTCCACAGTTCCTGTCAGGCTCCCCTCCCCATACAGCAGTGGGGAGGAGTCCTTAAGTGTGGTCACCTCCTATCTCTAATTCCAGCGTCCTGCCCCCTCCCTTGCTAACTTCCCATACCCTGTCCTGTCTTTTTCTTGTCTATTTTTAATTTTTTTTACTAAATAATAATTGTATGTATTTATGGGATACAGTGTGGTATTTCAATACATACATGTATCTATATATTATGTAATGATCAAATTAGAGTAATTGGCATATTTATCACTTCAGACACTTATCATTTATGATGGGAACATTCAAAATCCTATCAGTTATTTTGAAACATGTAGTTATTTGTTGTAAATCATAGTTAGGCTACTGTGCTATGGAATATTAGAAATCATTCCTTCTATCCAACTGCATCACCATACCCATTAACCATCTTCCCTCCCCACAACCCTTCCCAGGCTCTCATAACCACTCTTCCACTCTCTTTTTCTGTGAGATCAACCTTTTTAGTTTCTACTTATAAGTAAGAACATGGAGTATTTGTCCTTCTGTGCCTGGTTTATTTCACTTAACATAATGTCCTCCAGGTTCATCCATATTGTGGCAAGTGAAAGGATTCCATTTTTTTTTTGTAGCTGAATAGTATTCCATAATATACATGTGCCACATTTTCTTTATCCATTCATCCATTCATTGACACCTAGCTTGATTCCATAGCATGTCTGTTGTGAACAGTAATAAACACGAGAGCCTTGCCCCATCTTTGTCCCTTCATTATGCTCCTTTCAATTACTCAGTGTGAACGTGCCATCTGCTTCCTGATAGAATCCTACTAACTCAGAGGTAAATCCCATAGGGTGCAATCTCCTGGAAGCCCTGGTAGAAGAGTTGACAGGAACACTGCAGACTGCAGAATAAAGATTAGAAAGAAGCAGATTTTAGCTTTCTTTCTTTCCTTTTAGCTTTCTTTCTTTCTTTCTTTCTTTCTTTCTTTTTCTCTTTCTCTCTTTCTCTCTTTCTTCTTTCTTTCCTTCTTTCCTTCCCTCTGTCTTTCTTCAGAACACTGGTGTGGACAGGAGTCAGGTTGCAAGGTTTGGTGGCAAAAATGAATTGCTAAAAGAAATTGGGGCAGTAAGTAAAAACGATTGCTTCAAAAAGCTTTGTGCTGTACAGGGGAAAAAAGGAGATAGGACATCGGTCTGAAACAGAACTCATCTATGCCTTTAAAGTTAAGAGAGATAGAAAAAGCACCATAAAACTGCTTTTTGTTTTGTCACTTGCCTTATTGTCACATGATCCAAACGGCCTCTTTAAATTAGCAAATCACTTTCTCCCTGGAATTTTAATATGAGAGAAAAGTTGCAAATATGACCAAGAGACAACTAAAGATGAAGTATCTAGTTCAGGCTTACCTCTCTAAGTTATTCCAGTTATTAATCATTTATAGGACACCATAAGCCACCTCCAGGAAAATGATGACTCTTTATTGCTTGTTAAAAATATTTACATTTTCCTCCACCAGCTGTATATAAGGGATTGATATTTTCTGAATTGCTAAGTCAATAACATCTTCCTCGAGCCATCAAAGGATTTGATAAACCAGCAAAACACAAGAGCCTCTGCTGCAAATAAGTGGGAGGCACTCGGGCTGTCAGGCAATTAAGTGGACCTGAATAAGCTGATGTAATTAAGCCTCTTACTGCATAATTATCTTTATTTTAAATGTGTCTTTTGATGAAACATCTGTTCCCTGCTCCAGATATGAAAAGAGGGACCCATGCTCATGAAGAAAACAGAGCTTGTGAGGCGCTCACACATGCTGCCCAGGCTGCTCAGATTCAAGGCAACAAATGTTGTCATTTGTTCCATCTTCGCATGCAAGAGGCAGGTGTCCTTACGTCCTCAGCCTGCATTCGCCTGACCTCCGAGCTCAGAGCAGCTGCCTGGAGTCCTGTTACATAAAACAGCCAAGGGGACACTCAGAGGCTGGGGTGCATCTAGCTGTATGGGCCAGTGCTTTGACCATCTGCAAAGGACAATCAGATGTGCTCAGCAAGTCAAGTTCAGATCCTAATGGTCAGGATTCCCTTGGGTTCCTGTCTCTAGGCAGCAGGAGATGACCCCATGCCTTTAACCAAAGGTCAATAGGATTAGTCAAATCCGAGCTTGTTAAAGGCAAGTCAGTACTACTTTAATTTTGGTGTACTGTTTTGTCTTTTCTCAATTCTGTAGGCCCCAAACTCTTGCTTGTCAAATCCCTATGTTTGTCTGAATGAGGGACTTTGAATCATGCTAATGGACAAGAGAGTCACAGGCTTTGGTGAGAAAGAAACCTTTCTATTCTGGTGCTGCCCCTTGTGGGCTAGGTGAACCATGGTTGTCTTTCAGCATCCATTGTTCAACTCTAAACTGAAAATAAGGACACCAACCATGTAGGATGACTGTGAGAATTAGAAGGTAGACAGAAGTCCTGGAAGAGTACCTTGGATATATTAACTGATCTGAATGAGTATTAGTTCTTTTCCCCTTTCTCTGACCTACCTTCTCTCATTGCCTATGCAGAGGCCTAAATACCCAGTTCTTAATAAATAGTGAGAAATTTGCTGGCAAGATTCTCACCAGCATCACCTCTATCCACAGAGTCCTGCATTTTGGGGAACAAGAAATCAGATCATCAGGATGAGGGTTTAATGGGATCAACATCAATCTAGAGAAGCCAGAGGAAGGAACAACATCCTCAGTGACCAGAGGTCACATTCTAGACCCCAGTGACAGCTTCCCTGGCTCATAATGGAGAAAATCTTCCCATGTTTTTATCTTGAAATTCTATTTTCTATGTTTTGGGTAGAGCGCTCCTTTTTATTTATCTCCTTCAACTTATTAATACCATTCATACTGGATTGATTTTTGGCATGCTAAGATATTGAGCATGATAAGTGCCTTAGTCTCTTTTTGTTCTTTTATCAATTTATTGAACTATACATACAATTCATCTATTTAAAGTATACAATTCATTGGCTTTTAGCATTTTCACAGAGGTTTACATTCCTCAGCACAGGAATTCTAGATCATTTTCACCACCTCAAAAAGAAACACTATTATCACTTCCCATTCCATTCTCCCACTGCCCCAGGCAACTGCTAATCTGTTCTCTGTCCTGTGGATTTGTCTTCTCAGGACATTTCATATAAATAGAATCAAACAATATGTAGGTTTTTGGTGTCTGCTTTCTTTCATTTAGCATAATGTTTTCTAGGTCCGTTAATTTTGTAGTATTTATCAGACTTTATTCCTTTTTATGGTCAAATAATATTCCATTGTATGGATATAGCACTTTTACTTGTTCATTCATGATTTGATGGGTATTTGAGTTGTCCCCTCTTTTTTAGCTATTATAAACAATGTTGCTATGATAATTCATATCAATAATTTACACGAACACATATTTTCAGTTTTCTTGTGTATGTACTTAAAGGTGGAATTGTTGGATTATATGGAAACTCTGTTTTTAGCATTTTTTTTCCTGTTGTGCTGGGGATCAAACCCAGGGTCTCACGTATGATAGGCAGGCACTCTTCCATTGAGCAGTTTTTCCACGAATTATTTTGAGCTTTTGGAGAATCTCTCTTACTATTTTTCAAAATGGCTGCATCATTCTAAATTTCTAGGAAGAATCTAAAATTTTTTACATCTTGCCAACACTCGCTATTATCTGTCCATTACAGTACAGCTATTATAGGTCGTGAAGTAGTATATTCTTACGGTTTTGATTTGCACTTCCCTGATAGAAAACTATCTTAGTCTATTGTATAAAACATTTCAATGACTCCCACTAGAAGCCTAGTCCTGAGAATATTTTTTCCTGGATGATTTGTGCTTTCAAGATGACTAATAACCAATATAGAATGTACAGCAGTAAGACAGCTACTAAAGGTCCTTTTTGTGCCACACATTTATGACAACATGTAACACATCATTCTCCAAATGGGGAAAAATGAGAAATTCATCAGGAATAACTTGGTCATCTCAAAGCAAGGGAATTAAAGAGGTAGACATCATGTTAACTAACGAGGAAAAGTTGAAATCTAATTCCATAATACACTTACTATTTAATACTGAGCTTTAATACCAGAGAGCTTTAATCACCAGTGTTGTATTTATATGCCATTATGTGGAAGCAGGGACATAGAAATTAAATGGCATCAAAAGAACACAGTATGAGTCTGCTTCTAACTTTTTTTAAGGATTTTAAAAAGTCAGTAATATTAGGCTTAATTTTTCATAAGTTGGAAAGAGCAACTTCCCTGTGGGATTATTATGAGGATTAAGATAAAGTTTGTTGAGTTTACTTTATAACTTACAAAGTACTATGTCAATTACTATTATCTGATACTTATTAATAATAAAAATTGCTCACATTTACTAAAAATTTCTATGCGGGAGCTGAACTTCAGATCTGTCAAATTTGGTGTCTTTATGAGACTTAGGAAAAGGAACCTCAACTTCATGTAACATTTTTCTTAATTTGTACATTATGTTACAAGCTGTATAACCATCAGTGGCAGCAACTCTGGCTGAAATCATAAATGGGACAAAATGCTACTATATACCCCACATGTTGAGGCACAAGGCAGCTAATAGAATTAATACTCAGTGTCCCAACTCATGTAGATGGGGAAAGTGACAGACACAGGGTCTTGGAATGAAGTAGACCGCCAAAAAAAGCAACCTTAGGGAAAATCCAAAGTAAAACTGTATCGGGACACCTCACAAACTCAGCTTACCAAGTGAGCATGTATTCACTCTACCAAAGTGTGAGTGTGGCTATGCATGCACATTTAGCTTTATCACCTAGACTGTCACACACAGCTTCATTTAACTGGAGGTTTGGCTGGGCTGGACTCATTCTTGTGTCTGGCTGCCCACCAACCTATTGGAGGGGCAGATTCTGTTGTTTTGTTTTGTTTTGTTTTGTTTTTTGACATCCTTCAATAGTCTAAACTGTTGGTGGTGGGTTTGTGAGTTTGTGTGTGTGTCGTGTGTGTGTGGTGGTCTCAGCGCTCCATAAAAGCAGTAGACACACAGTATCACTTCTCCTACTTTCAGAGTCAATGGCAGTCACCAGATCAGCCCAAGGGCAACAAAGCAAAAGAATAGCCTCTACTTCCTGGTGTCCCAAAACATCATATGCC
>CM053405.1:99032665-99133441 GCA_028644305.1 Xerus rutilus | reverse complement strand
AAAAAAAATTGTTACAATCATAATTTTTCTAACTTTGCACAAAATTATAAGCAGATTACATTCTTCATATTAAACATCTTTATATGCACTTTCAATGAACAGTATATATATATATATATATTTATATATATTTTTTATCAACCATCTTTACTATACTCATTCCCTTTTCCTGCCCCCCACCTCCCCCATATCGCGCTGCTATTGACTGTATAAATACAAATTTTACTGATCTAAGCTCCTGTAAAAATTGTTCTCTCCTCTATTTACATCAGGACACAAACAAGTGATTTCCTTCAAACATATTTTTCCAAGAGATTCACTTTCTCCTTTAGAAGACTTTTTAAAAATTTTTTTAGTTGTTGATGGATCTTTATTTTATTCATTTATTATTTTATACGTGGTGCTGAGGATCGAACTCAGTGCCTCACGCATGCTGGACAAGTGCTCTGTCACTGAGCTACAACCCTAGCCACTCCTCCCCCCAGAAGATTTTTTTTTTTTAAATATTTTTCTAGTTGTAGATGGACACAATGTCTTTATTTTATTGCTTTGTATGTGGTGCTGAGGATCGAACCCGGGGCCTCACGCATGCGAGGCAAGCGCTCTACCGCTGAGCTACAATCCCAGCCCCCCCCTCAGAAGATTTTAATGCCATTTGCCTGATCTCCAATTTTGCCCTTCCTCAAAGATCTATTTTCCTCTTATAGAAATGAATTCTCATTCAGGCCAAATTCAGTCACAGAATCATGATGAAAATTTCAGAGAAAACATGAATAGTCCCTATTTTCCTGGGAGTTTATTTTTTCCAGGCTAATAGAGGAGAAGCAGAACCTGTAGAGACGAGGCAATCATTTAGCCCCTTGATTTTAATTTTAAATCTTTAATTTATATCCTGATATACTGTGTCTCCTCCTTTGAAGCAGGTATTCAAAGTGGTAGCTTAAAGTAAGGAAAAAGACCAGAGAAAAGAGGTTCTCATCCTGTAAGAAGGCAGAAAGAAGAATAGATGCAGATTATAAGATCAGGTTCATTTGAGCTCTACAAATGACTAGCTATTTGATCTTAGGCAAGTCATTTCAACATTTTAGCCCCAATTGTCTCATTTCTTAAATGAGAGGATGGAGTTGGATATCCTCTTCAGCTCTGACATTATTTGGTTCTTGTGCCAGAGCATAATTTCATCATATTCACCACACATTTTTTAATTCCAAAACACACTGACATCATGTTAAATTAGGTTGACTCATGTTCCCCATGTAAACAATTGTGGCTATTGCCAAAATTTGCTAACAAACAGAAAACAAGTGTGTTTCAAGTTATTTCCTTTAATTCTCTGACCATATTTTTTCATGAACTGAAAAACTGCACAGGATTTATGTATGTTGTTCTTTATTTGACTCATTAGATCCCACAAAAAGTATCTCACATGTCTCCTTCCCACCTTTTCTGAAGCATCATCCAAAGCTGAGCAAAAATATTTGAACAAGATGTCTTGATTTGGGGGGGTGGGACGTCTGTGTTAAAGAAAAAATCAAATGCACAAACTAGATGTTAATCTTTCTATTTGATAAACCAAAGCATATTGATAAGCCCCTGCCAAATAGTTGAGATGTATTATAAATGAACATAACTTTTGTTGGACAGCATGCCGACTCAGCTGTAGAATATAGCCTGGAGGAATTTATAACCAGATAGAGACACCATAGGATATAGAGTTCTCAGGGTAAACCACACATGAAATTGTGAAATGTTTTGGAAAGTAAGAATTCCAAATTATCATCTTCCCAGAAGATCTGATTACTCTCATGTGTTCTGATTTCATAGCAAACACTGATCCAGTTGACATTTGGGGAGGAAATTTTTCAAACAAACCATTTGTGGCATCCTTTGGAAATATTTCTTGATGGTTATGCATTATGGAAAGGCCTGGTATCATCATTTCTCAAGTTTATATCCATCCACTGAATTTCTTTGGTCAAAAGAAAACTTGAGATCATGCACTGCTCTTTGTCACACAAACTGAAAGCCATTTGACCTTTACTAAAAGTCCTGATAGTGATAGTGAAAAGTAATAGTGCCAGAGTGACTGTGGAAGGGTAGAAGAGAGAGAATGATGAATTTGAAGTCAAAGTCTAGAGAAAATTGGAAAAAGTAACTACGAAGAGTAGTTTCAAACTGCTGGGGCAAGATCAAGAGGAATTGCTAGCAAAGAAATACACCTACACCCTCTTCCTCTTCCCATCTCAAGATAAGCTCCAGTAGCCTTTGAGTGGAGACAAAGTTGCCACAGGGAAGACTAGTTCCTTGTCTGCCTGGGCTGATCTTCCATATAAGTCACTTGCACAGAGGACGAGGTCTCTGTATTCATATGAGTCTTATGGGACATGCAGGAAGACTGGAAACACACCAGAGCTGCTAGTTCTTACTTTGCATTAGGTTAAGCTGCCCCTCTACTGAGATCAGAGGAAATGGTAGTCTAGGCACAGGATACGACTAACAAGAAATCCTCTAGTCACCATCATCATGTCCAAGCCCTAAGGGATTTGAGAGACAAGGGATGCAGGATCCCTCTTCCACCCTACACTCAGAGGAAAACCTAATGTTAGGATAGGATCTTTTAATGATAGACAGCATGTTTTCTCAGCACACAGGCCCACCAATGTAGGGTGGATCCCTGGCCAATCCTCAAATTCAGGCAGTGCAGAAGGAGGCCATCACAGAGTAGTTGAAACAACTAGCTCTCAACAGGGTCACAGTGGGTAACAGTATCAACAACAGTTCCAAACAAGGACTCCTCAGTAGTCTGAGCCAGATCTTGGGCACCCTCCTCTACTTGAGGTATGGTCTGATTTGGTCTAAGCCATAATTACTGCTGTATAAGGGAGTTGTTAGATGAAATATCAGGAAGAAAACTACAGTATCCTCTTTTTTATAAGGAACAAGGGCTCAGAATTATTATATTGGAATATACAAATTTTAATCCTAAGTCAAGGACATAAGGCATATTGATTTCAGAATATTGTTTTTGTCTGTTTCAGCTATATGACAGAATACCATAAACTGGGTAGCTTCAAAAAATCAAAATTTGTTTTTCAAGTTCTAGAAGCTCAGAAGTCCAAGATCAAGGTCCAGCAGTTTGAGAAACCCACTTCCTATTTCATAGCTGGTGTCATCTCACTGCGTCCTCATGTTGTAGAACAAGCAACCTATGCTTTCTTAATAAGGGCACTAATCCTGATCATGAGGCCCCACCCTCATGACTAATCACTACCCAAAGGCCTCACCTCCAAATACCATCACTTTGGATGTTAGGATTTCAACATATAAGCATAAACATTTAGACCATGGCACAAGGTACAAGGGCTCAGAGTCACTGAATACATATATATATATATTTTATATCCCAAACTAGGGAAGTAAGGAATACCAACTTTATGTCTGTGGATTTTTGGATTGCATTCTGTTTCTTTCAATAACTTACTTTTTGAAAAAGAATACGACATGCATTATTTTTCTTTCAATAACTTACTCTTTCCCATCAGACATAGTTAGGTGAAAGAGAAATCAGGACCATGTCCTTCCTTACTCAAGGGACCAGTGTTAAGACTCCATTTCAGCCAACCAGATGCCCAGTATTTAAAGCTGAGTATAGAGTAAAAGGGCCTGGAAATGAATGGATCTCACTCCATCCTCATGAATTATTGTCACTGAGGAGTCTGGAGTATCCTGCTTCTTTGCCTCTAAAGTTGTCTAATTTCTTGTCACATCCTCAACATCTTCAGGGCTCCTGAAAGTCCTTTGGGTCTCTGGTATCCTTCCAATAAATTCCTTGTAGCCTTAGTTAGCTACAATTCATTTCTATGGCTTGTAATTAAAGGCATGTAACCAATACACACTAATAGTTATACAATGCATTTATACTTTACAATGCATTTTTTCATTTTGTACCAAATTTCACTCCCACAATAGTCTGACATTAGTAGACCAGATATTGTTCTCATTTTAAATGAAGGAAAAAAAAAAACAGACTCAAGGAGTTTAAATAACTTGCCTATGTTCTCACAGCAAGAAAGTATCCCCAGGCCCGAGTCTTTTGGCTTCACATCCAGCTCTTTTCACTGAAGTGAGGTGTGAGTCTCTCATCTGTTCCCCATAAAGCAGCTAAAGGAAGACAAGTTAATTGGAAACACCCACACTGTTTGCTAGCATTTCTGTGACTAATATCATGGGCCTCTTTCAAGATTTCCTTTTTAGTGTACAGGGATCTTGATGTGAAAACATTCTTCAATACACTACAGCAATGTGAATGGAGCCAGAGCACAACGGAGTGACGTATTTACATTTGGAAATATTGAAAGTAATGGCAAATTGGCTCTGATGCCACCTATAATTGTTGCCTTTTAGAGGAAGGATGCTTAAGTCCATCATTACTGTGAAAAAAAATGCCTTTTGCAAGACAAAAATACACATGCTTGTTTCCCAAAAGAAGTACTGACAATAATAAAAAATTAGGTATGTAGTGAGCAGTATCTGGGAGTTATTCTTCTGAGTAATTGCAGAGAATTTCAGATTTTTCTCCTTACCCATGTAAGGACTAATTTTAAAGCCTCACCAAATTTAATTGACCATTACAAGATTTGTTAAAATCAGTACAAAAGAGAGTAAATGGAAGGGAAAGACAGCGGAATGACTCTGATATAACTTTTTATGTACATATATGAATACATCACGGTGAATCTCACCTTCATGTATATCCACAAGAAATTAATTAAAAAATAACTATGAGTAAATGGCAGAAAGATCAACAGAGGGAAGGGAGCAGAGAGTGGGGACAGGGAAGGGGAAGGAGAGGTACTGGGGTCTGAATTAGAATAAGATATATTCCATGTTTGTATACTTATGTCACAATGGATTCTACTGCCACATGTAACTAAAAAGAACTAAAAATAATAATAAAAGAAGCCAGTAATATTCATTTGGAATTTAAAATCACTAAATAAATAATTTGTACAAAGTCATACAAAGTCTTCATCAATCTTTGGTACAAAAAGAAAATAATTCAGTTTAGAATCATAGTACTGAAGAATCACCCCAAAGCATAGGAATCCACTAACATCATAACTAAAATATTAAACTTCTAGTTTTAGCATCAATCTTAGGCTCTTGTCTTGGAGCAAATATTTTAATAGAAAGTGAGAAACTATGCAAGTCATGATAGTACATGCTTTACTATCCTACAATAATTCTCAGTTTAGAAGAAAGAAACTTCATGAAAAGTCTTGAACTATACACACTGAAAGAACAGATGTGACAGAACAAGTTCATGAACATGTTGAATTCATGTAGACTTAAAATTTCTGCTTGTCACCATCTATGGTAGGCCTTCTTATAGTAAAAGATGCCATGTAGATAAAATGTATTTTATAAATTATTGCCATTTCATAACCTTACATGAAAAATCTGAAGGCAAAACTTTTCATTCAAAATTACCAATTACTAAAATCTGATGTTATTTTACACCAAGTGAGGGGGGGAAATGTCATATACATATACATATATATGTATATATATATGTATATATATGCTAGATGAGTACTCTACCACTTAACTATTCCCCTAGCTCCCAAAATAGTTCTTCGAGTGAAGGTTGAACAGCAACAAGTTCAATGGCTAGACTGCAGGTCTGAAGTGATGCCTCTCTTTACCATGACTTCCTTTAGTGAGTTTTCTTCCTCTAGCTTTAAGATTTGTTAGTACATTTTAATTAATTAATTAATTTATTTAAATGCATTTCAAGTCATAGTACATATATAGAGCTCAATTTTTCCATCTCTCTGGTTGCAAACTAGATAGAGTTACACCATTTGTGTCTTCATACATGCACCTAGGGTAGTGATGTGTTAGTACATTTTTGATGTTGGTTTCTGCATCTGTCTCCCTGTGGCAGAGCAAGCACAGCATTAATATTTCTACACTAACAACTATTCTTAATAAGTAAGACAAACCTTGTCAAAGCAAATAAAATGTTTTGAAAAACAAAGGGAATAATTTGTAGGATATGATTTTGAGGGTTTGGAATTGGGGTTAAGGAAGAAGTATTAATATCTTTTTTCTTGATAGTTCTTGTCTGAAAGAAAAAATTTTGATATTATATAAAAGAGATTCATTGCAGTATTCTAATTCTGTATCACTTTATTTTTTTTAAAAAGAGTTTTACAAAGTAATTTCTTACAGAATACATAAATGTCTCAGAAAATAAATGAATCTCACTTTATTTAGGGGGCAAAGTGATAAACAAGAGAAAGTGTCTATGGTGTGCTGGCTTTATCAGGCCTTTTCTGTAACTTTGTTGCTTGCATATTCAACAAACTAAGAATCTAAGATGTTGAAGTTTTCTCTTTCCATTCCCCAGGTTAATGACATTTGCCGTGAAGGCTGGGTGATTACTGAGAGTTGGGAACTGGTGAGAAGGAGCCAGAAGGCTGAGTTTCAGGAATAATATCCTCCATTTATCTGAAGAGAGTATTGTGGAAGTTCCCAAGTTATTCATCTGTATAAATAACATTGCCACCCACCTGGCAATTTCTCAGAGGCATTCCTCTGATTGCCTCTCTCTAGCTGCTACACAGAACAAATTTAAGTCTCATAGCTAGTCACCTTGTGGTGTTATATATTCTATTTATTGCAAAATGCCCATTGCTAAAAAGAAAAAAAAGTTTTAGGACTATTTTTTATCATTTCTCTAAACATTCTGCTTCCCAGATTTAGCACCAACCATCTATTCACCAGGCTTGACTCCAAATGTGTTTTGACAGTCTTCCACATCCCCACAGGGATAAAAAAAATCACTGATAGTAATTCTCTGAATGTGTCAGAAACCAAGGGAAGTGCCTGATAAAGCCTCTGTAACAATGAGGTCTGGATGCTAAAGCCACTTCCTGTCGGAATGGTATTGATTATGCAAGAACTCTTCAAAGCTAATCAAGACACCTCCCCCCTACACACACACACACACACACACACACACAGAGAGAGAGAGAGAGAGAGAGAGAAATCAGAATCTTCCAAACGAGGCAAATTAAGAGGCAGGAAACCAAGAATAAAAGAGAGGGAGAGGACTGGGGCTGTAGCTCAGTGGTAGAGTGCTTGCCTAGCATGCGCGAGGCACTGGGTCTGATCCTTAGCACCATATATAAATAATAAATTAATTAAATAAAGACCCATCAACAACTAAAAAAATATTTTTAAAAAAAGGAGAGGGAGAAAATTCCTTGAAATCAGTTATTTTGGGAGAGATTATCTGCCTCCTATTCATTTCATATTTCATGGTGACTGCAGTCTATAATATTACTTAATGTTATAAAGGGGGTGCTTTATATTTGTGTTATATTCCTGGATTTATATATATAGTATGGAAGTGATAAAAGACCTCCTAGTCCTTTCTAATTTTCCCTGTGTGTATAGTGTTATTTCAGGAATCAAAGTGTGAGGAGTTTTCGTGCTTTTTAACAATAAAAAATTTTCATGCTACCTTTCCTATGGATACTACAATAAATATATTAGTTCCAAATGGTTGGGTTTTCACTTCCACACAACTACTCTAAGGCCAAGCTCTGTGGATTCCTCAGCATGTGGGATCACAGAAATCCAGAGGGAAAATAAAGGGTAGGATAGATGAACCTTCAGTGCAGAATGAGCTGAAGTGCCCGGAGTCGCATCTAGGAACCTGGAATTGAAGAATGACATTTCTTAGGTAATTATGATCTCAGTCAGTTCTAATGGAGCGATAATAGTTTGGCTGATCTTGTGGGTGGTGTGCATTTCAGAGCTCTCACAAGTTCCAGGGAAAGTTATTCTTTTCCCTCAGGAAGAAAGAAAGAAAGATTGACCTATTGGGAGAAGGGAGAAAATTGATTACAGTTCCTTTGGTACTAGGGTCCCTGGTCATCTAGAAAATAGTGATTGGATTACAGACTGGATTAGCATAATTTAGTGGCAAAAGTACTCGTAACCATTTATCTTCTGGACAAATGGCTACTGGACCATGTTTCTTAATTCCTTCCCTTCTACCTGCCTTAGGTTGAAAGAAAAAAAAGGGAATGGGAGCTGAAGTACCCTAAAACACTAAACTCACAAGACCACATGACTCTAAAATACTAAACGCACAAGACCATGTGGCACAAGAAATGTCCCACCACAGGTGAGGACAGGTACTGTTCACAGTACTATTGGAAACACACAGTGGGAAATGAAACTGCTCATTAGATCTGTAGATTCCATGCTGCTAAGGGTGGTGATTTTCAATAATTGTTTCTTTGCATTGAACTATTTTGATAAACTGTTAGCATTTTAGTGATACTTTCTTGCAAACAAAACCACAGTAATGGGCTGGGGTTCTGGCACAGCGGTAGCGTGCTCGCCTAGCATGCGTGAGGTACTGGGTTTGATCCTCAGCACCACATAAAAATAAAATAAAGATATTCTGTCCACCTGCAACTAAAAAAATAAATATTACAAAAAAAACCACAGTAATACACATACCATATTTAAAAATAAAATACTATAGAAGTGGTTTTAAATTTCCAAAAATTATCCTCATCTCACTGTCTCCCTTCCTTCTCCCCACGAGTCCTGCTTCCCAGAGATAATCACCTTAATCTTGTTTTTAGTTAGTTAATCAAGTCTAAATAATAAATTATACTGAAATTACTTATATTCTTTGAGTATTCTACTTGAAGATGAGAATTTAACTAGGTGAAAGCTGAAAACCAATTAAAGTGTTTGGAATTTTATAACATGTAAAACAGTGTTCACTACTAGGTTTAGCACTGTGTTAGGTTCATATTTCTTTCTTCACATGTCCAAGGTCACAACCTTTGTGCCATTCAAAGGAGAAGAATTAAGTGAATTAAACATGAAGTCAAATGGCCTTTTCTAAAAAATTATTAATAATATGACATCATTCCACTTTTGTTGTATTTTTCTTTATTCTTTCCTGGGTTTTATAATTGCCCTTTTTTAAGGTAAATAAAAAACTAATATAAAATCTCCTTGACTTCCCAAGGTGAGGTAAGTAATTCCCATCCTAAAATTTCCTTAATACACATTTGTCTATAGGCATAAAAGACTACCTATTCTATTGCATTATAATTGCACATTTAAGTCTATGTCTCCTGACATAGATTATAAATCCTTAAAAATAAAAAATAGTCTTTTCATGCCCTCCCTTTAGCACACTGCATAATACACAGTATGTGTTCCTTACTTTTCTTGTATCAGTAAATAAGCATTGTCTATAGACATGTATCTCTCCAATAAATATTATTTCATTCATTTTAACCTCTCATCTCCACTCTCCTTTCTCCTAGGTTCATTTGTGAATATCAAATGAGGGAACAATTTAGGTTTCAAGTTGTTTGCTTAAAATTCAGACAAACATAGCATAATTTATCCCTTGACCTTCAAAATAAGACGAGCTATCACAAAAATCTTAGAAATTTTCTTCTTTTCACCTTCTACTCATAAGAATCTCATTTAAAAATATAGTTTATTAAGAAGCCAAGGACAGAAAATATCAGAAAGACTTAATCTAAATAATTTTGATTCTTTAAAGCTCATTATATTACATGAAAACATAGACTATACATGTAATGATATAGAATATACAAATTTAAAGACTATGTGAATGTAAAGCCACGGGCCAACTCCTATGCCAGACAAGTGACACTGATTCCTGCTTTGCTATCATGACCAATTTCTTTCAAAATAAAATGGAATTTTAAGGGCTTTTCAAAGTCTGTTCTATTTCATGTTATCACAATATATCCTATTATGAAAGAACATTTATGATGATATTTATAAAACTTATGAATATATACTTTTGCAAAATGTCCTCATCTTCATTGAAAATAGTTTTGCTTTAGTTCTAGGCTACATGTCAATATTTTTTTAACTATTATCAATCAGCTTGGCTGAAGGTTGACCTCAACCATTCATTTTAGAAACAACAAAAAAAATCCCTTTATCGGAAGCATCACCTTGACAATGAGAGTTTTCTTGACCTCCCTTATGATTTGCCACACCCACCTATGATCCCTGGGACCTTCTCCAGATATCAGAGTACAAGCTATGCTCTTTTTAACCTTTTTTTCATCCCTATATAACTCTAGAAGGCATGGCTTTGTATTTGCAGCCTAGTTCCCTGCTGCAGTAAGCATCAAATACATGTTTGCTGAATAAATTGAGAAATATTTCATATGGAAAATTTCTTTCAAAATAGCTACAAAAGTTTTTATTTATTATTCAAATATTCCCAAATTATTGCCTTGGTCCTAACCTTTTGGCCTCTAATTAAATAATTATTTTATTCATAATTATATTTTCTGACAACTCAAAGCATTGGGTTCCAGGGAGTCAGGAAAACAGCAAGACTTAGAAGCCCACCACTGGCTAGTGCTGGCATTCAGCTATGTCTGAAATTGTTTGATGAATGGGTAGAACAGACTTGATGAAGGTTTATTTTCACGGAGTTGAGGTTATTCTGAAGGCAAACAAAGGGATTCCAAGAGAAAAACAAAACTAGACATTTATTTTTTTTCACTTTAAAAGAGACAGATAAAAAGAGAGGTAGAAAAATATTGAGATTGTAGTAACATTGAAGAAAGAAACTGTTTCTCTAAACTTAAAAAATCAGAATGCAAGAAACACCAGTTTGAGATCTCTAAGCAAAAGAAACACGAAAAAGAGTGAATTGTTCTTTCTTTCCTGATGTATTATCTCAGACTACTACACAGAGTATACAATGGAGCAGTCCCAATGATCAGAAAAGACACCAGAGAGGACCACGTGCTTGGTGGAGGCGCAGAAAGGACCTAAAGTTGAAGGGCAGACAAAGTGGTGATGTGGTCACTAGAAGTTAAGACAATCAACAGAGCTGTGGCATTGTCAGCTCAATAAGAATATTTGTGACCAGAGTCAAATGGACCCTAAGAACATTATATATGCTTATATACGCATGAAGGAAGATAATTTTTATGAAGTTAAAGATCCCACAGAAGTAGACAGTGTCAGAAGTCAGTAAATTTTGGATCATCTTTTTAGTCAACTATTATTTATGATTATGTTCTAGGCATTGTGCTTGGCATGGAGTATTGCTGTAAAGTGACTCCATCTGCACTCCCAGATGGAATGGCCTGGAAAAACCTTTGTTGCACTAAAATTTAGAATGGCTTCCCACAATAGCAAAATATAAAAATAAAATTGAAGTGGGAAAATATGACCAACGAGCATATGAAAAAAATGCAAATTTAAACAATATAGATCATTTTCTCTCATCTAATTGGCAAAATTTTAAACATCAATAATATAAAATGTTGACAAAATGAAAAAGACATATGTACTCTCGTACAATGTTTGTTTGAAGTGTAAATGAGAGCAACCTTTGAAGCAACTTGGAGATATATATAGAGAAAGATGTAGAAATACACACATACACTTATCAATCCAGAAATTCTACTTCTCTTCTATGTCATTGAGAAATATATGCACATATATTCATGAAAGTAGAAACAAGCCTTTGCTTTACTACAAATATTTATGGTAAGAAACTAATAACAACCAGGATTCTGAGAAAGTGATAGAGCAGGGAGCATCAGGAATCTATCTCCACACCTAGACAATTGTTCTGATGGAATCTGTCTGTAGTAACAGTTTTGGAACTCTGGATTCTACTAAAGGCTTGCAAATTTCAGAAGACTTGGACCATAAATCATGGTTAATTTTGGTCTGTTTCAGCTCTTAGCATAGTAGTGCCTACCCATTCCCTACTCTCAATCCCATGGTCTTTGGAGCTAGGGGTGTGGCTCAGTGGTGAAGCCCTTGCCTAACATGCAAAAGGCCTAGAGTCTGGGCCCCAGCGACTCCAAAAAAAGGAGGGACAAAAGTTGATTCTTTGTAAAGATCAACAAAATAGATAAACTTTTAACTAGGTAGACTAAGAAAAAAAGAGCAGACTCAAATTATTAAAATCAGGAATAAAAGTGAGTGTATTACTCCTGATATTTAATTTCTATAGGAATACAAAAAGATTTTATAAGAGATTCTTATGAACAATTATACACCAATAAATTGGATAACGTAGATTAAATGGACAAATTCCTAGAAGCAAAATCTACCAAGACTAAATCACAAAGACATTGAAAATCTGAATAAACCTGTAATTAGAAGGAAATTGAATCAATAATGGAAAATCTCCCAACAAAGAAAAATACTGAACCTGATGGCTTCACTGATACATTCCACCAAACATTTAAAAAAGAGCTAACACCAATCTTTCTCAACTTTTGCCAAAAGTTACAAAGTAGAGAATACTTCCTAACTCTTTCTATAAAGTCAGTATTACCCTGATACCAAAGCTAGACAACGATACTACAGGAAAGTACAGACCAATATCTTTTATGACAATTGATTTTAAAATCCTCAACAAAATATAAGCAGATCAAACTAGCATATTAAAAGGATTATAATATGTAATCAAGATTTATTACTAGAATGCAAGGATAATTCAATGTAGGAAATTTGATCAATGTAAAATGGACATAGCTCATTTTATTTTACTTTGCTTTATTGCTCTTCACAGATAATTGAGACTTTTACAAATTTAACGCTTGTGGCAACCTTGCATCAAGCAAGTCTATCAATGTCCTTTTCCCAACAGCATATGCTCACTTCACATCTGTGTTTCCTTTATTAGTAATGCTAACAACATTTAAATTTTTTTATTATTATATCTGCTTTGGTGAACTTTACCAGTGATCTTTGATGTTATTATTGTATTTGCTTTGGGGTACCATGAACCACACCCATGTAAGAAGGCAAAATTAATAAATGCTGTGTGTGTTCTGACTGCTCTACCATCCTCAGCTTCTCTTTGGGCCTCTTTATTCCCTGAGAGACAACATTATTGAAATTAGGAACTGAACCTGCACTATTTCTGAAATTATTCTTATACTCCTGTTTAATAAAATAAAGGGCAAGAAAGACAAATGATCATGTTAATTGATGCAAAAAAGTATTTGATGAAATTTAACAACTTCTTATGATAAAAACATTCAACAAAGTAGTAATAGAAGAATACTACTTCAACATAATAAATGTCATATATGAAAAACTCATAGTGAACCACATACTTAATGGTAAAAGATTGAAAGCTTTTTGTCTAAGATCAGGAACAAGAGAAAGATGTCATCTTTACCACTTCTATTCAACATAGAAGTTCTAGCCAGAGCAATTAGACAAGAAAAAGGGAGAAAAGAAGGAATCTATATTAGAAATGAAAAATTAAAATTATCTCTCTTTACCGGTGGTATTATCTTATATGTAGAAAACCCTAAAGAGTCCACCAGAAAAAAAAGTTAAAACTAATAAATGAATTCAAGAAAGTAGCAGGATATAAACTCAACACAAAAAAATAAGTTGCATTTATTTATATACATAGTAAGAATCAATAATCTGAAGAGAAAATTATGAAAATTATCCATTTATAATAAAATCAAAAAGAATAAAATATATCATAATTAATCTATCCAAGGCAGTGAATGATTTACACAATGAAAAATATGAAACATTACTCAAAGAAATTTCCAAAGACAAATGAATGTAAATACTTTATGATTCTAATAATTCTAATTCTTCTAATGCATGTTCATGACTTAATACTGGTTAGATATCCATCCTACACAAAGTGACCTACAGATTGAAAACAATCTCTATCAAGATTGGCAAATTTTGGCAAAATAGAAAAACCCATGCTAAAATTCCTATGAAATCGCAAAGTCTCCTAAATAATCAAAATGATCTCAAAAAAGAACAAAAAAGCTGAAGGAGTAACATTTCTTGATTTCCAAACTCAGTACAATAACCAAAACAATGTAGTACTACCATAAAAACAGACACATAGATCAACTGAATAAATAGAGAGCACAGGAAGAAGTGCTCTCATATATAGTCAAATGATTTTAACAAGGGTACCAAGACTATTCAATTCAGCAGTAGGGGTTGAAGAACTTGGTATCCACCTGCAGAAGAATGAAAGTGTAGCTTTATGTAATACCAAATGCAAAAATTAATTTGAAAGGATCAATGATCTAAATATAAGGCATAAAACTATAAAACTCTTTGAAGAGATCTTAGGACAAAAGTTTCACAGCATTGCATTTGTCAATGATTTCTTGGGATGACACCAAAGACATAGGCCACAAAAGAAGAAAATGGACTTCATAAAAAAAATAATGGTGCAAGAAAAGAAACTATCAACAGAGTAAAAAGGTAAACAATAGGATAGGAGATTTTCAAATCATACATCTGAGAAGGGGGTGATATCTAGAATACATAGAGAACACCTAAAACTCAAACAGGGAAAAACAAAACAAAACAAAACAGAAAACCCAATTCAAAAATAGGTCAATGACTTAAGTATACATTTCTCCAAAGCTGATACATAAATAGGTGGTCAATAACCACTTGAAAAGATGTTCCATGTCACTAATTATTAGGGAAATGATAATCAAAACTACAATGAAATACTATCTCGCACTCAGGAGGAAAAATTGGAACTCTTGTGCACTATTAGTGGAAATGTCACATGGTATAATTCTGCTGTGAAAAACAACGTGGCAGTTCCTTCCTCAAAATATTAATAATACAATTACCATATAATCCAGCAATTCTACTTCTGAGTATATGCTTAAAGTAATTGAACATGGAGCTTCAAATATGTATATATATATTTCCATACTCAGTCCAACATCATTCATGATAGGTAAAATATGAAAGCGACCCAATTGTTCATTGATGGATGAATGGATATGCAAAAATTGGTGTATACATCAAGTGGACTATTATCCAGCCTTAAAAAGAAAGGAAATTCTGACATGTTCTAGCATGGATAAATCTTGCACTAGTTAATGAACTAGTTACAAAAAGACAAATACTAATAAATAAATACATAAAAATCTAAAGTAGTCAGGCTCACAAAGTAGAATATTGGATGCCAAGAGCTGAGGGGAGAAGAAAATAAAAGTTATTATTTAATGGATAGAATAGATACAAATGGTGGTTACGGTAGAACGGCATTATGAAGGTATTTAATACCACTGAAGTGTAAAATTAAAAATGGTTAAGATGGTAATTTTCATGTTATGTGTATTTTACTGTAATAAAAAAATTGGTAAGGAAAATGAAAGAAAAAATAAAGTAATAACCAAAATATTGAGCAATGGAGAATGGACTAGATAAAATTAAGATAGCCTATTCAAAAACTGAAAAACTATACAACAATTTATAGGAATGAGGCAAAATGGAATGCATGAGCATTTTTGAAAAGCTTCCCAAAACACTATTGCCTATACAGAGTACAATTCCTATTGAAAGACACCATTTATCTTGAAAATCAATAGAGCTTAGTGTCTAGAAGTATCAACCAGGCTATGACTTCTGACTCTGTTTTTTGTTGACCATGTAACTGTGGGAAAGTTACCTACCTGCCTGGGTTCCTAAGTCTTCTCCTAAGTAAGATAGGAATACAAATAATACTTAACTTCAAAGTGTTGTTACAGGGACTAAATTTAATATTCTTAGAACAGTACCTGACACATAATGAGAACTCAAGAAATGTTAGTTATCATTATTATTATTTTTAAAATCACAAATATTCTCTTTGTGCATGCAAACACTTCACACATATACACACACATATACATTCAGGAAAAGTGTTCCAAAGGACATACACCAATCTAGAAATAATGGTTAGGAGTAAAGGGAATTTAGCTTAGAGATGGGTCCCAGGACAGGGAGTATGTCTTTATCAGTAATCTTATAGTGAGAAATATTTTTATACTGTTATTAATTTAATTATTAAAACAGATTGAACAACAATAACAACCACAAAAAACTATACCAGAATAAAGAACAGAAAGAAAGAGAGAAAGAGGAAGAGAGAGTATCCTGGTATCCTGGGCTAAAAGCAGCCTCAGAATCTGTGGTGATTATCTACATTCAGCCTAACTTGGAATTAGTAATAGTGTTCCTACTAGAATAATAAAATTAATGATTTCTGAATAATTAAAGAATTAGCAATGAGCAAACAAAAAAACAAGAATATGCCCCAGAAATATTTCAACGATCATGTAAAAATTCCATAAATCCTGCAGACGGAAGGCATCCTCCACACACATGACCTTCAGGTTTACACAATGCCCTAGCATTCCATTCCCTTGTTCTAACATTTGTTGGTTTGTTTTGTTTTTGTTTACTTTGCCTTTCTTTTTGTAGACTGTTAGGAGCTTTGTAAAGCTCTGTGTAAATATCAAATATTAAACACTAATTACAGGCTTATAAACTTCATTTCTGTTGAGTAATGGTAACTGGTGCTGTCAACTCAGGTCTTGACGACAAAATGCCTGTGTGAAATAAGTTGAGCCCCTGAGAAGAAAAGAAGCTTTCAGTGCCAAGAATTAGCACCAACTGCCATCCCAGCCTCCACCGGGCTCAGGCAAGTTGCATAATAAGAACAGATAAATGGAAGTCAAAAACTCGAATACATTAGGAAAATGTATTTTTGAGAGTTGGAAGCTAAATGAGCAATGGCAGCCTCTAACTTAATCCCAGTCGGGATGGGCAGAAGAGACAGCACTATTAGTAATCAGTACTTTGACATCTTCATTCATGCTCCCTCCTACTCTGGCACCTGAACTGTCCCCTTCCCCCCACACCCCTGTGTGGCCTCCTGACCAGCTCTACCTTCTCATCAACCTCCCATCTTCTTGACACTGTCAGGGAAATAAAATAAACCTGCCAACAAAAGATCTCTGCATACCAGCATAGAGGAGGCATTGGAGATTTACATGCAGGAGAATGTGGACAAACTCTAGGCAGAATTTCACATCAGTTAATACAGAGAAGTAGAATGAACAATTAAAGTGTCCTTCCCTGAGATGACCTCCTGTGCACCATGAGGAACTTCTAAGCTAATCTTGGAAGTATTTGTTTAAAGTGCTAAACCGCAGGACTATGAACATGCACTGTAGGATGAAAACTGAGTCTATAGAGCAAAGCTTATTATGACTGGAAGGAGACACCCTAAAGGGAAAAGGATGGGAGAGGCAGCCGCCTCCCGCTCTTTATTAGACAAAGAGGGCTTGATCATCTTACTTTACAATCTGAAAGCTTACCTTACAACACAAAGAGGGGTATCTTGATTCATGTGTCAAAACCTTAGATGATTCACTATTTGGAACCTCTCTTGTCAAATGCAATTTCAGGGCTTTGTCTGTAACATAAAACAAAATCTTGCCTTGGGGGCTGATAAGATGAGATTTGTCTTATTTCTTTCTCTAGATTTGACTGAACCTGGCAAAGAAATGAAGTTTCTAACAGTCTAGAGTGGGTCACCTGCTTCAAGGTCAAAACCCTGACTCCAGAGGGGATCCTGAAAGTCCTGTCTGTCGGCTGAACCACAGGTTTGGCACAGGTGGGAAGATTAAGAAGGACAAGGGTTGCCAGCCAAGAGCAGTTTGGGCAGACTTTTCCACTTTCTGCTCCTCTTTCCCCCTCCTTCTGTTGCTCAGTCCGGCTCACTCACCCTCCATCAGCAAGCCCTCCTTTCCTGTCACTGCTTCCAATTCCTTCCCCTATTTATTATCCCACCCAGAGGTTTTGGGTTTTAAATGCTCTGAAGAACAATCCCTAATAAAGCAACTGATTCTTAAAGAAAGTGCTAATAACACAGTCAATTTAACCCTGGCATTCTTAACCATTTTTTTAGATTCCCATTTAGTAAGCAACAAGGCTTTGTGCTGAGCTCTCAGGCTACCAGAGAAAGCAACTTCCAAATATTTAAGGTTTACCATGAGGCTTCACAGCCACAGACTTCATGCTTTGTCCCCCACACCCTTGCTGCCTGCATGGAAGACGTCCCTTTGCTCTCTTCTGTGGATGGTTGCATTTTAAAAATCTGATTTTTCCCCCCAATCCAGGCAGCATTATCCTCTCTGATTCAGGGCAGATCTCTGACGACTGAACTTGTGACAAGCAGATTACAAAGCTGGTTTATCCAGGCATTGTGTTTCCCTGGCTCTTTCTGATGCCAAAGCCTCTGCGGCAGCAGGGAGCACTAATTGCTCATTTGCGGCGGTGACCTTTTCAACTGGACAGCGCCTCGGATCTGGTTCCACGTTGATGTCTCTCTTCTTTAATTACAGTGTGCTGGCAGGGAAAGAAGCACCCAGTGGCACGGAGTCCAATGGTATCTGGTGTCTGCACCCGTCTCACTCTGTTTCTCAAAGCAAGAACCCCAGGAGCAAAGGTATCTGCTCTATTCACTCACATTGTTTTTACACTCGGATTCTGACGAGAATTTAAGCCACCAGGATCAAGTGCATTAGGGCATAATGGCAAGTCATTTATCTGGGAGCCTTTGGTTTTCAAAAGGAAACTGGACAAATCTCCGTCACTTTGCAGGTGAAAGAGATTCAGAGAGGTCAGTTTTGATATTTAATACCCAAACCTTATAGTTTCACTCAAGGCTGTTTGCTCTTTGAGAGCATTTCAGCTAACAGCCTGTTTGTCTCTGCTGCCTATTTTTGATGCAAATCTCCCACAATGTTAATCTGATGCAGGCAAGACAGTACTTATAATGTCAACAAAAAAATTCCAGGAAGCTTAGCAGATTGTTGGTGCTTTATAAAGGATTTTTCGGGACCAGAATGAGTTGACCAGGTACAAAGAGAAAAATCTGAGCGAAACATTAGTTGAACTCATATCAGAATCCTGTGATACTGTAAGAGGACTAGATAAAAGAAAGTCAACAGCAATGCAAGGCAGGGAAGAAGCAGTAAAGCGAGAACTGTCACTTGTACTGACTGTCTTCCTTCAGGTATTACAGTTCATCTATCTGCTACCAAGAGTTGGCATCTGAACACACACTATCACCAGTAAGGCAGAGGAGAGGGGACACATCCATGCCTGTCATCCAACCAAATCCTGATGGAAATCACTGAACATTTGACAAAAAAGAAAAAAAGAAAAGCAAATATGCCAAGGGGAGTAGAAGAAGTTAAGAGAAATTCAAGGAAAATGCAAAGCAAACTAGTACTGATAGAAGTTTGACAACAGTACAGCTGCATCTTGGCCACATTTCTTCATGGTTGTATATATCAATGTCATTTTACTTTTAGCATTTTACCAACCACTTTATACTAAAACCTGAAGCATCAAAGAAATAGTCCCTGCCTAGCTCCTGTGGCCCATTCATCTTACCTTTATCAAACCCACTTCCATAAAAGATATGGAGCACACATTCACTCTATAAATGAGTTGGACATTGTAGGAGACACATAAATGTATCTGAAATTTATTAAGATTACTGAGGAGGCTGCAATCAATCCTCTGGTTTTCAACTTAAATAGCTATAAAAAGAAAACAAGAAATTTAAAGAAAAAATTTTACTTAACAAAGAATAAGGCTGGACTATAGCTCAGTGGCAGAGTGCTTGCCTAGCATGTGTGAGGCACTGGGTTCGATCCTTAGCACTGCATAAAAATAAACATAAAGGCATTCTGTCCATCTACAACTACAAAAAAAAAAAAAACAGAAAGAAAAGCTCTGTTTTTTGTTTGTTTGTTTGTTTTGTTTTGTACCAGGAATTGAACTCAGGGGCACTCAACCACTGAGCCACATCTCCAGACTTATTTTGTATTTTATTTAGAGACAGGGTCTCACTGAGTTGCGTAGGGCCTCACTAAGTTGCTGAGGCTGGCTTTGAACTCGAGATTCTCCTCTCAGCCTCCCAAACTGCAGAGATTACAGGTGTGCACCACCATGTGCCTGGCTAAGAATAACTCTGTATTTTGAGAATGAATGAGCAATGATGTTACAAGATTATGATTCTCTCTATGTAGTTGGTACCATACCTATTTGAAGGATATTGTCATGCCTGTGTGAAAGGAAGAAAGAAGGAAAAGAAGAAAAGGAAGAAGAAGAAACCCTCTTCCACATTTAGACTACAAATCAGGAGCCTGGGTCTGGCTCTCAGTCTTTCCTGCAACACCTGTGAATGTTGTTTTCTCTTTCCTCCATGAAAATAACTTTTGAGTTCCAACCACCACACTCATTGCAATATGAACTCAATCCCGGTGTAAGTACTTAAGCAAAAATCCTCAGAGAATTAAGTGAAGAGGATTATTTCCACATTCCTATTGGGCACTTCATACTGCCATCAACTAGCCGGAACTTGATGATAAAATGAGGTTCTAAAAAGACTTTTTGCCAAGAAAAGAAAAGCTATTTTCCCAGAGGAGTTCTAAGAAAAAACCAGTTAAATGCATCCTCAGAGACGAATTGGTGGTGATCACGATACATAGTAAATGAGATGATGCACTTTTAAAGGACATAGTAAAATTTTCATAATTTCTCAGACATGTCATTTGGATTGCTCAGCTAAACATTAATTCCATTGTCTTTACTTAAATGGCCATATGCTACGGCCCATTCTCAGTCTAAAACCCCTATTGACTTCAGAGGGAGATTTTCCTGAGTAAAGATGACAGGATACAATTCCATGTAGGCTTGACTGACTGTCTGTCATTTTTATTACTTGGGGCTGGAAATGTTTTCCAGCAGTACAAACCCCAAGGGACCACATGGTGCCTAAATTATCCATCTGTAATGCTGTTTGGATCCTTGTCCTCTGACTTCACAAGGGACCAGAGTGGCTCAAATGCTATTGACTACATAGGCATAATTTTTGTGCCTTACGTTACTGACCAAGGAATGCATTTTCCAGCTGTGGAAAGTACAAATACGAATGTTACATTCAGAAGGGGAAACACTGGAGTCTAGGTGGACTAACAGATCTTTTCCAGGGTATAAGCATGTGTCTGCACAACCAAAATTAACTGAGAAATTATCCATGGTGTGGTGAGCTCCAATATCTTTTTCATGTCTATCTCAATTATTGGTTGGGTCATTTTAAAAGGGAAATGGGAAAGGAGAGATAAGTACAGAAGCGAACTTCATCCATTTTGTCTAAATCCTGGCTGTTTTTGAATGAAATATTTCACATTTACATTTTCTCATAACAAGAACTCAGCAGATTCCTGAATATTCCATATATAATAATTCTGATGTGTTCTTTTGGTGTCACAGCCTAGCCACATTATTTCATAGAATCAGAGGGATCCAGAAGGGCACAGCAAATTTCAGTAACTAGGATTTTGACTCCTTTCTCTAAAATCTCCTAAGAAATTTGAAAATTAGAAAGATAGAAATTCCACAGTGAAATAGGCAGGCAAAACATAAAAGTCCATTTTTGCTGCTGTCTTTTTGAGGGAGAACGGCTTCCAAAACATCAACCAGGAGGGAACCACGATGTATTATTTTTTCCTAACGTTGATTTTGTTCTTCATCCTTATGTACTAAAAGAAACATGACAGAGAAACAAATGTCCCTCTATTGTTTACATTTGAGGTTTAGAGAGAGAGCAATCAGCAGATTTTCTGTAAGATCCATCTATCTGTCACTGTGTTTTATTGGATACGGCTGCAGCTGAATCAAAAGGGGAAAAAAGGGAAAGAAGTGAAAGTGACAAAGATGGTTATAAAAATAGAAAAAAGGAGTGAAATCTCTGGAGTATGAGTGGACCAAATACAGCTGAGAACAATATTCCCTCTGCTTTTATAAAGTGTGAGCATGCACTCTTGCCATGTAAAAAAAATTATGAAGACTGAGTATGTTTTGTGCTTTGGTATTGTATTTAGATGGAATTCACGATGAAGTTTATCAGACACATTTCCCATTGTGCACAATTGGAAGTGTCACGTAGCAATTAGGTCAACACCACTACCCACCTCACTCCCTGCCCATTTACAGGAAACTAAGCATCAATCAGTTCTCCTTGTACACAGATGGAAGCCAAAGCCCAACTTGCCATTTAAGAACCCCCACAATCCAGGCTCTCCTTTTTTCTATAACCTAATTCCCCTTCTATCTGCCCCAATGAAAGTGATCCCTGCATACGTGATTTCCATGTCACCTTCTTCCACAGTTCTCCCTTGCTTGGTGGTATTAGATCAATCCTACCCTTCTTTGGAGACCTTCCTTACCATCTGGATGATGCTGTTTTCTTAGATACCATAGCAGAAAACTGACATGAAAGCACAAAATATTGCTACACAAGAACAAATAAAATATTTGTAGTCACCTAATAGCTTCAAAGAGGTGCTATTATTTTATCTTCTTTCATGGTTTCTGTGGGTCATGAATTAGACTGGATGGTTCCTCCTTAATGTCTCTCTGTGATGGATTTGGAACAATTGGACTACCCAGAGCTTGGCTGGCTTCTTCTCTTTTCTCCCCCTCTCCCACCTCTCCCTCTTTCTCTTTCCCTCTCCTTCCTTCTCTCTCCTTCCCTCCTTCCCTCTCCCTCTCCATGTGCTCTCTCTGTCTGGGCAAGTTCAGATGTCCTCACAGTACAACTTCTTACTTAGAGGCTTAAAGCATAAAGAGTGAGTATTCCAACAAGAAAGGCAGAATTGAAATTGTCTTTTATGACCTAGCTTCGGAATTCACATGGGATTGTTCCCACATACTCCATTGACCAAAACAGTCATCAAAGTCTACCCAGTGTCAAGAAAAAGCAACATAGAACCCAAGGTTTTTTGTAAAAAACATTAATCTCACATTTTAGGAAAAACACGTGAGATAAGAAATGTTTTGGACACCTTTTTAATAATACAATCTGTCACAAGGAAGATTAATTTTTTTAAAGGAAAAGAAGACATTTCTCTACCAAGTAACAGAGTTCCTGATAGCTATTCAACTATTGTATTTTCACAAAGATTTTTTTTATGGTATGCTTTTAAAAAGTCATATTTTAATAATGTATTATTAAAATATTTTCATATTGTAAATTACTTTTTCCAAAAATGCTAAAGTATACTTGCAGTGATGAACAGAGGAGGCCAAGTCCAGTTGCATAATTTACTGTTAGTATCTTATGAAACACAGGAAGAATCCGTCACAGTGATGCTGAGATGAAGCAACACAGCCAGCAAATGATCGAAGCGCAGCACCGCCTTCTTCTGACTTGAGCAGATGCAGAGCCAGGGTGATGCAGTCCACTGAAATAGGGTCCATGCCCCATGGTCTCATCACTTGCTGTCCACAGACAAACAGGACCCAAAACATGATCTTTTTTTGTGGGATATTTCACAGAATTGGAACAGTAACATAGTCTTGAACTTCAATGGTATTCTGCAATTGAATCCTTTGTAAATCAGTACAAGCAGTGATTGACATCATCAGATAGGTCCAGGCTCAGTGCTGGCATCAAAAAACATGGTCGTGGAATCAAAATGTACTTTCAGATTAACTCATGTTAGTGACTTGCATTTCTCTAATACCAGAAAAAGAAAATTAAGTCCATATTTCCATCTCAAAAGAATTCTTTCCTTTTTTTTGGTTCATTTACACACTAACATCCCCAAAGTCCTCTTCTCCAGACTCCAAAAAATCCTCCAGACTTGAAATAAATTTATATTATCTGCATCTCATACCTCCCTCCAAATGTGGCACTATAACACTCTCTAGTAATGACACACCCCTTCCCTGTGGGCCAAAATACCCAAATGAATCAAATTAGAATGCTCTTCCATATGATCATTTGATGTTAATTTTTTTGGGGGGGTAAGCAGTCTCCACATCCCCATAGCATTTTCCATTACCAATAAAGAGCTCATAATTCAAATCCTTAATGGGTCAGCATTGCCAGGAGGGCAGTGTCTCGCAGACTTGTATTTAGTATTTAGTACTATATATTTAGGAATTACCTGAGATCTTGTATTCTGATCCTGTGGGTGTGAACTTGGCCTAAGAGTCTGCTTTTATTTCTTCTGGCTAAGTTGCTGAAGCTGGCCTTGAACTTGAGATCCTCCTGCCTCAGCCTTCCAAGCTGCTGAGATTACAGGCATGTGCTACTACACCCGGCAAGAGTCTGCTTTTATAAACAGCTCCCTCCCAGGTGACAGCAATGCTGCTAGTGTGGGAACCACATTTGGGGTTGGAAAGGTCTCTTTTTAAAATTATGGTTTTTAGTTATTTAGATTGTAAATTACTTGTTTTGAATTCTTTCCAGGTTTCTGAAGATTTGGCACATAAATGGGGACAGATAGTGACCTCTGTGGTAGCAATGGGAATGAAAAGTGACAGACCAGGGCCCATTTGTCACTAGCAGGTGGGTCTGAGGAGGGGGAAGATGCTGTATCATCTCTGGAGTTTCAGACCACTGCAGACCTCCCCCTTGTACTGCATTTTCCTCCTTTCAATGAGTCCTGAACTTCACTCCTTAGACAAATCCCTCTGTGTATTGTTATCTGTTCAAAGGTGAACTGTGAGGTAATGACTGAGCAGAGATGGGGGCAGCAGGTTGGGAATGGCTGAAGGGGAGCCATGGTGGGAAGACAGGTGTGCAAACCAGCCTGGGAGGAAGGGAGCCAGACAGAAAAAGGTGCTGACAGTGTGGTCCAGCAGGAGGGAGCCAGCACCCACAGTGAAACCTGAAAGGTGCCTAAATAGAACTGCCCTCATTTCTAATTTGGCTCAGGGCTGAGCCCCTGGTAGATTTATTTCTGCTAAAATTA
Organism: Xerus rutilus; assembly: GCA_028644305.1. NCBI lineage: Eukaryota > Metazoa > Chordata > Mammalia > Rodentia > Sciuridae > Xerus > Xerus rutilus. The sequence continues at coordinate 99,108,749 of CM053405.1, read as the reverse complement.
ACTATACTTGGGTGAACAGAAGACATGTACTTAAATCTCAGTGAACTGTTAAAATGTGTTTATTTAGGTTTTATTTAATCTTAGATTAGGTCATTTTCCTTTTGAAATTATACATAGGTTCTGGAGGGGAGTGCCTTTATTTGATTGCTATTAAGAGCACAGGTGTAAAGAGAATTTAGTTTTCAAAAAAAGATTCCAAGGGTCATTGAGTTTTCAAATTAAACAATGTGAACTTTCTAATGTGACTGAAGAGAAAGCCAAATATTCATAATCAACCTCTAAAGTGGTTGAGGTTTCTCAGATTCTTTGCGGTGCCTCAGAAAAGCTACGTTCCTAAGCCTCGGGGAGAGGTAAACAGAATAGAGTTGCTGGTCACATTTCTTTTGCCCCACACCTCAATCCTGTCATTGTCTCTACTTGCCCTGCCTTGGAGGGGATTAATGGATTTCAACAGAAGCTCTTGTGGGCACAGGGAGGAGGTAGCTCCTTGCTTTATTTGCCCTCTCTGTGTGGTTATGAAGTGTTCTGATCGGATGACCCAGCGCTGCCAGGAGCCCGCCCCGTGTCACGAGGACTCTGTTACCTACAACTCTGTTTCCTCTCCCTGCTTTCTTGAGATTAGAGAAAGAAGAATATTTTCCAGGGAAACCCTGATTCAGTAACTTGTGGCTCAGCGCCCACAATAAAATCATGGTAGCAGTCTATAAACATTAAAACATTAATCCTTTCCAAACAGAGCCTGACGAGAACAAGCCTAATTGCAGTAATGACCTGAAGCGCAGACGCTGCCCTGCATTAATCTCTCTTGGCCTGGTGGGAGCCAGCGCGTGGAACCCTGGGACTGTGCGTGCACGGACCTAACTAGCTGCGATAATGAGTCGAAGCACAGGCTTTCCTGCTACATGAGCTGACTGATTATCATCAAAGGCCTAAAAGATTTTTTTTTAATTATTATTTTAAACCACTTTTCAAAGCCTAAGCATTTTAAAAACTTTTTAATGACTGCCATTCTACCATTTATTTTCATTTGTAATTTTTAACTATAGAAAACACTTCAGTTAGATAGAATATCTTAATTTTTATTCCTCAGCGAGTGTATATGTATGTATACAGGCACTTGAGTTGTATTAATATTTCAGTTTGATGACTTAAAAATGTACACAACAGTCAGAAAACTAATTCGTAACAAGCACGGAAATTACAACAGTGTGGGGATTTGCCATATCTCCCTCTCCTTCCCTTTTCCCCACTTTCACCCAGAGAGTGGCCCCTAGCTTCTAAAGGGAAAGAATTTTTTTTTTTTTTTTTTTACATCCCATATCAGTGTCTGGACCTTTCTTTGGAAAGAAAACAAGGAAATGAATAAAATGGAAAGAAAAAATACCCTTTCCCTATTCTAAGTGAGTTTGACCCCCAGGCTCAACTCCAAGAATGGGCCTTGATTTGTTTATCTGAAATAAAACATACACACACACACACACACACACACACACACACACACACACACACTTCTGTCATCTCAGCCACTATGACAAGGCCCAGTGTTGTTTTCTTTATGATGACAATGGTTTTTGTTTGTTTACAAGAAATATTCATTCCTTGAAATCAAGAACTTTCGTACCTTATTCACCTAAAACGGTGAATTCACAGCCAATAATCAGTCCTGCTATTGCAGTAGTTTGCTCCCTGCTCAGACCACTCCTGGTGCTGCACACCCTCTCCGTCTCTTGGCACACCATCTTCCTCAGGCAAGCATGATGTCTACAGCCACAAACCTAGCAAGGAAACTGAGCATTGCTGTCTCTGACCACCCAGAAAAGGCAGTAAAAGTTTAAATTTTTATATATGTGCTTCCCTAAAATTTTGTGGAGTTAAGTGCTACAATAACTCGTAATAGAGCTAAATAAATATATCAACTTAGGAAGTATTTTATCAACTTAGTTAAAAACATAAAAGAGAATTATATATTAAAGCACATCTGATAATTATTTTTATTTAAAGTAAAACTCAAGGCCTTTATTTGAGGATTTTTGGTGATTATATATCTAAATAAAAATAGATTTCAAGCGGAGCGTGGTGGCGCAAGCCTGTAATCCCAGCACTTAGGGAGGCTGAGACAGGAGAATAATTTCACTGAGACAGGAGAATCGCAAGTTCAAAGCCAGCCTCAGCAAAAGGTGAGGTGCTAAGCAACTCAGTGAGACCCTGTCTCTACATAAAACACAAAAATAGGGCTGGGGATGCAGCTCAGTGGTCAAGTGCCCCTGAGTTCAATCTCCAGTACCAAAAAAATAAATATATTGATTTCAAATTGAGAATTATTCTACTTTTTTCAAATCACTAATTTATTACCATTTATAATGAAGACTGTCAAACATACTTGAAAAAGGCACAGAAAATAAGCTAATAAAAACATAGCCACTAGATTTAACATGTACTAATATCTATGCAGACTTTTAATTTAAAAATAAAATAGGATAACTTCACAATTGAAATTAATAAAAAAAGATTTTTAGCCACAAAAAATAATAGTTTGAGTATTACAATACCACAAAAGTTGGAAAATTTTTTGTTGTATGTTTTTAAATGTTACTGAATCATATTGATTCCATTTCTTTGGAAATAAAATAGTAAATTTAGGAAAAATTCCTTCATTACAAATGCCCAAGTCTTTTCAATTTTTTGGTTGATTATAGTTAAGTGTTCTTGAGGCTAATATATAGCTAGAAATTGTATATCCAGAAAATGGATTTATGGTTCACCTATCTCCTTATAATGAATGTTTAAATAAAAGTAATTATGCCTTCTTTTCCTGAACAGTAACACCCTTCCTCCTGTTCATGTGTTTCAGTATGTGGGTTCTTATGCCCTGTACCACGGGGCTTTCCCAGTTTGGAGATAGATTTAAAATGGAGGTAAATAAAAAGAGAATTTTTAAAAAAGAAAAGAGAAAACAGAAGAGCATTCATTTCTTAATTGAAGGACTAAAGTTTTAAGAGGTTTTGATTATTTTCCTTCTCTACCCTTGCAAATACATATATAACCAAATCACGACTTTTTGGTCCTAGAAGTGGGAAACACCTGGCATACAAGATTATCTTTCCTAGAAAACATTTTGGCAGAAACAAAGCTGAATTTAGAATGAATCAGGCAGGCTGCTGCCTAGGGCACTGTTCTATAAGAGGTAGTAAGAAAATCATGGAAATACCATGAGGTAGAGAAACTTGTATTTACCATGTTGCTTCTTAAGAAGGAATGGGATACTATGGAGGGTCTGAGACACCAGGAGGCATTTTTTGAGTCTGACTTCCAAGAGTGGGCCAGGGATCTGTGGTCAGGGCCTTGCTGAGTGGAGTGTCCAAGTCCAGTAGAGCTGAAGAGCTTGAGATATGAAAGTAGATAAAGTTCCCCAGTGTTCCCTCTCCATCTTTCTTATATACAAAGCACAGACTCTCTTCAAAATAAATGAGCAAATATGCAAACAATATGACAGTTTAGCCAGTTTTTCATTGCTGTAATAAATGCCTGAGATTATATCAACTTATAAAGAGAAAAGGTTTATTTTGGCTCATGGTTTTAAAGGTTTCAGTCTAGGATTAGTTGATGCCCTTGCTTTCAGTGAGGCAGCACATCATCAACAGAAGCATATGGCAGAGCAATACTACTTCTGTCATGGCAGGGAAGCTAAACAGAAAGAAAGGAGACCAGTATCTCACAATCCTTCTCAAGGGCATGTCCCAATGTCCTAAAGACCTACCATTAGGCCCCACCTCCTAAAATCTCCATTACAATCCTGGGAGCAGGCCTTTAGCTTATGGCCATTTAGGGGGCACTGAAGACCAAAACCATAATAATGATTTTAAAAGAATCAAATCATGAATTGTCAAGATGCCTACAGTTTTCATCCAGGCCTGGTCACAAGTCATTATGACAGTCATCCATTGAAATAGCTGAGTTCTTAGGGAGAGTTGCTGTCTTGGTACTCATAGTGGGCTGTTATGCGAATGTCTCATTTTTTATAGATAAGAATTGTTATTGGATTTTTTTCAATGAATCACTAGTAGTTAGCAAAGAAGACAATGCTTTTAATTGAGCTGCTTCCTTCCCTATACCATTCATCATCTCTTTTATTCTCAGCTTGTTTCTCATAAAAAGTTTGGTTTCACCTCATTGATGATACCCATCAAATCCCTGGGTCTGGAGGGCTTGTCCACACCTTCATATACTTCCCCACCAGGAAAGAAAGAAGTATACACAGTTGGCTTTGAGGGTAGTTTTATTTTATTTTGTTTTGTTTGGGTTTTTTGAGAATATTTTTCATGACCTGCTGAACAAAAATAGTAACCATCAAAATATCAGCTCCAGATAAAAAAGAATAATTATTAAACGACATTATGGTTTGGGAAATCATGATCTCTGAGGATATCTTGTTATCTTGTTACAATTGTACAACTGTAGGAGAGAACACATTTCCCTAATTATTTGCATACAGTAATACTAGGATCAGCCTGAACCCAACCCCAGTGGAAAATCACCTGCTTCTAACTTTGTTTTTCTTTTCGTAACTTGAGAATACTGATAAATAATAGAATTATGTTCAAAGTTGAATGAGATACAAGAAAGGTTCATGTAAGCATGGGTCAGTTCTTTAGTGAAAGATCTGAAAGTTATTTTTTTCCCATTTTAAATAAGATTGCTAAATCTGAAAGAAGGTGTTTTGCTAAGTTCTCTTTCACTGGATTTTGGTGTCTAAGAATCCTAGGTTGGTTATTTGGGGTTAGGACCATTGTAAAAGGAAAGAGGTAGAGAGGCTGGAATGCACAGTGGGGCATATGATGGGTGCCCCAGCCTAGAACCTAGACCTCAACGTTATTACTATCCCAGTAGCAGGTGGAGTGAGGATTCTGTACAGAAAGTTGGAATTCAACTGCCAGATTGGTTCATGTCATCCTGGTTGTCATTATGTCTCAGAATACTATTGTTTCAGCCAGCTTTACCAAATTAAATCAAGTAGAATGGGGGGGGTTACCAGCTAGGGACAAAGAAGAGCTTAAGTTCTCTGTTTTGGTTAGAATGAAAACACATATGTCTCTGTGACAAAAGCATGTTACTACAAAGGCTGTGCTGAGACAATCAAACACATGATTAGAATCACATATTTCATAATTCCTTTATGTTTGGTCTTTATTCTGATGCGCTCATTGAGGTAAATAGTTCAGCTTGTTGAAATCTGAGAATTAGAGCTAGGCCTTTACTGACCCTAGTATATTAGGTAGTTGGGGGTTTTATGAGAGCTGATCATCTGCTACGTTGTGGGGATAAAAGAATCTTTACTCAGCTGGGACTCTGCTATCTGATACCATGTCACTTGGATTTTTCTCCAAAATGACACACAAGCCATAGTTCTTTTCCCATGTATATCTAATATGCATATATACATCAGTCTTAATGTGTACATGATATATGAAAATATATTTTCTTTCCGCTTTACGAATAATTACTAACTTTTTTGCCATAGTTACCAAAATGTTTGTCATTCTGGTATATTTCTCTTGATTAGGGTGAGTATATGAATTAATTAACCTTGCTTGGATAATTATATGAAAAAACAAAATTATAAAGTACTAAAGCACAACATTCCACTCCAATTTCTCCAGTGCTGAATTCTCACGACTTCCATGAAACCTCTTCAGAGTGAGTAAGAAGAGGTGAAGATGCTCATTAGCCTTTTATTCCTGGGTGTGATTGTGCCCTAAATTCTTCAATTGCCACAGGCACCATGTTTGTACATCGAACAAATGTTTCTATCATGCATTTTCTTATAATAACCTCAACATTACATTCTACAGAGTAGCAAATGTTCACTTAAATATTAATACAGATTATTGAAGGATTTTGTATAATGATCAATATCCCAATTTTATAAAGCTAAATTACTTAATTTGGATCATTCAGCCTTCAAAAGGACGGAAATTCTCACACATGCTACAATATGGATGAACTTTGAAGACATTATACTAGGTGAAATGAACCAGTCACAAAACAACATATACTAATTTCATAGTGTTACAATACATAGTAATATGAAAACAAATACAAATTTCCATCATATGAGATACTTGGAATAGTCTAAATGATAGACCAGAAAGTAGTTGGTTGCCAAAGGCTAGAGTAGAGGGAGATGGGGGATCACTATTTATAAAAGGTACAGAGTTTCAGTTTTACAAGGTAGAAAAAAATGTGGAGGTGGTGGCAGCTACACATTATGAAAGTATTGAATACCAGTAAGCTGTGTAATTAAAAAGGGTTACGATGGAAATTTTATGCTATTTTACCACAATAAAAAGTAACAATTTAAAAAAACCCTTAATTTGATCCTGCTTTACTTAATACTATCCCCCTTCTGGTTATTTCTGTTTCTGGGGCCATAATCCAGTAGGACAAATGCAAATATCAAATGATAGACTATTCAGAGTTTATTACAATTACAATCAATTGGTAAGAATTTATTGAGTGTCTAGTAGGCACAAGGTATTTAAGGAACATTAGGAAATATAAGGCAGTTCTTCATAAAAGCCTCCAGAATTCTTTGTAACTTTTCACCTATCAATCAATCAATCAATCAGTAAACAACCATAAAGCTTAAATGGTGAACTCATAGAAACATGAAGATTTCAGGTGTTTCCAGATTCTCCTTGGGCTCTAGGTAATTAGGTTTATTTCCATGGCTTCTTTCACAAAACTGGGTATGAAGTTCACAGGTAGATTACAGACCCAGCACCAAGATCAGCTTGCATAGCGAAGTGCCAGGATTCTGCGAAATAGGGAACATACTCTAATGCCAAGCAAAGTAAACCTGGGGGTATGACAGGGGAGAGGATGGTGACAGGGGTGGTTTCATCTGGTGGGAAATTGGCAACTACAAAATATAAGATGCCTTACCTGCACTACAAATCTGACTACAGTTTGTTTCAGTTTCATATTTTACTTTGTTCTCTCTCAAATACATCCTTAATCGTCTTCATACCCATTGACATGGCATTACCTGGGGGGATGGCATCACCAAATCAGTAAAGGCAATGGGAAGGAGGAGAGGGGAACTAATACGTCTCCAAGGGACTAGCCCTCTCTCAACTCCTCCACACCCTGAGGTATGGGAAGCCAGGATGTGGAATCCTGGATGCAGCAGTGGGTTTACTTATTAAGGGTTTTGGAGAAGCAGAATAGGCAGGGTTCAGATTAGGCCTTGATGACCTACTTTTAATGCCAGCCAGTAAGGCGCCTCAGTGGATCGTGAGCGCTCCACACTAGAATGCTTTAGAACAAAGAGTGCGCTACGTGAATCTTGCACACAGAGAGGCATTTGAAGCTCAAAAAATACCCAAATATACAATGGTCTCTTGTTTAATTATAGTAATTATTCATCAGACTCCAGATGTTATGAAAAAAAAACTTTATCTTTTTATGATTAGAAGCATGAATCCTTTCAAATGTGTGTGTCACTGAAATGGAATGTATCTAATCATCAACTTGCAGCTGAGAGAGTGCAGAGTAAATAACTGAAGCCAATCCAGAGCCTTATTAAAAGAATTTGTTTCCAAAGAGAGCAAGAGAAATACCTTCCATTTGGAAGAAATCAGCCATACAGAAAAAAAAAAAAGTCAAAAATACTTGGGGCATTCTGGCAGCATTAGGACTTATTTTACAATGTTCCATCAAATTCTTGTCCAAACACACTGATGGCTATGAACTTATTATGAAGCTGATGCATTATTTGAAAGGTGACTGGGAGTCCCAGGAATCAAGGTCCCCCTAAATATGCATGTCTGATTTGGGGAAAAGAAAGCAAGGCTGTTTCCCAGAAGAATAATCCTGTACTTCCATCTCTGGGAACTATTCCCTTAGATCTTACAGAACTCCATGAAATTAAAGGGAAGACAACATACCTTTCTTTCTGCAGGGGTCCCCTAAACATAACTGCCCAATAATTGCTAAGGTATGGTAGCCAGCCTGCAAGATGATTCCTATTAATGCTTACCTCCTGATATGCATGCCCTTGTGCAGATTTTCCCCCTTTGATTGGGGCTGACTATATAAATAATGGGATATCATAGAAATGATGGTGCATGTATTCTGAAGCTAAATTATAAAAGGTATTGATACCTCCTCTTGTTCTTCTTAACCATCTTTTTCTCTTTCTCTCTCTGCCCTCTCCTTTCTCTTTCAATCCTCTCCCACCCCCATTTCCCCTGGATCATCCATTCTGGAGGAAGCCAGCTACCATGCCAGTGGATACTGACAGTGCCTAATAGAGGAGACAATGTTGTGAGAAAACAAAGCCCCTGCTCACAACCAGCACTAATTTGGTCTTCCTGTGATGGCAACCACAGTTACCATCTCCACTGCATCTCACAAGAGACTTGAGCCAAAATCATCCAGCTAAGCCACTCCTAGATTCTAGACCCACAGAAACTATGTGAGATATTTTTAAGGCACTAAGTTTTAGGTTCATTTGTTACTTGGGTAACTATTACACAGAGCAATCTTAAACTGCTTGGCCAGACCCTTTTATCTTGAGGCCTCTTCAAAAATAAAGTCATTTCATTTCAGGCCCAAACAATTACAAGGATTGTGCGTGTGTGTGAATGGATGCTGAGAGCAGCTATAAATCTCTTCTACCTATGATGCAGAGTACAGCTCAGGGATGCCCAAACATATCACTCTTACCCATTTTATGGATTTTCATGCTAGAATATGTATTTCATGAACTTCTTCCTGCATTTTTTAAAAGAAAGAAAATAATCCCTGTGATAAATAGCAAGGTGCCACAAGAAATCAAACACATGCTTGAAAATGGGTGGGCAAGGCAACCTTTACTCCTGCAAAAAAGGCATGCTATCTAACCTGGCTAACAAGCACATCTAGATGAGAAGTCCTCCTACTTTTATCCTTAAACAGCTCTGCTCTTCCCCTGATTGGAGGAGCTCTGGGTTACAATCTACATCATTAGCTAATTTTAAAATCGGGGTGGGCAAAAGGAAGGGCTATAATTAAAACAGCTACAGTTGGATCCAATTAAAGCTGAATACTATGTTCTGAAAATGATCTACCTAACTTTTAATTTATCACAGTACCTTCACATATTATTGAACTTAATTTATAAAATACCTTTAGATCATTGCCATATTCAAAGTAATGTGCTAAATGTAGGAGATATTCATATATTTGGAGCAGGTATAGACCCAAAAATTTATACTAGGGGAAAATGCAAGTACACAGGTGTTGTAAAATAAATATCTCAAAAAATTATATAATAAATACGCATAGAGGTAAGCAGGGATGAGCAAGAAATATTATTTGAAATTTGGTTAAATAATAGCTAGGACTTCAAAAAGCAAAAGGGGAACTGAGAAAACCATCTCAGAAGGAAGTATCTGCCCAAGCAGCCTCAGAGCTGATGGAGAAGCAACCTCAGATATACACTGGCAATGGACAAAGGTCTTGAATGCTGGGACCAGGGATATATATTTAATTGAGTAGCCAGCAAGAGACGTTGAAGTGTTGTCAAGTTGAAATGGTAATAACAAAACTTCACTTCAGGAAAAATTATTGAATAGAGAGAGAACAAATTAGAAGGGGGAATGGCAGAAAAGGAGCACAGTCAGGAGACTCTGGTCATGGTCTAGACAGAAAGAACTGAGGTAAGAACTAGGGGGAGGGAAGTGAAAATAGGAAGGCTGGGCATATATGAGATGCAGAAATTGTGAAGAATCTAGACTCTGTCATTAATGGGATGAAGGTGAAGCAGGGAAAGGGAGAGAATGGAGCAGGCAAAGCAGATACAAGTGTTTCATCTTAGAATATAAAGTGTTTGAAAGAGAATTAGGGATAAACAGAAAGGCTGTTGGGAGTGATAGCAGGGAGAAGGTAATTCAAATATAAATACACATTAGACTCTGTAGCCTTCTAGTCTGTCATCTTCAGAATGCAGGTGGGTACCTTTTGCAAGTACAAATATTCTGATTTGCATTGGAAACTGTCAGCTGGACTTGCAAATAAAGCATAAAACCATTCAGTATACCAATGCAAATATTTTTTGCATCAGTAGATAGAATATTGAAAAACTTCAAATTAGACTTTTAAAAAGTCTGCTTTTTTTGTCAAATGAGCTTCTAAACAAACTCAGTCTGCCCCATCCCATTCTCATAGTATGTTTTTAAACAAACTCTTTGCCCTACCATGCTTTATGAAATGGCTAAAGAATACCTACCCTAGTTTTTTAACCCCACCTTCCTAGCAGTTGAACTTGGAAAAAAATCAAAACCTGTCTACTCACCAGCAATCAGCTAATTGTATGGAATGCCATGTTCCATCTGATTTAATTGCACCTCTTCTCTTGTGCATTTTAAGCTTGTCCTATGTGCTTTGCTTAAAAATTTTTTTCTAGGTCTCAAATAGAGTTTTTCTAATTCAACAATGCCAAGAATATTATGCAAAGCTAGGGTTTAAACCCAGATCTTCTAATTAGAATATTGAGATTTAAATGTTTCTATGTACATCACATAAAGTTTTTACTAAATATAAGTACTATTTGCAAATTATAACAGATTGGCTAGGATTGCATAATGAGCAGAGGACTATAAAAATAATAATAACAACAATAATTTACTGGAGCTTTAGTGGAACCACTTTAAGCACATTAGCTATATTAACTCACTTAAGTCTCAAAATAGTGCTATGAAGGTTTAACCAAAATTTCAAGAGCCAAGGGTTGAAGCTAGGCAGACTCAGATCCTGGATTCCTAAACACTAGGCCCACAAAGAGGAATTTTTCACAGGCATTTCTGTAGTTGGCACAGTATCAGGTTTCTATTGCCGCTATAACAAATTTCCCACACATCTAGCAGCTTACATGACACAAGACAGCATTTATCTCTCCTTCCTTAGTGACACTGCCATCTGGCACTGACCTATTTTGCCTCATTCTTTCACTTTAAGGAACCCATGATTACATTAAGCCCCTGGAGAGGATCCAGGTAACAGCCCTGTACTGAGGTCAACTGATTGGTAGCTTAACTCTTTGCCACGTAACCAAATATGTGCACTATTTCCAAGGATTAAGATGTGGACATATCTGAGGGCCATTAGTTTATTTCCCATAACCACTAATGCTCCAGGTAAGGAATCTAAAAACCCAAGTGGATTTAAAGTGTTAGAAATCAGAATGATAAATAAGAGAAGAAAAAACGAGATGAGTGAGTGGGTGAGGACACATTGCTGTCAGAACTCACTTTGTGTGGATGAGTGTAAGCAGAATCTGGGATCTGCCGTCCACATCCCGCATGGGCAGTAGAGATGAGGTTCCCTTAAGTGGAATGGGCTGGCTGAGCAATAAAAGCTAAGAGAAATAAAATAACGAAATAACCACAGAACACAGAAAATAGTTTCAAAAAGCGGGGGCAGGATGGGCCTGCTAATCAGATAGGTCTGGCTTCTAGCATCTAACTTCTGGCTTCTAGCTTCTGGTTTCTGACACAATGGACCCCGCGTGTGCTTTATTTATATCAAGGAACTTCAAAGGCCTTCCATCCAATATTCTTTACCAGGATAGGAAAAAGGTGGAGGCAGGTAGGCTGGCTCAGTTCCTAACAGGATAAGCCCATTCCCTATACTGGAATGAGGACTTTCCTAGCAGAGCGGAAGAGGTGGGGCATTTGCATTGGGCAGTCTTACAACTGCAGAGGTGCCACCGGAAGTTCAAAATGCCAGCCCCGCCTTCTCCCTGGCTACCATGCGGAGAGAGAAGTTCCTCCTGCATTCCACAGATGGTTTCCCACAGAGATCCACTCTAGACTTTTGCCCATTGCTTCAAAAACTGTATCATACATTCCCTGAGAGTAGGTATAACCAAATTCTAGTTTTCTCCTATCAACTTCTTAGCAGCCCAATGAGGAAAAATTAAAAACTGCCTCTGTCTTATCACCTTACCTTCTTTCATAATCAATATTTTGGGAATTCAAATGCAGCTTCCTTGGGCCCTCACAGGGTGTATTCTCTCTGTGGATCCCAGCCAAGGACTTTTCTCAGTACCAAGTGGTGACTGAACTGAGGCACAGAACACTGTGGCTGCAAGTGGGTATGTGCAATACTTAGGAAAGTGGTGACAACATCTGAAGGACAGAAGAATTGAGGTCATCCAGGCTAAAAGAGAGGGGAAGGGTAGAGCAGGAGGAGGAAGCAATAGCTCTAGGACTCAGAAACTAGAGCCACTAGTGGACACATAGTGTCCAGTAGGCTAGAGGAGGCAGAGCTAGGATTGAAGGGGTAAGAAGTCAGACCAGAGAGGCTATCTGTGTCACATCACATAGGGTCTCAACACCCACCTAAGTAACTGAGATTTAACATGTAAGCAATGGAATGTGTGAAGAAGGAGCTAGAATCAACCTACTGCTGACCCACGGTGAATTTGCCTGTCGTGTTCCTCTACTATAAAGTGGAGCTCACAGTGCCTGGCCTGCTGAGTGGTAGGGAAGATTCAATGTGAGTAAACCTCTTAGTATCATGCCAAACGTGTGGTCCGTGTTCTGTGATGGTGAGATAGAAAATGATCTTTGTAACCAAACTATCAGCCAGTAGCTCCCTCCTGGAGAGCTAAGGTGCAATTCCCTTAATTCTTCAAGGTCCATTGTCTGACATCCAGCATTCTCTGTGAGGCTTCTGCAAACTGCAGGACAGATTGGCCTCGAGTCCTCTGATGACTCCAGGGCATCTGCTACCAGGGCTGCTCCAGTCTGTCAGTTGAGACGTCCAGGCTCCCTCTCACAAATGATAGTAAGCTTCTAAAAGTAGAGGCAGGCACATGGAAGTGTGGTATACGTAGGCAAGCAGAAGACTCCAAGGGGATCCAGCGCATTAAGATTCACAGTGCCTCAGGCCCTCCATTGGCACTGCTTTCATTAATTCTGGCCTCTTCCCAGTCTGAGCGCCCCCCTCCCTCTTTCTTTCTCATCTTCAATCACCAACTCCTCTTTCTCCACTTCTACCCTGCAGTACTAGAAATTGAACCCAGGAGCACTCTACCACTGAGTCACATCTCCAGTCCTTTTAATATTTTTGAGACAGGGTCACTAAGTTGCTGAGTCTGGCCTCAATCTTTGATCCTCCTGCCTCAGCCTCCTAAGTCACTGGGATTACAGGCGTACACCACCACACTTTGCTATCCTTTGCCTCTAAAAGGTAAAAATAATCATTTTTCTTGTATTATACAGATCATCTTTCCTCTTCCTCTCACTATAGGCTCATCAGGGTATTTCCTAAGTACGTGGAAAACAAATTCTAGTGCCAACTCTGAAAGGGTCACATGTTTTACCATCTCTGCACAGAAGCAAGGGCATGTTTGGCTGGACCTGAGAAATGGGACTCAGACTTTGTTGTACAAAGAGTAAGGCATCATGTTACCAATGGAAGATTTCACATCCCTCCCCTGGCAACTCTGCCTGGGAAAGGAGCCAGAAGCCTCCTGAGAAAGGGGAATGGAACCTGTCCCATCTCCCAGGAAAATGGAAAGACATAAAGGTGACTCCTGCCTGGAGTTAGCTAAGCTGAGCATGTTGGAGGGCATAGACCCCTTCCAAGACAGCCCTCACTTCTGACATCACCTAAAAAGTAGATTCTCCTGGTGGGATGTACATTGCTTAAATTCATTTCATAAAAGACTAAAGAAGGCAATAAGGTTAGTTATTGAAAAAATGTGATTTTGTAGCTGTCTCCAATGTTTGCTGCTCTGGAGTTAAGTGTGGACAAAGACAGCAACATTCTAGTGGCATTGGAGTCTTAAAGGGTACACATGCACGCACACACACAAAGTGAACTGTTAGTAATGCCTTGCTTTAAATTCCATCTCTTTCTTCAAATGGAAGAGAAAAACGCAACATATTCCTCAACAGCTCTGCAGAAGAGGCAAATTGGGTCTTTCCAGGGCTGCAGTCTGACCAGGGCCTTTTTCTCTGAGCAAAGTCTGCCTCTCAAGTGTTTGGTCTCAGCACACCTTACGGACTCACCTATCCCAAGTTCTTTGTTGACGCCCCTATTATAAAAGACAGATTAACAAGACAAAAGCATACAAATTCATTTAATAAGTTTTGTGTGGCACAGGAGTCTTCATAAGGAAATAAATACCTGAAGAAATGGTTCCACGTGCACATTTTTATGTCAGGTTTGATGAAGAGTGGGCAGTCATGGAGATATATATGTGCTAGGCATAGAAGGGTATGCCAATAATAATAAACTGGGGGAACTTAGTCTGTTTGTCCTGATTCTGTTCCATGACCTTTGGTCTTCAGAAATAAGAATTTTCCTCTTCCTGGTATAAGGAGGGCACCTCTTGCATGAGGGTCTTGTGATCTATTTCACTGGAAGTTCAGAAAAATTCTTCCTAGGTTTATGAATAAGGATGAGGGAAGGTGAGAATGGCCTTCCAGCTTCTGCTGATTTCTTCAATGTGCCGAGGTTCCATATTTGGGAATAATTTTTCCTGAATCCCTTCAGCTCTTTCCTAGCTTATCTTTCACTTCAGCCCTTTCCTCTTGCAGGTGGAACTAACTGGGAATTCATCAAGCATCACCTTTCCAGGTAACATCCCAACCATGACTAAAGCCCTAGTTCTAAGCTCAGGGTAGAATTTCATCTATCCAAGCAGTAACAATGGAGAGATGTGGATAGGATTATGGGAAAATAGAAAATTATAAAATTAAAACTTTATATGAAATATAAAATTATGGGCACAGTATCTATGCCCTCCAGAGAACTAAGGAAACAGAAAAGATGTCCAGGACAAGGTGGTTGCCTAGCTACGTGTTACAGGATGAGTAGGAGCAAGCCTGGCGGGAGTCCAGTCAGAAGGGACAGCATAATCCAAGACTGGAGGCTACAGAGATACCCCTGAGCATCCTCATTAGTGGGGCTTCAAGGTGGCATTGACAGAAGAGGAAGCCAACGAGGAAAGGTGGAAAACAAATGTGCTTTGTTTGCCTTTCTACTGCAGGAGACTGGAAATTATTGAGGGATGTAGTGACTAAGGATGCCAGGTCTGTATATACAGAGGTCGTCTAGCTGACAAAGTGGATTTTAAGGTCAAGACAGTGGATAAGAGATCTCAAGTTGAATAAAAAATTGGGGTTGTAGAAGATGCAAATACCCCCAGCCCCACTTCCCAGAAAAGTGCCTGGATGTCCCCAGGTTACCACCCTGGGAGATGAGCTCACTGGATATTTATGCAGACTCTAGTCCCCTGACTGGATGCTAGGCTCCTATCTGTGAATCACCAAATCCCCAGAGATTCTCAGATGCTGAGGAAATCTTCACACTATAGTGTCTAAATCTGTATCCATGTATTTCAGATATTTTATTTTGTATTGTTCTACAGTCACGGTATTTTGCTCCCTAATTTAAATATATATACATTTTGAAAAATATATTTACAAAAATTGTCAGAGGAGAATCCTGACCTTTCACAGGTTGTACACAACCATCTGTGGGTTACAGAAATATAACACCAAGGAAAAGAGATGCACAGCAGATACTAGGATATTTAAAAAGAAGTAGAGTCTACATATCTGAGGCAAATCTCCTAATAGTTCAGGATGTCTTCAAGAGAAAAGTCAGTTTGGGAATGTTAGAATTCCCTAACTAGTGTTTCTGCCTGTGTGGAAAAGTAGATCCAGTCTTAGTGTAAGGATGGAGCATTTGTCTTAATCATTGGGAGCTAAACGGCTTACAATAAAGTAAACCACGTTTGGTAATTAAGATGATGTGCATTGATTCCTGCCACTTATCTTTTCTGAAACATCCTTGTAAGGAAGATCCAAAAATCACAGCTGAGCTGTCAAAAGGCTGTGTGTGGGCTGGGAAGGACAGCAGGGAACAAGGTGAGAGGTTTTTCTGTTTGTTTTGCTTTGTTTCCCAAAGTGCTGCTAAAATTGATGGCACTATTTCATGACTGTAAATAGACAGTGTGATTGTCATCCAAGCAAGGTTTCTTCCTCTCTCCGGAGACCTTGAGAGCTGGTCAGATGCAAAGGTATAAAAAAAAAAAAAAAAGTAAGCTGTGGTTTGTTGGATTAATAGAGGTATGCAGTATTTGGAAGAAATCATAAAATTTCCCTATTAGGCAAAAAAAGAAAAAAGAAATCAGTTGCATCCAAATTGGAAAGTAAAATTAAAATTGTCTCTGGTTATAGGCAACATATAATCTTATACACAGAAAACCCTAAAGAATCACAAAAATAAATAAATACATATATTATGGTGGTAGATATAATTTTCCAAAGTGTTTCTTTTCCATGAAAGCTCATATTTTATCCCTAGTAAAAAATATTGTCAGATGTTTCCTAAACAAATAAACACACAGTTTAAGCTAACAAATGAAATCAGTAAAGTTGTAGGCTACAAAATCAACATATAAAAAAATCAGTGGCATTTCTATACACTAACAATGAACTACTCAAAAAAGAAATTAAGAAAACAATCCCATTTAAAATAACATCAAAAATAAATACTTAGGAATGAAATGAACAAGGTAAGTTAAAGATTTGTACACTGAAAACTATGACGTTAATGACAGAAATTGAAGAAGACACATAAATGGAAATAGGTCTCGTGTCCATGGATTGGAAGAATTAATAGTGTTAAAATATTCTTACTACCTAAAGCAATCTACAGATTCAATGTGACCCCTATCAAAAGTCCAGTGGCATTTTTCATAGAAGTAGAAAAATCAGTCCTGAATTTGTGTGGAACCATAGAAGACCCCAAATAGCCAAGAAAAAGACAACTGAAGGCATCACGCTTCGAGATTTCAAATTGTGGAGCACAGTTATAGGTATCAAGAAAATATGGCATTGGAAAAAATAAACACATGGACCGATGTAATAGAATAGAGAGCCCAGAAATAGATGCAAGCCCACACAAAAGAAACCCAAGCCTATATGGTCAACTAACTTCCAACGAAGTTGCCAAGAACACGCAGTAGGGAGAAAAATGTCTCTTCAATAAGTCTTCTTGGGAAAACTGGATATCCATATGCAGAAGAATGAAATTAGACTCATATCTTACACTGTACACACGCAAAACTATCTGAAATGGATTAAAGACCTACACATAAGACCCGAACCACAAAAAGTCCTAGAATAAAACACAGGGGAACAGCTCTTTGGCATTGGCCTTGGCAATGATGTTATAAATTTGACTTTCAAAGCACAGGCAACAGAAACAAAAATAAGGAATTGAGTGTGTATCAAGTGAAAAAGTTTAAGTTTCTGTACAGCAAAGGAAACAATTACCAGAGCAACCTATGGGAAATGGAAGAAAATATTTGCAAACTGTATATCCAATAAGACGTTCATAGCTAATAATAAGAAATTCATACAACTTAATAGCAAAAACAAAAACCAAAAAAACCCTCAAGTAAATATTATAAAATAGACCTAAATAGACATTTTTAAATTTGTTCTTTTTAGATACATATCAGTAGATGTATTTTGACATACTATACACACATGGAGTATAACTTATTCTAATTAGGATCCCATTCTTGTGGTTGAATATGATGTGGAGTTACAGTGTTCATATATGAACACAGAAAAGTTATGTCTGATTAATTCTGCTGTCTTTCCTATTCCCATCCCTCCTCCCTCCCCTCGATTCCCCTTTGCTACATAGACATTTGAGATATTTGTGTGTCTCAAAAGTAGACATACAAATGACCAACAGGTATATGAACAAGTACTCAATATTACTAATTGATAGGGAAATACAAATCAAAACCACAGTGAGATATCACCTCATTCCAGTCTGAATGCTCCAATCCAAAAGGCAAAAGGTAGTAGGTGTCAGTGAGCATGTGCACAACAGGAATACTTGGCGCACTGTTGATGGGAATGAAACTTAGTACAACCATTAAGGAAGATAGTACGGAATTTCCCCCAAATATTAAAAATAGAACTCCCATATGATCAATGATCCTACAATCTTGCTTCTGAGTCTATATCCAAAGGAAATAAAATCACCTCTCAATGAACTATTTGCACTTCCGCGTTCATTGCAGAATTGTTCACAAATGACCTAAAAGTCCTACAACAAATGAGGACATAAAAAGAAATGTGATACTGGGGCTGGGGCTGGGGCTCAGCGGTAGAGCGCTTGCCTGGCATGCGTGAGTCACTGGGTTCAATTCTCAGCATCACATACAAATAAATAAATAAAATAAAGATATTGCATTCATCTACAACTAAAAAATATTTTAAAAAAAAGAAATGTGATACATATGATATTATGTTTGTTATAATGCCCTCCACACACACACACACACACACGCACACACACATGGCACAATGAAATATTAAGTCAGCTTTAAGAAAGGAGGAAATTTGGAGCTTGGTTGTGGTACAGTGGTAGAGCGCTTGCCTAGCATGTGCGAGGCACTGGGTTCCATCCTCAGCACCACATAAAAATACATAAATACAGTTATTGAAAAAAATTTTTAAAAAAAGAAAGGAGGAAAGTTTGCCATTAGTGACAATCTGAATCAATCTGAAGAATATTATGCTAAGTATGTTAAGGCAGGCACAGAAAGACAAATACTGCATGATCTCACTTAGAACTAGAAGTTTTTTAAAAGCCAAACATGAAGGAACAGAGAGTAGACTGGTGGTCACAGAAGATGGGGGGCGGGGAAGGAGAGATGCTGGTTAAAGAGTACACATCTTCAACTAGAGAATGAGTACCTTTGGGAGACCCAGTGCCCAGCACCTTGACTGTGATTAGTCAGAAAGAACTGTGTGCTTGAAATTTGCTATGAGAGTAGATCTCAAGTACTCTTACCAGAAAAAAAAAAAAAATAACTAAATGGATGAGATGATGGAGTTGTTAGCTTGATTATGGTGATAATTTCACAATTTACATTCACATCAAAAAATGGTGCATATGTTAAATACATACAATTTTTATTTGCCAATCATAGTCCAATAAAGCTGAGGGAAGGGGAGCCTAAGGAAATGCCCTAACTGTGTCCTTTGCATCTTGACCCACTGAGCCCGGTGTACCTCTTCTGAGGAGGCTGATTCTGTGCAATAGCTGTTTATATGGAGGTATCGGGCTGAGTTTTCTGTCATCTCTTTGATTCCTATATCTACTTTATTACATTGTTTACTCAGTGGAATAAAAAATTTTGATTCCTATCTAAACAAAGTCTTTAGAGAATATTTAAAAGAAAAAAAAATTGAGAAGACCCATCATGGAAGCATTACTTTTTACCAAAAACAAGGGAGGAGGAGTTAGATATGATTCCTGCATATCCTATTTATATCTTGGGGTCCAGTAATGTAAGAACAGTTAGCTATGCTTGAATTTAAAATATGGAGACAAAACAACATAAAAAACAAATGTTTTTAAATCTAAGTTGGAGATAAGATGGAATTTATTTGAGGACGGTGACAATGACAAAAATTCAGCAATGAACTGAGACAGCATACTGAAACCAATCAGAGAAGTAGCTCACGTGAAAATACGATCACTTGAATGCCACCAGAATTCGGAGACTCTTCTGCCCTTATCTTTCTTTAATGACTCATCTTCTACAGATCACATGGTCTGAAAGTATGAGAAAAAAGAAGCAAAGATAATTACATAGTTTAAGAGTAGATGACTCCACAGAATGCAATAGGTAGAGTCTGTTTCCTAATCGGATTAAAATTAACTACATTCAGAATCAAATTGAAATCCAGGGGAATATTTATTGTTCCCACCTTCTTAATGCTTTCCCTTAAGCAGGTTTAGTTTTCATTCATCTGGCTGATCTATGACTAATAAATTCTTTATTTCCACAGCCCCGTAAGGAGCAAACACATCTTTTTCATCATTCCTTCTTAACAAAAGCTCCTCTTTGAATCCTGTTTTCTGTCTGAGTTAGCACATGGGGTGGGGAAGAGGGGAAGCTGGGAGAAAACAGGGAGCGGAGGGTGTGGAGTTTCAGAGATGACAAATGCGGCCCTGAGCAACAATGCTTCCTTGTCCTGGAGCATCTCGACCCTTCTACTTGTCACCCGTGTGTGGTTAATCAGATTAAAGGCCCCTGAGAAACCCCTTTGATTCCCTGTCAAACAAAGGTATGCAATGGAACAGCAGATAGTGGGAAGACTGCAGGGCTGCACCTGGTGAGGAAGCAAATGCAACTGTATTGTGTCCAGGAACCTCAGAGGCCTCCCAGGACCTGCCTGGGCGCTGAAAGATTTCCTGTGGCCCTGGCACTCTAGACTCAGGGAAGGCTTGGGGCCATTAGTAAACAAAATCCAGCTGAGGGTCTTTTGCCATAGACCGTGCATCCAAGGACATAAAAATGCCACATTGACAAAATTCTCTGGGTGATGTCACCAGCTACCACGGAGCAGCCGACTGTGTAAGGGCCTGCCTGGCCTGGGTGAGGGTGACATCACGGGATGTGATTTGAGCTGTCCTTGTGCACAGAATTGCATGTACGGAGAACAGGGTCTGTCTGTTATGTGGACACAGAGGGCATTGTGCCTCATATACATTCAAAATACAATGGGAGAGATTTTTATCTTCCATGAATATTTAATTCTCCTGAAAGCTAACCATCTGCATATCACAATACCTCAATGCTAGTGTGTGATTTTTCTCTGCTGTCTTTAAAATAAAGCAGACTATTTCGCTCTTCCTGTGATGCCTTGAAAGTTGCTTAAATGTGCATTGATCCCTTTGATCTAATGAGTGTGTATATTTTAAAACAAAGTCAGCACTGTTGCTCTCATCTATTTGTGTAGAGGAAACAGAACAATGAGGGGAAACCAGGTCGGTTTCCATTGTTTTCCTGGTGGCCTGTATCACAATTCACCGACGTTTTGAATGCTATTTAATTTTTGCTGATGTCTTTTTATCTTAGGCTTCATGTGAATTTAAAAAGAGTTCCATTGATATGCAACCTACTGTGTATTATGATATCCTGCCCGCCCTGTGCACTGTGGAAGCCTGCAGCTGCCTGAAACTTAATTATGCATGCATGCATGCAAAGCCCAGATGCTGGGCCAAGAGTGCCTCAACCGACTACAGTTTCTCACTTGTTTTTGTTTGAATTATAATTGGACAGATCTATATTTCTCAACCCATTTTGTAGCTTGAGCAAACTCCTCTTTGCCTCTGTTGCTACCTCTGCTTGACTCGGCTTTCACGAAGGAGCCCTTTGCCAATCAGAAGTGCCTTTGAGATCTAAGAAGGGTCATTCATGGGTTTGACAAATCCTTTTACCTACACAGCAATTTTAAAAGGTACAAAAATGACCCTAGCCCCAATCAGTTTTCCTCCAGATGGTTGGTAGCTTAAAAAAAAGAATAGTTAACTAGAAGCTGGCATCTGGGTAGAAACAAAGAAGGCTTAGAGCCAGACAGCTACACTAGAAAGGAATACAGAGAATAAAGCCTTACACCTGCTGAAAGAAGGTAATAGAGACTAGCAAAAGCAGTGTTGTTAAGCATGCACACCTTCCTTTTGGAGAGTCTTTGATGAAATGTTTTCCAGCCCACGTCAGGGATCTCAGTCTTCAAGAATAATAAAGCATCACTGAGAATATGAACTTGGGTAAGGCCTGACGGAACATACAGGCATACCAGTGTTACCTGGTGTTGTCCTTGTCAAGAGGTATGCAGAGGCAGTAACCCTCTCATCTAGGGCAGCAGCTGCTGGTTACACCTAGTTTTTGAAGCACAGGGACATAGGCACTGTTTATAACATGGAGCATCAAATACAATACACATTAATCTCATTGAAAGTCATAGCATATTCTGTGAACCTAAAGCCCCCTCCCCCCAAAAAGTTACAGAACTCTATTGAAGTTCCAAAAGTAAGCAGAATGTATGATGGGATTATTATCCATGATAATTTTAAGACATATGAAAACCTTGAGTATTTGTTGTTCAATTAGATGACTTCTATCTGAAGAATACTTCTTAATAAATGAAATTTTCACCCCAGATACTATTAAAGAAAAATTCTGACACCATTAAAGTGATTATTCAGGACAATGTGGCAAGTGTAGGTACTACTGCTATAGATTTTGCAGCAATGGAGGAAGATTGGACTCCACTCCTAGCACAGGAAGAAAAAGTGTGGGGGGGTTCTGAGGAGGGATTACTAAACGGAAATAACATGGTAAGGAGGAATTCTGTCTAAAATGACTTGACAGGATTCTGGCTGGAGACAGGCCAGAATGCTTACACATCACCTGGGGAATGGTGGAAGACCAAGACTTTGATCAAAGGAGCTAAGGGTATAAGTGGTAGAGTGCTTGCCTCACATATTTGGGGAACTCGGGTTCAATTCCAGAACCAAAAAAAAAAAATTGATCAGATATTGAAGGTGATCAGACATCCAGTGTCTTGTTGAATCTGAACTCTACTAGGATGGGGATGGAAGTCCTAGGTTAGGCATAGTTGAGTTGAGGGCAAGTGGAGCTAAAGTTTGATCAAGAAGAGAATCTTTGTCAACACCCACTAAGCATGTCATAGTTCCATCATGATTAATTGAGATAGGTACTATTACAATCCCCATTTTACAGATAAGAACATGGAGCCCTAGAGAGAATTTCCTAAAACCAATGGTTCTTATGTGGCATAACTGGGGTGTTAAAACAAGTTGTCTGAGTTACAAGTCTATGTACCTAGCAACTACTATATTTTGCCTACCTAAGAATATTTGACTCAGATAGTCTTTCTAGCATATAAACTCTCTGGTTCTCAGATACAAATAATACTGACATTTATCTCATACATGAATTAAGTGCTAAACACTTTTATAGGCTCTTAACAATCTTATTGTTATAATTTGGATATGACATGTCCATCAAAAGTTTTTGTATTAATGCAGGATGTTCAGAGGTAAAATAATTAGGTTATGAGAGCTGTCACCTAATCAGTCCATCCTAGTTGAGACGAACTAAATGGGTGGTAACTGTAGTCAGGTGATAACTAGAGGAGGTAGGTCACTGAGGGCAAACCCGGGGAAGGGATATTCTTCCTGCAGCCCTTTCTCTCCCTCTCTCTTTGCTTCCTGACCCCACCACCATAAGGAGAGCGGCTTCCTTTCCTCAAGCCCTTCCCCCAAAATGTGCAGCCTCATGTTGGACCCATAGCGATGGAATCCACCATAGATGAACTGAGACCTCTGAAACCATGAACTCCAAATGAACTTTTCCTCCTCTGAGTGGTTCTTGTCAGGTATTTTGGTCATAGTGATGCAAAATGCCCCTATGAAGGAGAAGCATTTATTACCCATTTTCTGGATGAGCTCCCCATACTTAACCATTTTACCAACAGTTTCTCAAACTTCAGCAGGCCCCAGAATCACTTATAGGGCTTTTAAAACATAGAAGGCTGGGCTCCAACCCAGTGTTTCTGATTCAAGAGGTCTGGTTTAAACCCCAAGAATGTCCTCTTTTTTAAACACATAATGTGGATGGTACTAGTCTGGGAATCACACTTTGAGAGCCTCTGCACCATGATGTACTATTATTATAAATAGCAAGTAGAATTTTTTTTCCAGGTTCTTCTCATACATGTTATACATTTCTAATCCTTATAAGGCAAATTAGGTTCCAAAGACTAAAGCAACTTGTGCAGTGTTATGCTGATGGTAATTTGCAGAACGAGGACCCCAGTTAAGAGCTGATTTCCAATGCCCAAACTCTTCCTGGTAGCCTGCTCAGGCTTTGGGGCCAACTGGTCTTCCAAAGTGACAATTCATAGAGTAAACTCTGGATCCACATTACACTAAATGTAAAGGTAATAAAATACATATTAATAATTAATATTATTCCCTGAGATATGTGGCATAGTGTCATGATCTTAATATGTTGTTTAGAAAATAAAATGGTTTTGTGCATGTTAGTACTATGTGAAATGACTGGAGATATCATATACATTTGGAGAGAATTTTCATGACCAAGGATGCTTGTCAGTATTAAGACAAGTTTTAAGTCAAGACCTTAGAAATGTCTTTTACTCCACTAGTGAAAAGTAATGTGAAGAAGAGAGAGATTGGGGACTTGCGGGGAATGAATATTTATAGGTATTCAGACTTAAAAGGCTGATTTTTCTAAATTGGATAGGTCTAACACCTAAAAGTAGTGATTAAAAGATTGAGTGCTTATTCATTTCTCAACTCCAAGTTTGCAACAATACCTAAACTATTATTGTTACAGGCACCCCCCAAAATGCACCCACACCCTGTAACCAAAAGAGCACCAGAAAATGCATCTGCGTCATGATTCACTCCCTTGTGTTCCATACCCAAGAGGAAAAAAAGTTAAACCATCAAAGAAAGATTTTTATCTACCACATTGGTTCACATCCTTCCTTTTCTCCCAATTGGAAACTAAATATACTCATCAGCTTCATTTTTTATTTGCCTCAAGTAAGTCAATGAAACTTAAATGCTAACTAGTGATCTATTAATATTGGAAGCATTGATATCAATGTCACTTTTAAAACTGCATTTTAAAGCAACTTTACAGAGAAGAACAAGCAAATAAACATTCAATTCTTTACTGTTTTCCTGGATATGTTACTAGATTCTCTTGAAGGACAGTCTCTCCATGCATAAGATGGAGATGATAATACCTACAACACCTGCTTGCCATGAGAACAGTCATGAAAGTTTTGAAATAATACTTGGTCAACAGTTGCAGGGATTGCTGTTCTTCCCTGCTTCCATAAAAATTTACTTCTGGGATGTTTATCAATATCCTTTTCCTTCCCTCTTGAAAAATATGTAGCATTGTAATCTACATTGTAAACCTTTATGTTTTATGTTTTCTTGCTTAATAAGCACTTCTTCTCTTTCAGATATCCCTCTATCATTACTTAGCTTTTTAATAATCATCTAGAATATGATCACATTACTAGAAAATAATTTATGATGGTAAGTTGCAGAACCAGGACCCTAGTTAAGAGATGACTTCCAATGCCCAAACTCTTCCTGGTAGCCTGTCTAGGCTTTTGGGCCAATAAAAAATTCCCTATTAGGAACATTTGGATTTCCCTCCAGTTCTTCCTTGGAATGAAGAATACCCCTGGACTGTTATTGTACATCTTATTTTTTCCTATCTTTGGACTCCTTTCTTGAGTGGAAAATCGTAGAAGTACAATACCAGATCCGAGTTTAAAAACAGTTTTTCAAAGCCAAATATCAGACCTTCAGAAGAGTATTAGCATCTAGAAAGCTTTGGCACTGAGGATGATACGCTGTATCGCAAATGAATCATTCATTGTTTCACATCTACCTCTCTATTATAGTTCTCCAAGGAGGTTCTTCCTAAGCAGCCTCCTGCTTGGCTCCCATGAGCTGCTGTTCTTTTTGAGGGCAAATGATGCTGGAGGTCGGTGAGCAAACAGCCAGTCGGAGCTAAGCAAATCAGAACCCAGTCTGATCAAAAGATCCAGTCATTATTCTATTTATTCTAATATATTTGACTCCAATTTCTCCCGGGCTGCCAGAGATGATCTATTAATAGAGGTGTGTAACAGAATGGAGACTAAATATAAAGTGCTGTCCTCCCCAGTGGTATGGAATCTCACTGCTGGAAGCCCTTCAATTGCTGAAGGTCTTCTTTTGGTAAAACCAAATTTATGGGGCTGGGGCTGTAGCTCAGTGGCAGAGTGCTTCCTAGCATGTATGAGGTACTGGGTTCAATCCTTAGCACCACATAAAAATAAATAAATAAAATAATTTTTAAAAGAATGCTTAAAAAAATTGCCTTTCCTAGTGAATATCTACAAGCAGATGTCCAAGGTTAACAAGGATATGCCTGTGAGCTGTTAGATGCCTGACATCCCTATGATGACATAATCCTAGAGAGAGAAATAAGCATAGATTGCTCATTCTGCCCCCACCCCCACTCGCTCCCTGTATTGGTGATTGAGCTTAGGAGTATTCTATTGAACTATCTTCCCAAACCTTTTTATTCATTTATTTTTTTTAATATTTTTTTTAGTTGTAGATGGACACAATGTCTTTATTTTATTGCTTTGTATGTGGTGCTAAGGATCGAACCCAGGGCCTCACGCATGCGAGGCAAGCGCTCTACCGCTGAGCTACAATCCCAGCCCCTATTCATTTATTTATTTGAGACAGGGTCTCACTGAGTTTCTCAGGCCTTCAAACTAGGGATCCTCCTGCCTCAGCCTCCAAAGTCTGTGGGAATCCAGGCCTATGATGCCACACCTACCTTGGATTGCTCATTTTGGCAAAAATAGATCATGAGCTGCTATTTTCTGAGAAGTCAATGCCAATAAAAGCATTATAGACTAGTCGTTCATTCATTCAGCGCATGCCTGTGGATATTTAACTATGTGCTTACACTGTTCTAAAAGCAAGGCATGCAGCTATGAACAAAAGGTCTGAGCATACACACCTTCATGAAGCTTCTATTCTGGTGAGATTTGGATGAGTTTTAAAAGAATAACAACAAAAAAAAAAAAAATTCAATTCCAAGAAGTAGAATATTACATTTTTGGTCCAACATTATGCTAATTGACTTACTTTTCTGACCATCAGACCTGTTGGGTTTCACAAATCATGCCCCAACACTTCCCACTTTTTGTACATCACCCAGCCTGTTCCAACCACTAAGCCACCTCTTCACGGTGCAGGCCATTACATTTTTGTATATCCCAAATCAATTAGAAAATTATTTTTTAAAAAAATGAGCAAGCCTGGCGCGGTGGTGCAAGCCTGTAATCTCAGCACTTAGGGAGGCTGAGACAGGAGAATCACGAGTTCAAAGCCAGCCTTAGCAATAGTGAGGCGCTAAGCAACTCAGTGAGACCCTGTCTCTATACATAAAACACAAAATAGGGCTGGGGATGTGGCTCAGTGGTTGAGTGCCCCTGAGTTCAGTCCCCAGTACCAAAAAAAAAAAATGAGCAAAACTTTTCTTCACCCTATGATTCCTCCATCTCCCTCTCTAGCCACGAAGCCCACAATACCAGAGGCAGGCATTTGAAGTTCCTCTGGAGAAAGATGGCAGTATCACATGCTCACAGTCAGTGGTGAGCTGGGGGCCTTCAAGGAGAGTGTGACTCCAGTCCTCAGGTGCAAGGAGAGTGAGGGCTATCTCCATACACTGAGATGGAGGCACAGGGGCCCCAGAGCTCCTCCAATTCATATGCTTCCATCTGTACAAGTTTAATTTCTTTTCACATTTGAACATAATTCATAGGTACCAATAATAAATTTGCCATAAGGATCCTGCCAACAAAAGCACCTTTTGTCTTTTACCAGTTTCAGAGACTTCGAATACCATGAAGAGGGCTAGAAGTGTAGCTCAGTGGAGGAGGGCACCCTCAGTCTGTGTGAGGCTCTGGGTTCAATTTCTAACATCAAAGATAATAAAACACTGTAAAGAGCAGGAGGATGGGTGCCCTCCTTCTGTAGGTGGTTTTCACCATGTCCTATTAATGGCATCTAAGAGAATCATTTTATACTGTATAATAACATAGTTCATGACAGTCTCAAAATGTAGCCATTCAACATTTGTATTTTAGGAGAGTGTGTGACAGCAACAAACACATACACACACACAACACATGCACATGCAAATTCACACTCATGCACACGCACATGTACATCTCAGACTACCAAGACTGAATTTCCCCCTGGGATGGAAGGGAGTTATTTGTGCAAACAGCAGATCCCAGCTTCTAACAACTCCACATTTGGAAGACTAAGCTTTATCTTTGGTTCAAAAGGCTGCAATTCATGACAGCATCCATTTCAGAAGCCAATAAAAAAGCACAGTGGCGAGAGGGTGGAGACTATTGTGCTCCACAAACACAAATTTGTTTCCCTCTAAGGATGAACACAAAGCTCTGTATGCACTAAATTAAGTATGTTAACCATGGCCTTTCCTCTAGGCCTTGTTTAAGAATAAATGGAAGAACCAAAGATTATATACACAACATACATATAATGTATATGTGTATATAAGAGTGTGTGCATATATATAATATTAATTTTTTAATAATTAATATTAGTCTCACACACTAAGGTTAGTTGTTGCTTCTCTAAACACTTAATCTGTTAGTAGTAGATAAATCCCACCCTGAATAGAAGTGAATCGTATTTAGGTCACACAAAGTCATTGCCGTTTTTTAATTTAAACTGTGCACTAGATTAAAACACAAGAGTGTTTCAGGAGGACAATTCAGAAGCAGCAGCAATAGGCTGTCATTTGGCGTAAAAAGTTTCCACAGCACACCCCAGGGACATGTTAATCAAAGCTTTTTAATGGATTCAGTCTGATCTGTGACAGGCTTTGTTCCAGAGATGGCATTTGCTGGATAGAGCTGCAAGTTATCAATAAGACACAGTAATTGCAGGGAGTGATTGAGCTGCATTTCTAGGGCTTCATATCATCCGGCTTATTTTTTTTTTTTTTTTTATCAGTTGAG
This sequence comes from Xerus rutilus, assembly GCA_028644305.1. NCBI lineage: Eukaryota > Metazoa > Chordata > Mammalia > Rodentia > Sciuridae > Xerus > Xerus rutilus. The sequence goes on along the minus strand of CM053405.1, from coordinate 99,080,235 downwards.
GCAGAGATGTCTTGCATGAAGAGTCAAAGGATGACTTGCTTCTTTCTTTCATCTCCCAACATATAACGATGGAAAATTAAGCAACAAAAAAACTTAACATCAATTTAAAAAAAAAAAACTCACGCCACCTTCTCCTTTCTCCTCCTTGTTAAATCTTTGTCTTAGACTTTTAAGCCAGATCTGGGCAGCAAATCTTTTAAACTGATCAGATAAATCCATTTTAACCAGAGGCAGGCATTTGAAGTTCCTCTGTGGACTTGGGCTGCTTCTTCAGTGGCTTCTTCATTGAGTTCTTTATTATCACTTAGAAATCAAAACAGCCAGAGGCTAAACTAATGACTGAGGATCACACTGATCATCTAGGGATAGTTAGCTTCTCAGCCACTTAAAAAGGCTAACGTCCCCCATCAGAAGGGAGATGTCTTGGTGCCTGTTCAAAACCAGGCGCGTAATAGCAACCTAATCGTTGTTTTCTTTAATAAATCACAGTCGTCACTCTGGTCGATCAAAATCATCCCTTAGTAAGAGATGTCAAGGTGAATGAGCAAGAGCAGGGGGAAGATAATGTTCAAGAAGAAACTAGTCTCATTTAAGGTGCTTTTCCACATTCATGTGGCTGTCTTCAGTTCTCATGTCCCTGAGCTAATATGTCACCGCTAAAGACTCCCACACCTGGATCACCAGTGTCAACACCTCCGAAAGCAAATCAGACATCTGCAGCTTAGTCAAAGCCGATCTCTCAGTGTTTCCCAGTGTGCTGATGTGTATGTAGCTGTTACTCAGTTCCCCAGGCAAGGGGTCAGGCAGATTTATCAGCCTATTCAACTCAGCTCTGAATGTACTGATGCACAGATTGGATGTCTATCCATGTCTTTGGCTGGAAAATAAAATGATATAGAGATAATCCCTGAGATACCAACATGAGATATAACACTTCTAACACTATGACTCTTATTTTTCCATTATGTGATCTCTCATATAGAGTCCAAATTCCTTAGCAGGCCCTTCAGGACTGATTCCAAACTACTTTTTCAGTCTCATTTCTTGCCATCAACCCACACCGTTCTGCTTTCATTGGTGGCACAACATGTTTTGTAATTTTATCCCTCTGGTCTTTGTTTAAAACATTCCTTCAGCCTGAAATTTCCTTCCCCTCACTTACCAAATTCCTTCTTAACCCTTAAGTCCCACTCAAATGCCATCTACAAGCGAGGTCAGAATTAACTGTGACAAGGGACAGAGCCACAGAAGGTTGGAGCACCAGGGTCATGGTACCAGGGATTGTGCTGTCAGAAAGCTTTAGGGAGACAACACAGCTCCCAACCAACAAAGGTCATTTGTTCTCAGGAGTCCAAGTGATAAGCCTGTTGCTTCCCAGCATGAACAAACCTATAAAACTCATTGAAAAACAACTAAGAAAGAAAATAAACTAACATCAATTCTGCCCCTGGGACTGTCAGGCACTGGTCATATTCAGGCATTTATTCAAGAAACCACATGCCTGGTTTTCACTTGGAGATCCGACACCTTATAGACAAGGTCTTTAAGAGCTTATGTTGACCAGAAAGCTGCAGGAGACAAGGGCAGCTCCCAGCATCTATTTTCCATTCCAGGTTAATAGCATCTTGTTTACCTTGGAGGACAGTAATTCTCAAACCTTAGACCATAAGAATCATTAGGGGTGTTGTTAAATGGTAATGAGCCCCACCCCCAGTGTTTCTATTCAGTAGATCTAGGCTGGGGCCATAGACTTAGCATGTCTCACCAGTTTCCCCAGTGATACTAAAGCTCTGGACTGAAAAAGCACAACTGAGGACCATGCTTTAGGAAACTGACTGTCCCCACCTCTGACTGCCTGTTTTGTGAAGTACAGATTTAAGGACAGAGAAGAGGCAAGAAAACATGTTTCTAATTAGAGATGATGAGGCCCAAATTAAGGAAGTGGCTGAAGGAAGGGAGAGAGCAAGAAGAGAGTGAGCATCTCTGATGAACTAGATTTGAGGAAAAAAGAATCCAGGATGTTCCTACTTCTTAAGCTTAAGAAACTCATTATAAAGGGGACAAATGTTTTATAAATAGAAAAGATTTGGCTTGATAATTTTGTGAGAGGAAGGAGACAAGCTGGGAAAACTGATAAAGGGGATAAAAGATGGAGCACGATTTGTAAAGGCCTGGAGTGTGTGAGGATGAGGTCCAGCTCACTGAACCAGAAAAGAAACAGCCCCAGGGAGGGGCTTTGGGATGGAGCTCATAAAGATCCCTTGTAGGTGGGGAGTTAGGAAGTTGGAGGAGTTCATTTCAATATTTTCTCTGTGAAACAGAAATTTCTGAGATTAGACATTTGAGGAAAAATGCTACTAAGGGAAGCACAAGAGGAAACTGTTGAGGACAAACCCACCAGGAAATTTTTAGAGCTGAAAAGCACTGAGCAACACATACAACATCCTCCCAAACTTTACATCCAAATCTGCAAGGCTCCTTTGAGCTTCACTGCAAACTACAAGCTCCCAGTTGAGTGTGAGCTTAAGATCTCACAAATATCACGTGGTTCTGAATTCAGTTCTACTACTACTATGCTTAATGGTAAAATATTTACCTAAATACAACATGGCCTGCCTTGTTAGCCAGGACAAAGGGACGTGGTAGAAAAGGAGAGTTTTGAATTCTGCAGAGCCCCAGTGATGAAGACTTTCCACGGGTGTTTCTCACACCCCTTTGTATGCCAACTTTGTGCTTCAGTAGGATCCTTAGTCATGGCCTTGTAGTTACTGCTATGACTAACAACCCACAAGGATTTCTCTCATTCTATCAGGTGTATCATAAAAATCTTCAAACAAAACTAATTTCTACTGACCCTGGTGGTTTTTGTAACAGAGCCTCTTTATGGAATCCCCTTTCCTTTCACAACATGGGATCTTATATTTCCCAACAGGTAGAAATCATTGCTCTAGTCCATTTTAGATTCATATGGATCCCATTTCAAAGCTACAGCTTATAATGGCTGTTGTATCAAGTAAAGGTCTCTCACAGTGCACATACCCTCAGGAGCAGGAATTTGCCTGCTATAATGGATAGAGACAATTAGAACACATTCAGACTAGGGTTACACAGCCCTCGTTTAGGATAGCTCTCTGAACAGGTAACCTGAGAAGAGAACATATTTAGAAACTCTGGCCTGTTCTCAAAGACAACTGGATCTATCTGTTTTTGTACATATGTGGAATGAACTGATGTTGAGAACAGACGCTTTAGTCTTGCCAAAGTGAAAACAACCCCCCCCCTGCATGTACTTTGACGCATGTATGTTCCCCCTTGTACATTGCCATAAAACTAAGCCAAGAGTCATTGGGAAATTTCAAGAAAATTAAAAGCAAGCTCAGTCATTTCACTACAATTATGCAGTAATTTTCAGTTTGTAAAAAGACTAGTATGGAAATAACTGGGGCATTTCTCCTTGGCACCTTCAACTTATGTATCACCGCCTTGGCCTCCTTTGATACCACGGGACAAATTCAATGACTGTTCCTGGAAGCACAGTGCCTCCTCAGTGTGAAGCTATGTGCCAACAACTGTGGGTCTAGCTTTCCACTTGCTCAGAGTACATTGCAAATAAACAGTCTCCAATCCCTGCGTGGTGTCTATTTCATTTTGGAAGTGGCATTTGCAGCAAGCCAAGATGTTGAAAGGACAGTCATTGTTCCTTAAAATTTTAACAGCTGCCTCCATTAATGCAACTCCTACCATTTGGCTGGTACATTCTTAATTTCATCCAATCCTTGAGTGTAAAGGCCACAGGAATAACCTTATATTTTATAATGTATGATTCCCAGCCTCTGAATTCTGCAGAAGATCGTGTAATCAAGCATCGTGGCCCCTTTTTATATTCAGTATCTCAAATCTCAAATAGGGATTCCATCAGCCAGCAATTCTACTTCTTTTTCTTCTGCAATCTTACCCACTTCTTGAGATGGCTATTCTCATACCTTTCCCTGTCCTGGATGCTTCCACCATTACTCCTCTGCCCTCATTCTCAGCTGATGATTTTACCTCATATTTCATTAAGAAAATAGAAAGTACACACAAACTGTTCATCCGACCACCCAAGCCCACAATTACATTTTTTAAAATCTTTTCCTGAGCATTAAGTGTTCTGTCATTAAAGTCCAGTATCCCCCTGCTTGCTCTGGACCTTAGTATTTCTCAGGGATTTCCCTCCTTTGGTCATTCTCTATCTCCTCTGCATCACCAACCTCCCACTTTGTAATAGAAAATACCACTCTAGCTGCTCCTTTGTAGAAATAAAGTAAGTGGCACAGAACATCTGTTTCCCCATGGCTGCTCAGTCCCTCTTTGCAAGTAAGTCCTTCTGAAAGTTGTCTATAAGAGCCATCTTTGCTGCCTCACCCCTGACATATTCTCAACAATCCTCTTTATCCACTTCACTCAGCGGCACTGAAGCTGTCCTTGTCCAGGTGGCCAATGATCTCCATGCTGCCAAACCCAATGGACACCCTTCTTGACCCTCAGCAGTGCTCCAAACAGAGACACACACTGTGTTGTTCTTGCTTTATGTTCTCACATGTTTTCCTTCCTATATCAGATACTTTTTCCCAATCTCATTTACTGGCTTCTACTCCTCTGGCTGAACTCAGGGATTAACTCTGGACCTCACCTCTATGCTTCTAATGAGATCTATTTACATGTGTTTCAAAAACCAACTTTATGTTGATGATTTCATATTGTGAGTCTTCACCTTCTCTGCATGCCAGACTTAGGTCTACCTGGATAATTGATGTTTTCATTGTATTTCCAATGCACAATTCAAACTGACTGCATCAACAACAGAACTCGTGACAGTTCCCCTCAAAACCATCCCCTAATCTTTCAATGCCTACTCAGCCTTCCTGTTTCCATGAGTACCAACAATCCTGACATTCAACCACGCTTCCTGTGTGCCAGGAGCAAGTGATCTACTGCACAGTCTCAGGGCTCACCACATTCCTGTGGGGTAGACATTTGTATCTGGCCCATTTTGGAGAGAGGAAAACCAAGACACAGAGAGGTTTATTTTGCCAAAGTCAAGTAGCTACTAAGAATCTCAAATTGTTACAGAAAATATGGAAAAATATGGAAAATTATGGTACTGGAAAGAGACAAGCGGCACCTGGCAATAAAGAGGAGCAAGGTTTATTTAACACTGGTGAGGGCTCTGGGGAGTCCTCTCTGACAGCTGAGCATCGCCCCTTTGTTCTTAGTATGTTTTATACAGTGCGAACTTCCAGGTTTCAAGACTTTCTCATGGAAGTAACCTTGATTTCTCCCCCTTTCTTCAGGCAGCTCTGGTTCCTCCCATAGCTGCTAAGCAAGCATGATTGCAGAAGCATGGTTGCAGTTATTAACAGAGATCAAAAGAAACATCTTAGGAAGGAGTTGCCACTTCAAGATGGGAGAAAAATCCAGACATTCTAACTCAAGGACCAGTGTTCCCCACAATACAAGATACTGTCCTCTCTCTACAAACCTAAGTTTTATTCATTGTTCTTTTCCACATGTACATAATTCATCAGCAGGTCTGCTTAACTCTGGCTCTGAAATAGATCATGAATCTGTCCACTTCTCTCCATATCCCTTACCACCATTTAGGTCTCCTGTGTCCCGTGGTTACTGCCTCCTAACTGATTTGATTTACCTTCGGCCACACTTGCTGACTCTGTTCTACTTACCACAGATGAGCCAGTCTCTTGAAATGGGAATGATATCATACCACACCAGCTTAAACACCATCACAAGCACCCCACCACAGTTAGGTGGAAGCCGAGCATCCTCAGCAAGGCCTGCAGGTCACTGTTATTTCTTACAGCTCTGCCACAAGCCACTCTTCCCTAACTCACTGAGACTCACCCTTACTGGCCTCCTTTCGCTGCCACAAATATGCTCAGTGTTTCCTCCCTGACTCAGAGACTTGGCCCTCTGCCTTCTGCCCAAAAGGCCCCACCCTGCCTGGTTTTCCTGTCCACCCTTTAGACTGCCCTTCAGAAAGGACCTCTTGAACATTTTACCTAAAGCAGGGTCCCTGGGTACGTTCTATCTTATACAACTCACAACTCTTTTATTTCTTTTCCATTTTCTTGGTTTTTAAAATTTTGTCCCCACCCACAAGAAGTTCCATGAGGGCTGAGCCAGGTCAACCTTGCTCTTCATGACACTGCAGTACCCAGCATGGCTCTCAGCACTGTCGGGCCATTTAGTAATTCTCAGTCAATGTGCTCACTATAGTTTCTTTACCTATCTTAAATGGGGCAAGAATCCCCAAATTCATGGTTCAGCTATGTCTAGAAGGAAAACTGATTTTCTGTGAATCACAAAATAATTCAGAAATACTCCTGAAAAATCTAAAAGTAAAGGCAGGATGGCGAGGGGTGAGAGGGTGGAGGAAGATTTCTTTGCACAACAGAAATGCAAATTGTTGAGAGAAGCATGGCTTGACAAAAAAGATAAAATTCATGATTACTGCTTCCATTTGCTAATGGGGTGTACTGGATCCCCCTGACCCACAAAATAAATAAGAAATTTAATTTAATAAAAATATTTAAAATTCTAGTCCAACAGACCAAGATCATAAACTCTCTGTAATATAGGCACAGTACGGAGAGTTAAATCATGCAGTGTGAAAAACAATGTAAATGCATTACCTAACCTGCCAGACTTCCTCAAAAGAAGCATTAAATTGACTTCGTTCCTGATTTTTCTATGATTCTCATGGAAAACAAGAGCATTTGCTGCTATTTATCAAGCCCTCCAGTTTATTCTTTCTAACAGACAGCAAGGACACTGCTGAAATGCTGGGTTCAGTGTAATTCTGGGCCAGGAAATTCAGCCACAACAGCATAAAGCCACAATTTGACACTGTCTGCCACAGAATTCCACATCTCTCTGCCCAGTGCCCTCAGCCATCTTATCTTTTGCTACTTCCTAGCTTCTTACTTATGAGGTCATGCTTTACTTCGCACACTCAAAACACCCCGATCATTTATTCATTCATTCACTCATTTAGTAATCCAACAAGCATACATGTAGAGCTTGCTCCATGCCAGGTAGTATGTCCAGAGGTTGGAGATAGAGTAGGGAAGAAGACAGATAGGGCCTATGCTCACAGAGCTTCCTACGCACAGGGAGTGGTCAAGGAGAAGGATGTTAACCTTCTAGGAAACTAGGAGGTATATGAAGAAAACCAAACAGGGTAATAAGGAAAGAGTGGAGGAGCCCCACATGGGGAAAAGTGGGGAAAAGCAAGTAGAGCAGAAACTCTGGGGTGCACAAAAGTCTCTGGGAAGGTGGTGGTTGATCTGTGGAAGAACAGTGCCAGGCAGAGTGTAGCACAAATGGCTAATGGACCAAGGTCACTGCAGTGATCAGAGTTAGTGGCATGCAGGAGCAGGAAGATAGAAGTGGACCAGAGCCCACAGTACTGAGAGATGAGGAAGGGCTGATGCGTTTCACTCACCCACCTAGATCCATACCGCACCATCACCACCGAGTTTGTGTGCAGCAGGCTACCTGCGGACACTCCCTTGCCCTTTGACTAAGCACAACTTAGAGCTCTGTGTTAAGCTTTCACAGAGGGCAGAGGGTGTGAAGAGAAGAAGGATCACTGTGGACAGCTATGATTCTCCACAGGCAATCAAACCTCCCATCAGGAGCCTTTCCACACAATTCTCAAATTTTTTCTGGAACTGCTCCCTCCCTTTTCCTTTCAGGCCCCAAGGTTAAAATGGATCTGCCCTCTTAATATCCCTTGGGGGTGCTACAACATCTTTAGTTTTTGAAATCTTAGTTTCTGAAGGCCCTGCCCATGTCCTTGTAGAAATTCTCACCAAACACCCAGCCTGAGAGTGCTCGTCCTGCTGTGACCTTGACTGATAGCCATCATCCCCTAAACCCTGCACCAAGCTGCTCTCTCCACCTCAGCAGTTACCTTTGCTGACTCTTAGCCGTGGTAACCCACTGGCTTGAGGTTGGTTCCTGTAAGTGGTTATGACTTCATATAACACCACCTTTGGAATGCTTGAAGTGTCCAGGTCAGTTTAACATCACCCAGCTTCTGTGGTTCCCTTGCTTTGCACAAAGCTTTCCTAGGATCAGAGTTCTTTTTAGGGTCATGCAAATCATCCCAATAAAATGTCCAGGACAGAATTTTGAACCTGAATGGTGGTATAGCATAGACTGGTGGATTTGTAGTTTGCAAGTCAATTTCTTCATCTTTAAGATAGTAATAATAATACGTGTAGTGATACCCTTACTCATTATTACTTATGATACTAATAAGGAAAGGACTACTCAGATCCCATGGGGAGTAACTCCATTCATTCTGAAGCTGAACCAGTCAGTGGCAGCAAATCACTCCAGCATTAACTTTTTTTGCATCATGGGTTCTGAAATGCAGAACATAAACAAAATCCAGACCTTGTTTTGGTTACTCCTTAAAGCTACAGTGCCCCTACAAATGTGGAAATACACATTATAAATAAACTACTTACTCAGAATATCTGTGCAAAACTAAATCAAAGAGCCAAAATCCAATTTAGGCAACTATTTGATGTTTACGATCTAAATACTTAGAATTGCCATTGCTTTGCTAAAAATTTAACCAAATATCTTGACCAGTATGAGAAACATTTTTTTGCCTTGTTTTTCTCTCATATACATGTTTGCTTTAGTAAAGAATTGAATTTTTTTAAGTATTAAAAAAGGCAAGAAACTTGAAAATTTATTTGTACAATAAAATACTTCACAAGAGTAAAATACTTTACAATAGTTTTCCAAAATAACCAGATATATGTTTCAACATGGATAAAAACCTTAAAAACAACTATAGAATGAAAAAAAAAGCAGATTCCAAAAGGATATATTTGAATTACCTCCCTTCATTCTTATTTTCTTCCTTTGAAGAGTCAGATATAAGACAAATGTTAACAATTTAATCTCTGTTACAACTGAATGGTATGTTCATGGAGCCTGCTGCATTATTTTCAGAACTTATGTCAATTTTTGAAATTTCCAAATTAAAAATAAAAAATTGTAAGAATAACAAAAGCAATACAAATCACGACAATAATGCACATTACAACAACAACAAAGTACAAAACTAGAAAGTTAAATTTGGCCTGGCCCAGTGGCTGACACCTGTAATTCCAGCAACTTGGGAAGCTGAAGCAGGAAGATCTCAAGTTCCAGGCCAACCTTAGCAACTTAGCAAGACCCTGCCTCAAAATAAAAAACGAAGTAAATAATAAAAAGGAATGTGGGTGTTGCTCAGTGGTTAAGCACCTCTGGGTGAATCTCTGGTACTAAAAAAAAAATTGGGTGGGACAACTCAAAATATTCCTTTAGTACACCATTCATCACTCCAGGTTTACTAACCAGAACACCAGTCCCTCATGCAATATGCTCACGCTTTCTTTTGTGGAGTTTATAATCTGTCAGTGTGCTCTGAAAACTTCTAATTTGGGGAGGAATTGGGGAAGATTATTCGGCAAAATAAACTATAACATTTCCCATTTTAAACTGATTCCAGGAATGAATGCCTTTGCCCAAGACAGATTAGGCTATGGAGTGAAAATTACATATGCAAAATTTGAATACTTCTGTAAACTTTTTCAAATTTCTGTGGGAGATTACCTAGCATAAGTTTTTGTTAGGTCGGTTCAGGGTCCAGGATGTCCAATTAGGGGGACTAGTCAGGGCAGCTGCAGAACGCAGTGGCCAGCCAGACACTGATGGCACCAGTAGAGGCTCCTGTCAATCAGCGGGTTTTCCTGACTTATCCAGGAAGGATTCTGGCCTTCTCTTCCTGCCCCCCAAGCCCTCCCCTTCCTGACCGGGTCTTTTAAAATTGTCTGTATGCCAGAACACAGGTGCCATTCTCCCGTACACACTCTGGTGGACAGGAAAGTTCAGCCTGAGAGCGTGTATTTCCAATAGAGCCTTGCTCAGTGGCTTTAATTCGTCTCTTTTTGGTCCTCTGGCTTTACAGTTTTCATTCTTTTTGGTCTCCAAATCCTCTACACTCTGTATTCTGAACAAATTATTGAGGCCTCCAGAAAGTTTTTGCTTTTGTGAGTTATACTTGTCAATATTTATCCATTTAAAAACAAAAACTGAAAAGTTTTAAAGCATTTTTATCAACTTATTTTAAAATTATAATAATATGCCACCTATATGTCAACAAATATTTTAAATGAAAATAATTATGTTTTAAAAAATAGTGAGAAGAGTGGCATTGTTTTCAGTTTTTGCAAATCGCTTTCATGTCTGGTATAATAGAAGGCAGCTGTATCTTTATGTCTATTTCTGTCTCAGTCAGTTGCAATTTAGTTTTTTGGTTGAAGAATATGAAGATAATCTGGTCACTCACATATATGTAGTTGAAAAGGAAAGGGCTGGGTTGTGGCTCAGTGGTGCAGCACTTGCCTAGCACATGGGAGGCACTGGGTTCGATCCTAAGCACCAAATTAAATCAAGGTATTGTGTCCATCTACAACTAAAAAAATTTTAATAAATAAAAAAGGGAAAAGTATATTAGTGACTTTTTCACATAATTGTGAATACTCTTTTTTAATATTATACCAAAACATAACAAATGGTATGTTTCAATTGTAATAAGCAATTAGTTGCAGTAAGCAATCTGAAACTGTGAGTTTTTTATATTTTGCTACATTAAAAGCCATTGGTCTAGCTTGCAGTTTTAATGGATCCTTAACCCATGCACGATGCTGTCAGATGCATTGGTCCTTAGAAAGTTTTTGTTTCCTAAGTTATGCAGATCTCCCAAAGGTTGACATATTTCATGACACAATATCAAATAATTGCATTTGTTAATATCACCATTGATCTCACCAGAAATGCCTTTAAGTTTCCAGAAGCCATCAAACCTATAATGGCAAACACAAGCTTTCTAAATTTTTTATTTTTTGCTTGAAAGCTCAAATTTTATCATTGGCAGCAAGCACTATCAGTCATTTTTCCTAAAGTAACCAGCTCACTTTATTCATATTTGACGAAATGCCTGCCAAGAGCTCAAATCTGAATAACTACAGTTTGAATGTCAGTCATTCTTCAAGTAAAAATGGTGCTCCAAGAAAAAAGAGGATAGTTCAAGCTCCAACTCCACAATGGCAGAGTGCTTTTCCATCAAGGAAAAGCACTCTATACGTATTTTAGAGAGTTTATACGTATTTTGCTGCTATACCTCAGCAGCAATAGCACTCTATACGTATTTTAGTCACACTGAATATTAAATGATGTGTGTTCAGAGTCAAGATTTAATTTTAAAAATAATCTTACTCTTTCATCACGGATATTCTCAGGAGAAACTGGCCTTGCTTTTGTTTTTGTTTACAAGTACACAGCAGTGATTCTATAGCTACTGGCACTGTTTGGTACTGTCTTCATGACTATGCTGAGGCACTTTTATTCACTGTTGCTTTTCTAGAATCAGGGTGGATGTTAGTAGAGTAATAAAAAGCAAATGAAGTATCTGCATTATTACAAAAAGAGTTTTGACTTCACAGACTCATTAAAAGGGTCCTGGGACTTCCAGATATCAGAAGACCCCACTTTGAGAACCACCAATGTAGAACTTAGAAAGATAAACAGCTTGGACAGTCTTAAATTATTTGAAAAATTAAACACCAAAATCAATGCCTTTGAATACTGCTGTTCCTTAAACAACTAACTCGTCTGCTTCTGCTTTTGTAATCAAAACAAGTGGGTTAGCAAAGCTAAAAAAACAAACAAGTCCGATTCTCCTGCTGCCTCATTTATGACCACATACCCTCAGTTCCCGTAATCTTTTACATTCTTTCTGTTCCTTTCATTTCAAAGGTAAAGATAGTAACATTAAATATTTAAACTGTTCATATTTTATACTGCCAACAGCATTAAAAAGGAATCATGCCACTTTTAAAATATAAAATTCTCCATTTAAAGGAGTTTTGTGTATAAGTCTTTGTAGTTCAGTCTCAACTAATAAATATTTAATCCTTATTACATGCCAGATATTAGAGTTGATGCTTCAAGTTATATTTACTCTTTACAACAATTTATCAGCTGTTGGAACAATTTGAGGCTAGGAAAACTGAGGTACACACACACACATACACACAAAAACATATTTTAGGAGATCCACTGATCTGGAGCCATAGCACAATTCTTCATGTTGAAAGAGCCCCCCCCCCTTTTTTTCCTATTGCCCTAATAGATGAGTTTAGGCAGTCAGTCATGCAAGTCCCCATGAGAGCCTCATGAAGCAGCCTTTCTCTGCCCAGCTTTCCTACCTTCCCCTGTGGGATACCACTGCCTATAGGGTGGAGGAGCAAATTAAGTCAGAGCGTCAGAGTGACATGTAACTACTGAGCCCACAGACACTCCACAATTACTCTTCTGTACCCAGAAAAACGAAGAAATTGTCTAAGAGTAAAGATTTCACATGAACCCTATAATCGTCAGGCAAGAAAACACAAAACTAACTTTGAATGTTTGCTAGGGAGTAACATCAACATTTAAAAGTCACTGAGGTGAGGAATGTTCCTCTACACCATCACATGGAAAAAAGCGTACTCCTGAAACCCAGCAAACCAAAATTTTAAACTGTTTCTTAGCTTAGTGCTCATTTTTTGCCTCATCAAAGGTCTTGAAACTTTGTTTCTAAACATTCAAACTCCACCTTGTAAAAGAGAAAATCAAAAAGCATCCTGGAATGTTTGAGACGGGAATATTCTTTCTTCAAAATACAAGTTTTGCATCGAAACAGATGCAGCTAGAAAAGTCTCATGGCATTACCTTTTGGACTTCCTAAAGGTGGACAACTCTGGTGGAGTGGAGGTATTACAGGTGTCTCCCCTGTCAAGGAGAATGACCTGCTTGCCCAGGTAGGTGGGGCCCAGTCACAGCACACAATTATGTGTGGAAAGCTTTGTTCGAAAGTGGGGAGAACTAATTCACCCTGTCACCTTTCTTCAGTTGAGGAAGGCTGGGAATTTGAGAACCAGTGTCTAGATTCATTTTCTATGTAAAGGAAGACTCTTGCAATAAAACAGGCATTTTGGCATCTTTTAACAAGATGTCCATTGTATTTTTAGAAATACACAAAAGATAAGTGGAGACAGGAAACCTAACAGGCTCTATGCAATGAGACCAGAAAAGAAGATTGAAAATTATATCATTACACATCAGTTCCCTATAGTTAAAAATACACATGGTTCTTCCTGGAGGTTTTGAAGAGCAACATTAAGCAGAACTCCTGTGGATATTAGTTAACATAAGTCTCTGCTTAGGTATAGGAAACATCAGATTTCCCTCCAAATTCTACACTCTTTGGAAAATCACTTATGGTGCTTGCTCGATGCAACAGCTTGTTTTAATTCATTCTTTCAATTTTAGAAGCCACGGCAATGTATCAGAAATGGCCAAATCATAAATATTGTTTACTTTATACTAAATGGAACTAGATCTAGGGAGACTTTGCTAATTGCCAGTATTGTAGCAGAGCAAAAATCTGTTCATGTCTCATTCAAGCAGTGGATTAGATAAAACATTAGTTCTGCAGAGCCAAGCCCTCCGGAGCTTAACTCATTTGCCTTCATGCAGGAAATGTTGGCACGTTAGGTCTCCTGGAATATCCTGAAGCTGGCCTAATAACACATCTGCTGTATTTATTTTTGAATGTAAATGGCACTCAAAAGTATGCTTTGAAAATTAATTTCGGCTGAAAAACAATAAACATTAATAAATACAGATTTTGTTTCTGCTAACAATTACTTCATGAAATTGTTAGATGTGGTGGAAAGAACTAGTTTACAAATACAGTTTGCAGCAATTAAATCCCTTTCAAATTGAACTACTTCAAACTGGATGAATTCCTCTCAGATGTTGTGAGGGATATCAATACAAAATTGCATGGTTTTCATGACTTTGTGTGCACATAAAGAGCAAAGGCGCCCGTTAGGTCAAGGTCATTGTTGCCCTGAAAACAGAGGAAATTAATTTCTAACAAGTGGATCAAGACAAATGGACAGTTAGGCAATTCTTTTGCAAAAAATGCATTCTTAGTTAATGGGAATGACAAAAACAACAAAAAAGTCACTTTCCTGCTCCCTACTTTCTAAAGATCTTTTTTAAATTATAAAAAAGGCTAAAGGGTATTTTCTCTGAAAGTCCCTAAATCTAAAATGATCAAACAGCAGCAATAGCACTCTTGCCTACAGTATGACTCAGAAATGATCTGCCTGCCCTTATGGCTGTAATGGACAGATTGAAGCATTCAGCTGGTTCTCTGAATCACGGCCATCTGTTTACACTGTGTGGTGAAATCACAGTGCTGGGAATTGCTCTGGTACCTTTAGCATGGCCTGCAAACAATCATTCCTGGAATGCTTGTTTCTGTCCAATCCATGAGAGGAAGGGAAATTATCCTGGTGTGTGCATCCAGAGGCCGCAGTCCATTTGTATCCAGCTGGATCTTTCATTCTGAGTTTTTTGTATTCAACTTCCTCACCTGTGAAACAGGGAGAGTAATCATCTTATTTATTCCCTCAAAGGTGCTGATCCTACCGCTTTGAAACTTCTACTTTTTCAAAGGGCGATTATGAAATCAGCATGGTAATATGAACACAATCAGAGAAGATTTGTATAGATGAAACCAAAGGTGATACTCCCCTGACAAACCAAGTCAAACAACTTTAGTATAATCAAAAATGGAATTTTAAAAAATAGGGGACTGATCTAGAGAGATCCAGATAACTACATAATTACATAGCTCTTGACTCCTGGATGACGAGCAACTTGAAGGAACAGGGTAGGTATGAGGTGTCTTTGTGTTCTGTGGTAGATATGCTGTGGCTTGCAAGTAATAGACATGCAAAGTATGTAAATTAAATTGATGAAGCAAGATGAAAAGCATTTGGTATTTGTAAGCTTATGAAGTTTGGAAGAGTTGAGAGAACGGCCACTGAAGAACTTCAGGATAAGCCATTCTGACTTGTCCTCATTAAAGTTGAAGACGTTACACGTGGATGATGTGCAGCATCACACCAATGAGCAGCCAAAGTGGATCATCTCTGGGAAGAAGCAGCAGGGCCTAGAGACCAAAAAGATTAGCCATGCTTCTCTTTTTCACTTGACTTTGCTACATTTATATGCAATTCAGATGAATTGAAGTATTAAAAAATGTGTAGTGAGTTTTCTACTCTTAATCCTCTTTTCCCAGGGAAAATGAAATATATATTTTTGGGAGGTGGGGAGTCGACTTATGAAAACAGTTAGGAGTTAAAACAAAACCAAAAAACCAGAAAAAAAAAAAGCCCCACACTGCTTTCTCTAATTCCATTCATTTCACATGCCTGAAGAGTGTAAAGAAGAAGAAGGGGGAAAAAAAAAAAAAAACTTCTTAAATCGGTTGTTTACAGATCTTTAGTGATCTTGTCTTGGTTCCAGATCACATTGCTGGGTCAAGACTAACATCAGAATGCCCAATATGGTGTCAGTTTCTATTTCAGAAATTGGTTTGTTAGTGACTTTCTAATGTCTATCATCATATAGCAGGAACTATATTAATATTTTTTTCTCTCAGGCACTGTTACACAGATGTCAGCTCTAATCCCTATAGAAGGCTGCTACAAGTCAATCTTCATGGAAATATTAGTGATGCCTATGGAGTTTCTAGAAATATAAGAGGCGTGAAAATTATAATTGGAGAAAAAGAAACCCTTAAAATTTTTAAGCTTAACTTGGAATATGTGAAATTATTCAGTTTGATGACAATAACTGGCCTGCAAATTTTTCAAAATGACATTAACATAATGTAAACTAATAACACATCCACTAAGATCTTTCAAATTGTCTCAATATATCAACTGTCATATACAAATCAAGAAGAAGAAAGCTTTCTGTGGGGCAGAAAGTGATGCCCAGCACCAGTATTTCACAATTATGAATTAAATGAGTACCAAATCTGTTATTAAAATGTTATTGATGTTTCTCTTCCAACATAACCTTTATGCTGTGCTCAGAGAGCGGGAATACAGATGTTTCCCAACCTGCGGGGCTGCAGCAGGCCTGCCTTTCAAGAGCAGGACTGTGAACCGATGAAAGGTGTGTAAACAGATGACAGGGGCAATTACAATGTGGAATTGATTAGGCTCTCAATTACTAAAAGCACAGTGCCGGCATTATTCTTTTTATGCTATTCTTTGATGACAAAAAAAAAACATGAATAGCTCATCAGGACTACAATATGTTTGTATTTTGAATTTCTCTCAGAAAGGGAACATCTGCAACTACAGTTGGGGCTATACAGAGTGAGCTGGCAGGAATTCTTACAGGAAAAGGAATTCTAGTCATTTAACCCTCAACAGGTATCAGACACTTTTTTTTTTTATACAAGACCCTGGCTCTAAATGACAGTGTATCAGACACTTTTTAATTTTTCAAAATGCTGCTAAAGTACTTGGGGCCCCTAAGTAAAGGATATAGTAGTGTTAAAGGGGAGGAATTGCAGAAGGTCACTGAAAGCCTTAGACATACCTAGTTAGGGAACAGAAGAGTCCATTGAGGTGCAATCTGTAACTCAAATGATCATTAATTATCAAGAATGGATTATTTGAATCTGCCTCCAAATACACATGCAATGCCTCTCTCTTACAAAATTTCTTCTCCCTTTTTATACTCTGCCTTTTTAGTTTGTCTTGCAGATAGTAAAAAAAAAAAAAAAAAAAATCTCCTAACATAGTAACAGTTGAGGTTACTATACATGCCATGAAGGGCTAGATTCAAATCAGCACTCTTAACCCCCACCCCTAAGCTGACCCCAGAATGGAACAAAACTCTCAGAGTTCGCTTGGAACAACCCAGTCTCCACCCCAACCTCTCTACTCCCGGTGCTCTCAATGGTAAACTTTCTAGACCCTGTGCCTTGACCTGGTTAGAATCTCAAGGCTCAAACTGGAAGGCAGCCCATCTTTGAGGTCACAGGGGAAAGTTGCCACTCCCCAAGTTGGTTGCTCACCTTAAAAATATGTCTTCAGGCTGGGGCTGGGGCTCAGTGGTAGAGCGCTTGCCTAGCATGCATGAGGCATCTGGGTTCGATCCTCAGCACCGCATATAAATAATAAATGAATAAAATAAAGATCCATCAATAACTAAAACAAATTTAAAAAAAAATATGTCTTCTCTGCAGGTTTTTCTGTTTTGTATTGGCTTTTGGTTTTTGTTATGTTTGGTTTTTTCAAAGACAAAAAAACAGCCAGCCTGTGACCCATAACCCGAGTTGTTAAAACAGAAGGATTGATTCTAGACTTGGCTCTGCATATGGGCAGATGTTTTGAAAATGGAGTTGGGGTGTGCTTAGGAACACTGAGAACTCATACTTGTAACGTGCAGTTGTGGTGAAACTGGAATAAGTTCAGAGACGTGACAAAGATGATTAAAGGGATAAAGAATGGTTTCTGAGGGAATGCTAAAGGGATTCCTTCTGCCTTTATCCCAAGAAATGAGAAAATAATGATTATTAACTTCAAAGCCAGTTTGCTCTTCATGTCTGCAACAAACCCAATGAATGGAAATGGCTTGAATTAAAAGCAGGAGAGAATTTGTTGAGAGGAAAGGAAGAATTTCATGTCCCTTGGGGAGAGAAATGAAGCAGTCCAAGGTCATGGAGTCCACATATTCATGCAGTTTTTAACAAAGTGGTTTAAAAAAAAAATCTAAAATCATATACTGCATTTTTTCCCTTTAGTGTTTTTTTCTTTGGTAGTCTAGTTTTGGGGAAGCAAAATCTGGCAAGATGTAAATATCTCATTTCCAAGCCCCATTCCTATTTTCTAAGCCTTCATATACCGTGTTATCATAAAAGGAAATTCATAACTAAATCTCAGTTATCAGTGGTCAATATTTTTCTTGATTTTTGCCATTTCAGCAGTTTGCCGAAACATATGGAGAAAAGGAAATGGAGGATTATGACTAGTCAGGGAGGCTTAAAGTAAAGAGAAATAGGCACAGATCTGGAAGAGAGCATATGTCATTGATCTTGTCTCAAGCTAATTGAGAACATTCCCAGGCTTTGCAGGGCAATACTATTTCTAGACTCTCAGGATTTAAGAAGTGCTCAATAGTTCAACACAAGGCAGTGTGCCTGCTGGATACAGAGTCTGGTTAAGCAATAACTCAATCTGTCTTCTGAGCCGCCCAACGCAGAAAAACTAAGGAGGCTTTGCTTCTGTTTGTTTAGAGGCAACTCCACGCTTACTATAAAAATAATAATAGTAAAAGTGAAGAAAACATTGGGGGCTTTGCTCTAAACAACAGAGGACCAACTGACTCCTTTGTTTCCTTTTTCGGCCCAAATATTCTTTCTCAACACTCCTTTTTTAGAAAACAGTCCATCCCAGCACCCCAAATGAAGCTCCAACTACATGTAAAAAGAGCAAAAGCCTCCATTGGTGACCGTCAAGCTGGCTAAAGACCCAGCCAAAACTTGTCACCATATGGAGTTTCCATTTCTCTATGAGAAACCACAGGGGTGCAAGCTTGGGGGACATGAATGGAGGTGCTCGGTTGTAAAATGTTATTCACATGCAAGAGATCATTGTTATTGTTTCCTGTAATTATTCTGCCTAATAACAAAAGGAAAATAACTGATTTTGACACCCAAGTTTTGCTGTAAATAGGCAGAATGTTGTCATGAATATGCAAAATATTATGATCATTGCCATACCTAACTAATTGCATTTGAAACATACTGGCCATAAAATAATTAATTAGCAGTGCAGAAAGGCATCATGATACTAGCTATAAATACTAAACATAACTAATTATTTCCATCATAAAATGGTCCTGCCAAGTAATTTATAACAAACCCGGCAGAGAAGGCAAAGCCCAGAGTTCCCCTAGCGCTTGCCATGCAGGGGCTGTGTCACCCAGGCCTTTGTATTCTGTGATATTGTTGGGATGAGTGGATACCAATTTGAACATAAACTAAAATGAAACTAATCTAGGATTTTCAATGTTCTTTGAGCTGTTGGGTGATTGTGGTGGAAAATTCAGGCAGATCCTTTTGTTGTTGACATCAAAAGTGGTAGGTCACTCTGGACCTGCGGAGTACATTCTGAGCTCAAGCAAAAATTGATTTCCTTTTTTAAAAAGCAGCTGGCATTACAATGAATAGCCTTCTTTCGATTTTTCTTCTCCAGTGAAGCATTCAGTGAATGCAGCAGGCATAATAGGCTGAAGTAAACAGTGTCAGGTTCTGTTATATCAGGAGCTCTTTTAAACCAAGCAGACAAGCTATCATCAGTGCCTGAAACCCTGCAAATCATGGCAGAGTCAGAAAATGAGTTTGTTTCCTGACCAGTGTGTTGATGACATTTTGAAGAATGGAAGGAGGCGCTTTGCTAATCACTCTGGCTGCCGCATGCTCCATTATGATGCCATCTCGTTAATGAGCAAAAATAATGTGCCTGGATGAGGCAGTAATAGAATTAGAGGCTCCACAAGCCGGACTCAGGACTGCGGTGAACACTCTCTGATCTTGCGTGAAACATGGGAGAGGACCTTGGGATTCATCGCTTAGGATCATTTATCAGAATCCTATGGCCTTTTTTCTTTCCTTTTTTTTTTTTCCTGGTGGTTTGAAAATAGGAAACTGGCCTACATCATAACAAACTATCTTGCCCTAGCTTTTTTGTTTGTTGTTTGTTTACTCCTTAGGGTGAAGGCCTCATGACCTGGATTCTGGTTATTTTGCTCCCCCCTCCACACTCCTACCCCATCAACTCCAAGGACTGTGAGAGAAATGGCTATAAACAAGGATTTAAGTGATGGAAATGTTAAAATATATTCATTCATGTCATAGTACAATCAGGTTTGCAATGATTTGACTGCTTCCTGAAAGCTAGAGACAGGCATTAATTTTGTTGTAAATAACATTTCTTTGTTAAGTACATGGCCCTCTCACTTACACAACTGTAATCGCAAGGTCAGGGCCCATTCAACCCTGCTTCACACAATCCTGGGGACAGAGGAAGCACTGAGTGCCTTGGGAGAGCCTCTAGAACTCAAGGCAAGTACCATTTATATCCAGCTGATGAAGATTTCTCCTGAGAGTCTCTCCAACATAAATCCTTCTGCCTGCAGCTCTCAGGATGAAAGGCAGCCACGGGGACAGGAGGGACTCCAAAGGCACCCCAATGGGCAAGTGCCCAAGGGTAAAACAGAGAAAATAAATACTTGCCACATGGTGCTGGGGACCCCTTCTTCTTCATCCCTCACTAGAATAGAAAAGCTCCCTCGCCAGGAGGATGTTTCTAAGCAATCGCACCTCTAAATAGAATGTAATTACGGAGGAAATTAACTTCACAGCTGAAGATTGTGTTGTCATGATAATTTAGAAGAGTGGGAAGGATGTTTTCTGAGCAATCCCTAATCTTTTTTTCTTCTCTCTTTTTGGTTATCACTTAATGGTATTCATTAAAACCGATAACAGAAATTGCTTCTCTTTAAATTTCCTACTGAGTCTCGATTTAGTTGAGTTAGACTTTTCTTGAAACAATACATTAGTGTCATGCCCAATTGACTTCTGTTGTAAAAGAAATAAATCTCCCATGTGACTCTGTTGCTCACCTCTGGAAATGGTTAAAAATAAGCACACTGTCAGGCCATTGTTCAAAGAACAACACAAGTTCCCTTGTCCCCCTATTTTTGTACAGTCACCACTCTGAACTCTGCAGCAGATGAACTCCTGATTGTCCTTCCTCCACAGTATTTACCTTTGGAGAGCAGTATTACCTTTGGAGAGAGTACCTGTTTAGAACACGGTGGAGGTTTCCCCTCATCATTAGCCCACAGATCACTGCTATTTGATGCACACTGACCCTGTGTCCCTGCAGGCAAGCCCTCAGCTTCTCAGTGAGGCCCTCAGTCTTTAGGCCTTCAAGGCCCTAAAGATTCAAGACATGCTACCAAACATTGTAGCGCACATTGACGTCATTTAAAACTGAGTTTCATCTTCAAGCAATTAACCGAGAAAACAAATCTCCCTCTTCCATACTTAGAATCCCAAGCATCCTTTCCAGGTTGATGAAGTGGAGCCACCCAGACATGTTACATGGCATCCACTCAAGCTGGCAGCCAGAACTTCAAACAAAAGTGGCATAAATTTACTGAAGAAATGATTATAAGTGCTTCCTCTGGTGTTTGCCCCGTCTTTACAAGTATGGCTAAACTGTATGAGATTGAATCACTGGGTCTCTACCTATAATCCTCAAGACCATAATCTATCAGAGTCCTGGTCAAAAAGCAAGCATCTAGATGTGCTGAGCAGAGTGTGTCTGAGCCCCATGCCTAGCACTTGTCCATGTGACCCAATTTAATCTTCATAACTTTTAAAGACATCGTTACTAGAATTTCTTTTTTTAAATCCCTGTTCCATAGAGGAGGAAATCAAGGCTTAGATTGGTAGATGTCACCCAACTAGTGCGTGGAAGAACCCAGAGCTAAATTTGGAGCTTTTGGTCTCCTTGAGCAACCATACCTGAGATACCTCATGTTCATTTGATTTGGCTGTTGGCATTAGATTTGAAAAAGACATCATTACTTCTCTACTGCTCAATAATTTACATTTACATTGTTGTGACTAGTACTACTTCAGAGATGTGAATGAACAAGGGAAAAAAGCTACTTTATCCTTTCTAAAAGAAAAGAAAATGAGAAAGGAACCAACATGCACTGAGTCTCTGTTATATACACACAAGTGCCACAATTCTTCAAAGTAGGTATTTTTATCAGCATTGTATAGATGAGGAAAGGAATGTTCAGAGGATAAAGATCTATAAATTTCATATAAACTCAGTAGCAATGGAGCCAGACTCAAACTGAGATCCGTTTTGTCCCAAATCTCATGCCGATGCCAGAGTTAAGATAAAAACTTTAAATCTATAGGGATTAATTATGTGAATGAGTGAGCAGAACTTCCCAAATGCAGTCCTAACATTGCTGAATTTAGAGAAATCACTCTTTTAATCTTCAAATTCAAAGTCTTGAAAAGAGAAGGAAGTACCTTAAAGTCACTAGTCTCAATTTCTCATGGGAGAAAGAACTAAATATGTCGGTTTTCCCCATGGTTGTTTGGGGTTTCACATATGTAAACCATGCTGTATCTCTGCTGGGTAGTAAGGAAGTTCACATGAAAATAATCAAGCAAACTAGAAAGTACAATGATAAGATTTGGCAATAAACTATGGATTAACAGTTTTTGCTGTTGGATTTCTCACTAGTCAAGGTCAGTGTGCCCTCTAAAATCTCCCTGCCTTTCAGTGAATTAAAATTTGCACAGGTTAGTAGCTCCTCGCTGTAGCATTTTCCTCTTCCCTTTGCTGTTAGAACATTTCTTTAGAAGAAGGTCAGTGTCAGATGCAAAAATGATATAATGTGCAGTTTTGCAGAAACAAAAGGTGTTCCGTGGAATACATATCAAGCAAACACCACAGTAAGCCAACAAGCATTGCATGAATACATGAGATGAATAAATAGTGAGCAGCATTTTGCATTTATAAGTTCTGTTTTATTGAAGCAGTAAACAGTCACATGACCTTGAATGTAGCCCTTAGGATTGCAATAGAGCTTTTTTTGACAGTAGTCCAAAAATACTGCAGTTCCAGAGAGACAGAAAAGTACTAAAATTGATCAATGTCCCAGGAAGAGTTGATGAAAGTTTTACATAAGAGAAATAACTATTTCAATCTAAATATCATATATAAATGTTCAAACCAACTGTCCAAAGTAGCCATATTATCAAAATGGAAAGTCAACTTACTCATGAATTATATGCCTTTATCTTGTAGTTGGTTGCAAAATGTAACATCTAGTACTATTCTCAAAAGAAACCTGATGGTCACTGAGGAATAAAATGCTACCAAACTCCCAAAGATAGATGGCCTAGCAGCCAGGCACAGGATTTTACATGAGCATTTGTGCTATTCATAGCAAATAGTTTCAAGTAGTCTGAACATAGTGGCCTTCAATTTGGAAAGTGTGAAACATTTTAAATACATTATGCTATTGTGGTCCTAAGAATATCTGTTATAGAGCCAATACATCTAGAAGTTGAATTCCTGAGCTAATGTGACATAAAAGTCTTCCAGTATTAGCAGTTTTCCATGTTGTTCAAATAAATTGTATTACCATATATGCCCTTTAAAATGGCAGAAAATTTGTGTGTCTGTATATCCTGTTTTGGATTAACAAAACCAAATGGTCAATGTCTTATCACTTAAAGAATGAATTCTCAAGAAGTAACATCAGTAAGATGACAAACTAGGATGTCCCTATGCTTATCTCCTCCACAGAGAAAAGGAAGCAACTACTACATGCCAACTAAAAGAGTTAAGGGAGCACAGCACGGTACCGCAAAGGAATAGCAAAAACCCTGTGAAGAACAGAAGAAGGATGTTTGCACAGGAGAGTGTAGGAATCACCTTTCTTGTGTTGCCCAAACCTTAGTCAAGATCTGTGGGAAAAGGGTAAGTAGAAGTTTCCCTGCTGCCTTTCTCACTGCTACAAATACCTATACGCTTCACCAGTACTGAGACTAGTGCATAACCAACTGAGATTTACCCCCTGAAACGCAAAGTTGCTTTAACATATGCTTATCACTATATGTGATATACCACATGAACAGAATGAAAGATCAAAACTGCATGATTATCTTAGTAGATGCAGAAAAAGTATTTATTGAAGGTCAGTATAATTTCTTGATAAAAGCACTCAAGAATGTGTATACCAAAAGAAATTTCCTCAATGTGATTAAGGCCATATATGCCAAGTTTACAAATAAAATCACAGCCAATGAGAGAAACCTCAAAAAGTGTTTCTTCTAAGATCAGGTATAAGGCATCTATTCAACATGATGTTGTAAACACTAGCAAGAGCAATCAGACAAGAAAAAATAAATATATAAATAAATAAAAGGCAATCAAATCAGAAAGAAAAAAATCCTTACCTGCAGATAGCATGATTTAATGTGTAGAAAACCCTTAAGACTCTATTTTAAAAAAAACTGTTAGCACTAAAACAAATTCAGTAACATTGAAGGATACAAAATCAACATAACAAAAATCAGTTGCATTTCTTTGCAACAATAACAATCTATCCAAAGAAGAAATGAAAAAACAGTCCCATTTAAATAAGCATCAAAAAGAGTGAAATACTTAGTAAAAAATTTAATCAAGGAGGTAAAAGATCTGGTCAGTTAAAACTCTAATGTATTAATAAAATAAACTAAAGATATCATACATAAATAGGAAGATATCCTGTGTTGGATTAGAAGAATTAATACTGTTAAAATGTCCATACTACTCAAAGTGACCTACAGACTCAAGGTTATCCCTACCAAAATTCCAATGACATTCTTTGCATAAATAGAAAAAAATTTTATATTTTTTTACTTTTTCTTTTTTTTGGTACCAGAGATTGAATTCAGGGGTACTTGACCACTGAGCCACATTCCCAGCCCTATTTTGTGTGTGTGTTTTATTTTTTATAGCTAGTTACTAGTTACAGACAGAGTATCACTGAGTTTCTTAGCAAGCTTTGCCAGTGCTGAGGCTGTTTTTGAACTTGCAATTCTCCTGTCTCAGCCTCCAAAGTGCTGAGATTACAGGCATGCACCACCACGCCTGGCTAAAAGTTTTAAATTTTATACAGAGCCAAAAGCAACCCCAAAGAGCCATAACAATTTTAAGGAAATTGGAGGCATTGTACTTCTTGATTTTCAATTATGCTACAAAGCTATTGTAATCAAAAGAATATAGTACTAGCATAAGAACAGATACATAGACCAACACAGATAGAAAGTCCAGAAATAAACTGAAACCTATATAGGCAACAAATTTTCAACAAGAGAACCAATAAGACTAAGTGGGAGATATCATCTCTTGAATAAGTGATGCTGGAAAAACTGAATATCCATATACATAAGAATGAAATCGGGCTCTTATACCACACACTAAAATGTCAATTTTTAGTGAATTAAAGACCAAAACATCAAGCCTGAAACTAGAGAACCTCTAGAATGAAACACAAGGGGAAAACTCCTTGACATTGTACTACAGCAAACTAAAAAGGTTCTAAATAGCAAAGCAACAATAAGCACAGTGAAAAGGCAGCCTACAAAATAAGAGAAAATTTGCAAACCATATATCCAATGTGAGGTTAGCATCAATTATATGCAATATAAAATAAAGACATGTTACAAAAAAGAATAAAATCTCATATTCTCTTTCCTACACAATTGCTATTTTACCCATTTACACTAACATAAGATAATTCTCTGAAAAAATATATTCTCTGGAGACTTACATTAGCTCTTTTTTCAAAAGACAGAGTAAAGCCAATTTCTGGGGCAGAACTGCTTCCTCTTATAGAATGTTCAATCTTATTTTAATTTTTAAAGAGCAATCCTACTGGGCAGTAGACTATTGAATCACATTGTGTGTGTGTATTTCATGCCTTTAAAGTTGCACACTAGAGAGCCTTCTGGACTAAAGTTTGTTTATTACCAAAAGTACAGCCAAGACAGCAGTCACAGCTTCTCCACTGGGTCCACCAGGTATGCTCCTCCTCTCCCAAGTGCAGGACCTCTAGAGGGAGGGAAAAGAGCTAACCCCTTGGGCTTTGTCCTGATTCTGTAAACTACATCCATTTGGAAAGCGAAGCTATGAATTCCAATCCCTGGATGCCCACTCAAAAGCTTTTGAAATGCAACTATCTTTCTGGGATTGAGGCTTTGCTGTCTATTATGATGGAGGTGATGGATAATGCTGACCTACAGAAATTAATTAGTATAATTCACTTGAAGGCTTATTGCTAACATCATTATAATTCATCCCCATAGGAGTCGTTTGATTATTGCCTTTCTTGCCAATACAAATTAAAATAGCTAGTTACTAGTTGCAGATCATTAACCCATTTCAGTTTTTGCCATTGTATAGGATTGCAGTATGGAGGACATCAGGACCCTGACTCCAACAACCCATCCTTTCTTGCTGTGTAAAAATGATTTTCATCATATCCTTGAGCCCAACGCAAAGAATACACAGATCACAGAGAAAGACTAGCCAGGTTTCTAACAACTGCTCAGAGCTGCTTTGTTATCTCTCTGTGCATGTTAGGAGAAAGGTCCAGAATTGGGCAAGGAGAAGAAGACAGCTGCCAAATCTGAAATACTCTCAATGCCACTGCAGGTGGGTTACATGTGGCACAGCATGCCTGAGCAGGTAGTTGACAAACAAAATCATATTAATTAATTAGGTGATTTAATTATTCTAGCTTCTAAACACACCACTGTCCAGAGGGAACAGTTTCTGAACCACTCTATAACTCATTCTTTATGCAAAGCATATTTCATGTACTGTTGTCAAAGTCTTGTCACTTTTCACAAGTATGTCACAGTCATAATGTATGAAGCTGTATTTTTAGAAGCTCAATATTATTTGTACACATCTGAAAGCTCTTTGTGCCTATTGTAAATAAGGTGTCTGAGTGTTATACTGAATGAAACTGGATTTGTCTATTCCATAATTGTGTAAGTAGTAAAGGAGAAAAGATAAATTAAAATAGTGTATAAGCTAGAAAAGAACATACAACAGAAGAATAAACCACTAAAGATCAGTAAACTGCTACTTAGTTTGCATTTATTATTCCTGACTCTAAGGAAGTCATGTTAAGTTATTTTTACTCACGTTGGTTTTTTCATCCTGATGTTTCTGGAGAACTAGTCCAGCTGTAAGTTATCTTCATGATAAATTTTGCCAAACTCCTTTACTTTGCTCTGCTTTAAAAGGATTCGCTAACTACATTGACTCTCTCTCTGAAGTACGTATGTCACATCTAGACTTTCAGGAGGAGAAGTTTACCTGTGAAGTTCATTTCTCCCACAAGAAACATAGTAGGGCCACACTCAGTGTGCCTTGAGTTTGTGTGCAGTATTCAAGTGTCAATAACATTAAGTCCAAATGAAACCACGCTAGATGAGTTGGGGGGGGGCATCACATTTAAGTCTCTTTCTGGGACACCAAATTATTCTTACTTCCATAAATATTTATATGTTTATTACCCTCAGAATCTAATAACCATAGACTCAGAGAGAATGACTTTATGGTGGGGGGGGGGAATCAAAGACTGTTCTGGCAGAAACTGCAGTAGATTGAGACATATGAGGTCTACTTCTAAAATAGCTTTAGGGCTGGGATTGTGGCTCAGTGTTAGAGCGCCTGCCTCGCATGTGTGAGGCACTGGGTTCAATCCTCAGCACCACATAACAATAAATAAAATAAAGATATAGTTTCCATCTACAACTAAAAAAAAATTAAAATAGCTTTAGTTTCCAACATTAAAAAAAAGGGGAGGATGTACACATTAGGCCTGCATTTCCCCAAATCATTACTTTCTAGGTCTAAATACTTTACAAAGAAGACATGTGTGTTGCAAAAGCCACCAGCTTTGACACCTGCAAACTCATGTCCCAGTCCTGACTCTAACATTAAGTAAGGCTGTGGCCAAATGTACCCCATCTGACTGGGAATTCGTTTTTACAAATTAAAGGCAGATGAATTACAGCCTGGGGTGATTTGGTTACCCAGGAAGTCTGCATGTTACAATGCTCATTCTCTTTTTAAAATAAAGTGAAAGTGAGCCCTAAAACTCCTGGTATAGCAAAACTAGTTCCATGTTATTGGTTTTGCTCTAGCTGAGCATAGACAGTTTTGCCTTCCACCGTGGAAACCCTTTAACTCCACAATTATATCTGAATCCCAAAGCTATTTGTAGTGGGTTTCTGTTCTATTTGACCATTTGGTTCTTGTATGTTCAGTATTTTTTGTCAGTTCTTTCAGAGTGAGGCAGAATCAATGGTGGGAAAAAGCACAGGTTCTGGGCTTACACAGTGTGGGTTCAAATCCCAAGTCTGCCACTTATAAGCTGGGTGCTGGGTGTTGTTGGGCAACAGCATCATCTCCTTGACCATCAAGTTTCTCATCTATACTCATAATGAGTATAGCAGTAGTATTGACTTCATATAGGTATTTATGAGGAGTTTTTAAAAATTACATGCTTAAAATCTAGGGATATAGGCTAGGGTGTGACTCAGTTGTAGAGTGCTTGCCTAGCATGTGTGAGGCACTGGGTTCAATTCTCAGCACCACATAAAAATAAATAAATAAAAAGAAAGTTTCATCCACAACTAAAATATATTTTAAAAATAAAAAATAAAATAAAATCTAGGGATACATCTCAGTGGTAGAGTTCTTGCCTAAAACATACAAGGCCTTGGTTCAATCCCCAGCACAAAAATAAAAGTTTGTGTCAGAGGGTGTTAAGGCACATTTATACAACTTAGCTATATGACGTGTAACAAAGATAAATATTATTTTAAAAGCAAAACAAAATTTATGAGAAGAGTTTATAACTAAAGAACAAATCAATACTACTTTTGTTAAAACATGAGAAGAACTTTCTGATTGTGTGATAGTCAAACTAAAGCTCACTGATAGTTCTGTGAACGTATTGAAATGATAATTTCTAGAAAACTGAATTTTTCATTTAGTATAGGCAAAGCTATTTTAACTAAAAGTCTAAAATCAAGAAATATATTTCCACCCCACCTGGTTTGCTTTACTAGGGGAATGGTTACATGCATTACCAATGCTATGTTCTGGGCTCAGATTTCACGGAAGCCTAGTTTGTTGTGTTATTTCAGTTTCAGACAAAAGGGACTGGCAATAGCTATATGTCTGTAAGTCACTTTGTATCTTACTTAGAGAAAGATGAGAACAAATTAAAATTTCACATAAAATAACTAGAGTGGAAATAGAGTTAGAGAATGAAGTCATGTAGCACTGGAGGTTAAGATCATAAGCCTTGCATTAGCAAACCCTATGTGAATGACCTTAGAATTTTCTGGACTCCAATTTCCTCATCTATAAAGCACAGTAATAAAGAATATCCACCTCATAGAATTGTTGTATGGAATATACGAGACAACACATGCAACAATGTCTGAAGTTTTACCTGAAGTTTTTGGAATTATGGTTACCATAGTTGTCCTCAGACTGGATGTTTTTATTATAAAGGAAATCAGTCACCAAAAAGTCCCTGTGGGTCCTAAGAGCTCTAATTGTGTTCATTATCCATTGTTGCATGACAGATTGCCTCAAAATTTAGTGGCTTAAATAATGATCATTTATTAGCTCAGAGTTTCTGTGGGTCATGAATTTGAAAATGGACTAGCTTGAAATTTTTCACAAGGTGGTAGTTAACACATCTACGAAAGTCGTAGTCATATTAGGCCCTGACTGGGGTTGAAGAATCTGCATGCAAATGACTTAAACCGACTGGGAAGTTGGTGCTGGTATCTGGCAACAGGCCACAGTGCCTTGACATAGAGACATCCCTATTGGATGCTTGGGTGGTAGCTTCCCTCAAAGGAATTGCTCCAAGAGAAAGCATGAAAACATGGTGTTATTTGTGACCTAGGCTTACAAATCATACACCATCATTTCCACCATTCCTGTTGGCTGTACAGAACAACACTGTGTCTATACAGGGAGCCAGGAACAGTGGTATACCCCTCTAATCCCAGCTACTCACAAGTCTAAGGCAAGAGAATCACAAGTCCAGGGCCAGTCTGGGCCATTTTCCAAAACCCTGTCTTAAAATAAAGAATTCAAATGGCTGGGGATGTCGCTCAATGATAGAGTGTCTGCCTACCATGTGGAAAGCCCTGGGTTTAATCCTCAGCACTGGGGAAAAAAAAAAAGAGTCCCACAGAAGGGACTACTCAAGAGCATGCATATCAGGAGGCATGATCACTAGGACTATCTAGAAGGCTGACTGCCACACTGCTACCTTCCTGTAGGTGAACTCCAAACCTTCTTTTTGAAGAGTTTGCAGCATCTTCTTATAAAAAGATGACCCCCCCAAAAAAATAGCTAGAGGTATCACAATACCTGACCTCAAAATATGCTACAAATCTATAGTAACCAAAAGAACATGGTACTGGCATAAAAATAGACACAGACCAATGGAGCAGAATAGAGAATTCAGATATAAATCTATACAACTATAGCCAATTGATCTTCAACAAAGTCACCAAAAACAAACATGAGGTAAAGGACAAAGTCTTTAATAAATGGAAAACTCAAATCAAAAACCACTGTGAGGTACAATCTGACTCCATTTTAGAATGATTATTCTCAACAACAACAAAATAAAATGCTAGGAAGGCTATAGAGAGAATAAGTGGGAATGTGAATTAGTTCAGCCACTATGGGAAACTATATAAAAGGCCCCCCAAAGCTAAAAATAGATCCAACACATGATCCAGGTATGCCATTCCAGGGTTTATATACAAAGGGAAATGAAATTGGCATGCCAAAGACACACCTGCAGTCCCACATTTATTGTAGCACTATCCACAATAGCTAAGATATGGACTCAGCTTAGGTGCCCATTAACAGATAAATCGATAGGGAAAATATTGTATATATACAGAGTGGAGTCTTATTTAGTGATAAAGAAGAATGATATCCTGTCATTTGCAGAAAAATGGATGTAACTGGAAGACACTCTGTTAAGTGAAATAAGTCAGACACAGAAAGACAAGTACTACATGGTTTCTCTCATATGTGGAAGTTTTAAAAATCCACCTGATTACTAGAGATTGGGGTGGTTGGGAGTGCAAGTTGGGGGAGGGGGGAGTGTGGTTTGATTTGATCAATGCACACTGTATGCAAACATGGAAATATCACTCAGAACTCCATTGTTATGTGCAATTAAAACATATTAATAAAAAAGGTGAAGATAAGAATATGCAATACATGTTACAAAATATATAGCTAAAAAATTAATAAAACATGACTAGTATTGCTCATAGGGCTTTTTAAAAGATAAAATGAGAATACACAAATGCAGTTTTATCATATTTTCAAAGAACGCTATTCTTAAGAATAATCATGAGAGCAGTAACTTCATTGTTATGCATCTCCAGAAAAATGCCTGGCACACAGTAGATCTGCACAACATTTGTGGCAATTCATTTTGAAATATTTTAGTGTGCATGGTGTGATGCAATATGTGTGGGAATAAATGAATCCTCAACAGTATCAATGTCTGTTCCTGCTCTTTTCCTATCATGAGAATGGTAGCAATATATTGGGATTGGTGTAATTTGTGAGGTGTAAGACATAAAATGGTTTGGGAGTGATGTGAAAGGACTCGTGGCTCTTAAGTGAACATGGAATGATCAACTACCCTCACCATTGCTGGACTAGAGGCCCAAGTCTCCCACTTCCCACACATTTCCATAAGGAGAGTCACTTGTCAGAAGATAAGATAAGGCTGCAAACACATTGGAAGATTTGGATTCCTGGAAATGAGCCTTTTGCATGCAGGAAGCCAGCCAGGTACTTAGGAGAGAGGGTAGGGAGAGAGAGAGAGAGCTCTTCAGAGCTAATGGCAGGGCTGCTGGCTGAAAAAATGTCTGTATAATTGGTGAACTCTGCTCAGAGACACGCCCTCATTGCAGCAGGCATCCGGATGACAGGAGGCTGGAGGATAGGGATGTGCAAGCCTCGCTGGCCTTTAGCTTTGAAGCTAAGAATAGGGAGAACCTAACATTCACCAATATTTATGCACATCAACCAAATCAAAATAAGTTCAGGTCCAAGAGTAACAGCATTCATTAGAGATACCTGAAAAAAAAAGTGAATCAATGACTATTCTTTCTTCAACATTCCAGGGTAAATTACTGTGTGAATTTGACACATATTTAACTATGTTATCCACTTGAAACCAAACCCAAGCATTTTAAATTTTTTAAATTTTTTTAAGAGAAAGCACATTGACCTCCTTTCCTTCTGTGTCTTCATTATTGCTCTGTTCTTTCTTCTGTGAAATAAAACTCGGTCACTTTGGTTGGCAGTTCTTCTAATCAAACCTCTGCTGGAATGAGGTCTCAGCTTTGGTCATCTGTGAATAACTGTCAGTTCTCTCTTTAACAGTCTTGTTATGTTTGGGGGAAAGAATCTTTATGTCAGGAGGCACTAGCTTTCTGCTCTACCCTAATCTGTCTCAAAAGCCACAGCAAGTAACTCCCACAAGTTTTGCCAAATTTACCTCTGTCATTGATCAAGTGATACTAGAGAACATTCCTCAAGGAGGGAGGCTTCAGTCTAGTTAGATAGATACTAGAGAACATTCCTCGAGGGATGGGGATTATATGGAACAGTATGTCTCTTTCTGATCTTTTCCATGTACCAAATAAGAAATTGTGCTTTCTCCATAGTACAAACTGGTTTTAATAGAGTCTACATTTGTGTAAGTTCCCCCATCCCTGTTATGTGGTTGTTCATTGTCAAAAAACTGTGTGAGCAAAGGAGAAGCCACATGAGCAGTTTCACAGTGAGGGACGCTCCTGTGGTCACAGATGTATCCACTGCTCATGGCCTCCGTGGAACACCAAAGCAGCTTCACTTGGTTCCACCAGGTGGTAGCTCCCAGGTACAAGTCACCTGGCTCTTCCAACAACAGACCAGATTCCAAATGTCTTCTAAATCATTTAAACATTGTCACTCAGTCCCAGAAGCAAAAGCTTACTCATCCTCCAGTTTTGTAATGACTGGTTATCTAAAGAAAAACACTTGTTATCAAGGGTCAACTTTCCTCAGAGGCAACATTACAAGCCCTAAACCCATTACTGAATGAACAAAGTCAATATCTACTGATTTCCATGAGAAAGACCTTTTCTAGAGAAATTTTAATTTGGAGGTCCTTCCAGAATTTGGAGTTAGCAGATGTTATTCACTAAGTTCACCTTTTGACCACTATCTGTACTTACACAGCAAGGATTATAATGACAATGAAGCAAAATATTTTATAAACAATCTATATTATGCATTGAATTGTTTCTTAGAACCAGGTTGGACCATCTATGCAGCCTAATTATCAAAATGACTACAGTATGCTGATCCAAAAATGGATGTTATATGGCCAAGCATCTAAATTCTTCCTGAATATAGATAACACATAAAAAAAGAATAAAACATTATACTTGCCTCCAAAAGTATTTAAAAATAAATCATATTTAGTAATGTCACTCAATAGTCTCCTTACTTAAACAAATTGTTTCTTTTAATATAATTTTTTCTTGAATCTTTTAAGTTAACATCTAAAATAGTTTCATCGTTTCCCTCATGTGTCACTATTTCTCATGTTTAAGAAGGGTAAGATTTATTTACGATGCAACTTCAAGAAAGCTTTCTTAAAAATCTTGACTAAAGTTCTAGATTGGTTTTTACACTATTTTAAATAGATGTAAAATCTTAACATTGAATTCTCCTTGTCTTTGGAGAGCTTTTAAAGTTCCTGTTATGGTTTGAATATGAGGTGTACCCTAAAAGCTCATATGTGAGACAATGCAGGAATGTTTAGAGACGAAATGATTAGGTTATGAGAGCCTTAACCTAATCAGTGGATTAATCTATTTGTTAGATTAATAATATTCATGGATTAATGGGTGGTAACTGTAGGCAAGTAAGATGTGATTAGAGGAAGTAGGTCACTGGGTACGTGCCCTTGGGAACTATGTTATCCTCGGCTCCTTGCACTGAAGCTCTCTCTGCCTCCTGATTGTCATGAACTGAGCAGCTTTCCTCACTGTGCCTTTCCACCATGATGTTCTCTGCCTCTGCTTGGGCCCACAGCCATGGAATAGACAGATCATGGACTGAACCTCTGAAACTGGGAGCCAAAAAAAGCTTTTCCTTAAGTTGTTCTGGTGAGATGTTTTAGTCACAGTGACAAATAATTGACAAACACTGTTTCTGAAACTTGTTATATTTTAAGATATATGTAGGGGCTTGAGTTGTGGCTCAGTGGGAGAGCACTTGCCTAGCATGTGTGAGGCACTGAGTTCAATTCTCAGCACTGCATATAAATAAATGAATAAAATAAAGGTCCATCAACATCTAAAAAAATTTTTTAAAAGGATGTATGTAACAGTGATCTATCTGAAGATCTTTTGATTATCAAAAATAGCCCTAATATAGGATGGGTATATTTCATTAGTGACACTTTCTTAAACATCAGTTCCTTTTGCAACCTGGACAAATGTCCAAACAATTAATTATTTCTTTTTCACCCTTTTCACCAGTAATTGTTTATTACACAAAACCTTTTTTAATCAGTAATTAAGATCAATGAACTAGGTGAGCACAGGGCCCAACAGTTTTTTAAACACAGTGAGTTCAGCATTATTCTAAGCATGCTAAATGTATTTACTTATTTAATTCTCTCAACAACCATACAATTAGGTATGATTATCTCATTATCTCCATTGTTTTGATCATAGTCGTGAGGCACAGGGAAGTTAAATGACTTGCTACCAAGGTCCCACAGCTAGGATGACATGAAGCCAAAGGGTAAATCTAGGTTATCTGGCACCTAAATTCACTTTCCATGTTGACTTCCTTCAATCTAGTCAGATAGATCTAGCAATGAAATAAGTATTCAAAGTTTATATTTTAAGGTGACTTTGGGATATTGATCAACAGTAGAGTGAGTAAATAAAATCTTGATTACTCATTTATTATACAGTAGAATACTACACAGTGACAAATAAGAACTATTGGTTTATACAGAAATATGGATGAGTTTCACAAGCATAATGTTGAGTAAAAGAAGTCAAACCAAAAGGAGTACATACTATAAGAATTTATTTATATCAGAGTTTCTCAACCTCAGCTCTATTAACATTTTGAGCCAGAAAACTCTGACATGGAGAATTGTCCTGTGCACTGTAGGACATATATTAGCATCCCCTTTTGGCATGGGGATGCGAAAAGGACTCTGACCCTACTCCCATTGTGATAATCAAAGATGCTTCCAAATATTGCCCAATATCCCCTGGGGGATAAAAATTGCCTTCAGGTGAAAACCACTAATTTACATGAAGATAAAACACAGGCAAAGCTGGTCTATGGTGTTAGAAGCTAGAGTTGTGAGCAGAGAGCCTTCCCTTCAGGAAATGTTCTAGATCTGAATTTCAGTAATGGTGATATTTAAAATTCATCGAAATGGACTTCTAAGCTATGTAAATTTTATTGTATATAAGTGATAAAACATCTTGTTCAAAAATTGTTGGATTATGAATGGGAGAACAAAATAATCTTTGGGAACTCAGAAGAAGAAAAATTCCCATGAAGGATGAAGGATCTGCAAAGGCTTCTGGGAGGGTGAAGTGCTAAACAGGAAGGATTCAAATAGCAGAATCAGTGGAATAGGACAGGGCATTCTGGTCACAGGAGGCAGCAAGAGTAAAAAGAAGAGAAGCAAGATTATTCTTTATTAAGAAAACTTAACCAGATGCTATTTTCCCATAAATAAAACCAAGGGCAACTCACACCGAGTGAGTATACCTCTAGATAGTAGTATCTAGGTCAATGCCATGTTCATGAGGGGATGTAATAATCACCATTTGGTAACGGTGAAAATTAAATCTTTGAAATTAAATAGAATAAAAAACCATTGGGCCTTTCAGCTCATTACCTCACTATTGCAGAATTCCCTACTGTCGTCTATTCTTGCTATTTGTCCAGCCACATTGCATCTCAGGTGGATGAGGCTTCCAGTACATTTTTCATACGGCCAGTGGAAAGAGGAATCAAACTCTCCTGGGAAGTTCCCTACTGTTTTTTCAGACATCGTTTTCTTTCAGGCTACTAATTATGGTTAGTTGCATTATTCGTCATCATCCTTAATTGAGCATGAACAATGGCTCAACACTGTAAAGAAAATGTTAGAGCAGAGTCATTTTATTGAAGCCAGAGGATTTGGAGCTGACTCAAAGAGGCAGAATAATGGGAAATAGAAATTCTACTAAGGAGGGGGTGGCCACTGTTAGAGCTGTATGAAGTGCAGAGCTTCCCTGTGTGGATGAAGAAAGGCCATTCAGTCCTGAGTACAGAAGAGTCAGGAGGCAGATCTGGGCCAGGCACCACCTCTGCTGATGGACTGTACTCCTCACCAGTATATACTGCTTTGTGATAGTTTGTATTCCATATGGAAAATTAAAACCAGTGAAGAACCTGGGGCAAGTTCATCACCTCGTAAACACCAAGATTTTAAATGATTCCGAAATTCCTTCTCTAGGATAGCTATATGTTTGCTTTCTTTGAATAAACCATTACATGAATTGGAGGTTTATACAAATTCATATTGCCTGTGTCTTCACTTGTTGAAGTCCTCTGTATCAGTAAGGCTTATTTTTAGCCACAGGTCATTTTTAATTTAGCTACAGGATAAAGAGTACTCAAGGAAGAGTGGCTTAAGCAATACAAACACTCATTACTTTACTTCCTGGGAACTCTGCAGGCGGTTCTTCTGAGGTTGGCTGGCAGTGACAGGTGGACAAGGATTTCATCTCATCCCCTATTTGTGCTCAGGAATCCTCAGGAAGTTGGTGATGCTTCCTTCAAGGTTACAAACTGATGGTTTCAATTCCAAGCATCACATCTTCAAAAAAGAAACAAAGGAAAAAGCGAGGGCAAATATAAATAGCTCCCAGCCGGGCGTGGTGGCACAAGCCTGTAATCCCAGCACTTAGGAAGGCTGAGACTGGAGAATCCCAAGTTCAAAGCCAGCCTCAGCAACAGCGAGGTGCTAAGCAACTCAGTGAGACCCTGTCTCTACATAAAACACAAAAAATAGGGCTGGGGATGTGGCTCAGTGGTCGAGTGCCGCTGAGTTCAATCTCCAGTACCAAAACAAACAAACAAACAAACAAACAAAACAGCTCCTGTGCACCACCTGCTATTTTATGAATGAAGAAAAATATCCCCAGAAACTTTTACTACATTGACTAAAAACTGTCCCTGTTAGTCACTGGCCAAAAAGGAATGGAATTTTCATGATTGCCTCAAATCAGTCATGATTAATTCTAGGGCTGGTTGGGATTTACACAACTGTCATAAAATCAAAGGTCTTTCACAACAAAGGGGGAAACAGCTGATGCATAAGCAATCAGATACCTTGCCCAGCTCCTGATTTTGCACCTATTTTCCTTAAAAAGTCTCCAGTCCACCTACATCAATGGTACATCCCATTCCATAAACTTTAGTCCCAAATTCAGATTGTTAATTCAGTTAGCTGCAATGTTGAAATCTTAGAATAGAATGTACATCTAGGTTAGAGTGGTTATATATTCAAGGTAACCCCAGGACCATCTGTGCATTTAACCACTAATTCAGCAAATATTAACCAAACTCCTCTATATGGCAAGCACTTCTTTGGGTGCTGAAGATACAGCAGTGAACAAGAAGCAACAACTTCTCTCTTACAGAATGTACACTACAATGGAAAAAATTAGACTTTGAGCAAAAAAAATTGCACATCATATTGTGATAACACCATGGGGAATGGTAAGGGAAGAACAGAACGTGCAGAAAGGGGAACTGCAATTTAAATTAGGTGGATGGAGGAAATCTTGTGGAAAAGATGACACTGGAATCAAGATGGAAAGTAGTGGGGTAAGTATTTGGGTGAAGAGTGGTGAAGGCCAAGGGTGCAGAAGCTCTGAGGTGGGAGTGATTCCTGCATGACATGGAGGAGGCTGTGGCAGGAACAGAGTGTGGGATGCAGGCAGCATTAGCAAGGGATGAAGTCAGAGGGATAAAGCAGTTAGATCATGTAGAGGCTGCCACAAGAACTTGGTCTTTGAGTGACACAGGAAGTGGTTGGAAGAGTGTGAGTAGACAGGTGATTTGAGCTTATTTACATTTTAAAAGAAGCCCTGAGTGCATTAGGGGGAACCACCTGTAAGCAGAGAAGAGGGAACTCAGGTGTGTGAAGAGGCGCCGGCAGTAATCCAAAGAAGTGGTGTAGTTCAGGTTGCTGTTAGTGGTGGTGGTACTCTGCTGGTGGATTACGTGTGGCATGTGAGAATAAAAGATGATTGAAGTGAAATTCTAGGTTTGAAGCTTGAGTATATATAAGATGGAATTTTTATTTACTGAAATGGAATGATATCAAGGAACCAGTATGGGGGCTGGGAATCAGACATTCAGTTTTTTTGCACATTAGACATGAGATGCTTATTAGAGAGCCAAATGGAGATGTTAAGGACATCTACATGTATCAGCCTGGAGTTCACATATACATGGTATTTACATGTAGTCAACATAAAAGTGTAGCTCATATATATGTGGTATTGAAAGTTATGAGGTCCAAAGAGATAATCAAAGTGCATGAGACCAAACAGAGTCTAAGTGGTGAGAGGCAATCAGAAAAGGAGATGGAGAAGGAGCCAATGAGACAGAAGAATATACAACAAATATTAACCAAACTCCTCTATATGGCAAGCACTTCTAGGGCTGGTTGGGATTTACACAACTAGCAGAGGGTCTTGCTTGTGATTCAAGCAGGAGAGAGTACTAAACTGTAAACATGCTGTCCAATAGATCAAAATATGAACTGAGAATCAAAAGAGTGTGGCTGAAGAAAGGAATAAAGTAAAGTGATTGCCAATGTGTGCAGATTAAGCACTCCAAAAACGGGTTTACATTTTATTGACTCTGATGTAAGTCATTCATGATTTCCTACAATTGGCTTTTCTCTTGGTCATTCTAGTGTCCTTACAGACATTTAAACTGCTTTCAGCAATATTTTTGTGCTTTACTTTAATAAAATCTGATTTAGAAAATCTAATCAATTAGATATTTTAAGCCTCATCATTGACATTACAAATGGACTCTGGTTTTACAAAATGATAAACCACAAATGACAAGCCCACTGATTTAATTTACAAAAATTTTACTTATCTATTGCCTTTCAGAATCCATCTAGTGCATAGACCAAGGCACGTTGCCCTTCCTAATAGATGACATTGAATTTCTAATGGGAACGCGGCAATAACAAATTCATCATGTCCCAAGCATGCCCCTGCAATATTTCATTTTGTCATTAGTTACACTTTTCTAAGCTTTTCGGTGAGGATCACAAAAGCCATAGGGTACCATTTGCCTGAATCAAGAGCTTTACATTTCTAAATGTAAAGAATGTCAAATCCCTGTTTAAATTTAATCATATATACACATCAAAAATTTTTTGTACCAGTATGTACTTTTTCATATTATTTTATTATTACATTTCTCCTAAAGCATTCAGTTTATTTCAAATAACTCTACATCATTTAACAGAATTAAACTAATATTATTATATCATGATCTAAACCTAATATATTAATATGTATATATTTATACATGTTTAGCTTATATATATGTGGCTTATATATATTTATCAGATAAGTAATAGGTAGGTAGGTAGGTAGATAGATAGACAGATATTAAAGGGGCATGCTCTGGGAACTATTTGAAATAATCTTCTATTTTATTTTATCCTCTTTTTCAAGTCTGGTCTCTGTGATACAGCTATTTTTCTTCTACAGCTGATATAACATTTATGTGGGGGGAGATTTCTAATTTTACTTTGCTGGTGTATAAATGTGTCATTTCATACAACTAGCTGTTTTTCTTTGTTGTAACTTCTTTCTCTCTGTTTTAGCCTGAGGCTCTCCTCTTTATTTGATCAGTATAGTTTATATCATATTCTAGGCAGCACTTCTTCCCAGGAGAAAAATAGGATTTCAAATTGCTACTCATGATTCCTAAGGCAAACTGAAAGGGCATCGCCTGAATTAATGCTTTCTTTACTATTTTCAGTGCTTATTGGTTTTATTTCCATTAGTTGATGGATACATTTCTTTTCTACCTTTTAATATCATTCTTTCCCTATGACTTCTAATTAATTTTTGTTTTTGCTTGATTATTTACTGTTGGCGATCTAAGTGGTTAGATAGAAAAATAATCGAAGTGAGCACTGGATGGCAAAATTTGAATTAACTTCTCAATAAATAATTATAAGATAGTTGGAGTATGCTGAGTTCAATTTTCCCTTCATTGGTTTCTGAGATAAATTTTACTTTTAAGGAAGAAAAGTTGGACTTTATGTTTTCTATCACTATTCAAGATTTACAGGGATTACATTTACCTTTAAAAGACAGTATCTATTTTTAAGAATATTTCTGTACATAGCTGCCTAACAAAACAATGTGTTAGAGCTAGGGATATACTCAATGGGAGAGCTTGCCTAACATGTGCAAGACTCTAGTCTTGATCCGCAGTACTATAAAATAGAAAAAGAAAAAAAAGTCTTAAAATAGGAAGAAGTATTAGCTATATTTTAAATGTTTCTTATGCTTCCTCATCTCCAAATTTAAAAGAAAACATGTACCATTGCAGAAAATAGTGGAAATATTCAACTGCTTCAGGTAGGACATTAGTTTCCCTTATCTGCCAAAAGCAAAAGAAACCATGATAATAATTCTCCACCAGCAATGATTGGAAAAAGAAAAAAAATAAATTCTCAACAAATTCGAAAAGAATTGAGAAAGAAAGAAG
Source organism: Xerus rutilus (assembly GCA_028644305.1). Classification (NCBI taxonomy): domain Eukaryota; kingdom Metazoa; phylum Chordata; class Mammalia; order Rodentia; family Sciuridae; genus Xerus; species Xerus rutilus. The sequence goes on along the minus strand of CM053405.1, from coordinate 99,039,679 downwards.
CAACATGGACATCCTTAGAGTAATATGTGGTCAACAGTAGCGATAAGAGTGGGAGCCAGGATCCAGCACCCTCTTCACAGGCAGGACTTAGGACAAACCCACCAGACTCATGGTAAAACTCATGGTGACTTCAGGCCTCAGGAGAAGGTGCATCCATGAGTCATTTCCTAAGCAGTATAAAAGTCAAGGTCCTTCTTCATGCCCACCTTTGGCAATCTATATTGTTAGTTAACTGTCCTAACCAAGAAAAAACCCTTTCGTATTATCTCTCATGATGTCACCTTTTAGCCACAAATCTACCATTTGAAAATGCTCAAGTTTCCCCATGTTTCCATTATGCATGAGAATATTATTCCTAGAATGTTATTTAAATCATTAAAATTCAACCAAGGCCTATTTTTCATAGCTACAGGTTTCCAACAAAGTGTAAGTGCACCTCAGTCTTGTGTTGAAATGTAGCTCAAAGAGCTAAGGCACACTCATCCCATTAGAACACATTTTGTAGTATGGATTTGAATGCAACTTGTCTTTATACCAAATACTACCCATCCACAGGTCAGAAGGCCAGATAGATACCTATTTCAAGAGAACCCATTTAACCCAAGTTTAATTTGGATGATGGATGAATTGGTCTTAACCTCTTCCTTTTTAATATACCATAATTCATAACTACTCTGAGAATGTGAGTACATTTATTCTTCCTCAGTTACCTCAAAATGAAGTACATTGGTAGGGAAGTGCTATTGTTTCACTGATTCTAAATTAAAATAATAAAATTAATGTCAAATGTCATTTTAGCATATACTTTATTACCATGGTAACCTACAGGTAACCGAGTTGGTAAAATTGCAAATTACATATTCAGCTATTTAAAGACATCAATGAACTAAAGTCATTTAATCAAGCTTCTCATTGCTGTGCTATGTAATCAAGACGACCCGATTAATGTCAAAGTCAGAAAGCCACAAGCTTCCCTCTCCTTGTTTGGCATTTCTACTATCAAGTTCAACCTGCTCATGGCTATGTGCTATATTCTGTAAGCATATGAATAAAGATTTGTTTCCTTGAGGGAATGGGGGCATGTTACAAAAGTAATTTCACTCACAAATGCAAAATGGAGAAGGTCAAATTCTTCATTTATCCTTCAAATGCAAACACCATGAAGAAGAGCCTGAGTACATACATCTCCAAAACATCTGCAAGGTCGTTCCACTTTTACCCCACCCTATCCACCCTCTGCCACTGGTATCAATTCTAGACAAAGTTTGCCCCAGATCAGAACTGATTCCTGCAGTTTGTACTTTCTAGGTTGAGTACAGAGCACCAGGGGTCTCCAGCCTACTTTACACTGGGTATTACACAATCTGATGAACCTCTGAATTCCCAACAAATCCACAGTTCTCCAGCTGTCTTCACTGGCTACTAAACCAACTGGATTGTGACTTTCAGTGAGCACAGTGAAAGTAAAGTGAATTAACCTATATGTCCTTTGAGAGTTGAGCAGGATATGGAGAAAGAGAACTCTGTGTTTGGAATATAGAAGCACAAGCCCCAGAATTACTGTTTGCCTGCGAGATTTACATGAGTGATGCTTATTAATGTGATCTTAATAAGAAACAAATTGACATAAGGCCTCTCTCTTATCCCCAAGTAGCTTCACCAGCAGATGGAGAGAGCTCTTCAGTCACTCCTGAAATACCTTGAAAAGCCACAGGCATTGTTGCCCTGGCAACGTTCTATGAGAACAAATCTTGACCCAGATGAGAGGGCAAGGCAGGTAATGTAGAATTTACAAAGCAGAATAAAGACTTTTCAGAAAAAGACGGTTCAACTGTGCTTAATTGTGAGACACCTCATTTCTCACTTTGAGCAATACTTAAAGTAATTTCTAAATCCCAAGCTGACTTGCCACACTATTTTTATATGTTCAAACCCCCTCCATCTTCTCTCTATAGGCACAGAGGTAGAACCCAGCTCAGCAAGATTTCCAGCATGGCAGGTGAGCAGAGCTCGCGGCTCCCCAAGGTGTATGCAGGAAATATAGGGAGCCAGGGCGATGATGAGGCCCAGTGACAGCCACTCATGACTTGAAAATGCCCCCTAGGACCTACAGCACCTCTGAAATTACCAATGTAAGGAGCAGGTCCTGCAACAAGGTCCCAGAGACCCTGCCCTCCAATTGCTACCAGGTCATTTACCCAAATGCCATCTTGGAGAAAAGTGAGAGGAAGAAAGACACTCCTGGGAGACTGAATTTTACTTGAGTCAAATAAGAAAAAAACTGAGTTATCTAGAGACATTTTAAATATTTGCATCAGATCAGACTGAATTTATTTGACTCAACTGAAATTTGGTTTTTATTCCCACTGGCAGTGTATAAGATCTCAAGGGGAAGATTGGATCAGTTATAAAAAAAAAAAGAGTTCATCTTTTTTCAGAATGTATATAATTCTGTGATTTCACTCTGCCTGTTTCTGCATGCATATAACTATCTCACACACACACACACACACACACACACACACACAGGCACACACATTTGCATAAAGAAAGAGATAGAGAAGTTGCACGCCTATAATCCCAAGGACTCAGGAGGCTAAAGCAGGAAGATCACAAGTTTGGGGCCAGACTCAGCAATTTAGTAAGGCCCAAAGCAACTTAGGGAGACTTTCTTTCAAAATAAAAAATGAAAAAGAGTAGGGTTGTAGCTCAGTGGCAAAGCATCCTTGGGTTCAATCCCCAGTACAAGAAAGAAAGAAAAGGGAAAAGAGGGCAGGGAAGGGAAAAAAGAAAGGAGAGTGATTAGAAGAATAATAAAAGTGGAGATGATTCTGTCCTTTCTTCTCATTCATGTTTTCTAAATTTAGTATAATAAACCTATTTTAGTAGTATGTAATTCATCTGTAAAGAGAACTCTTTCAAAAGTATAATGAGAATACACTGCTTCTCAGGAGGCATCACTTTTTGAATCTAAATAACCACCCACCTCTACTCGATGCATTCTATAATGCCCCTAGTACAAAAAGGTCTATTCTCTGGTTTGTTTGGGCCCTGGATTACTGCTTGGCCACAGATTATCTTGCATATGAAAATGAAGTTTTAAAACCAGTACTAGATCAGTTCACATATGTAAAGATGCATATATCTCATTATCTTGTTGAAGGATATTGTCCTCATAATTATTAAATTCAATCCAGGCATGTCTTCCACTTGGTAATACAAAGCCATGCATCTTCTAGAAATTCTCTTTTCTAAAGAAGTATCTTGTGACAGATGACTGAATTTTGCCCATTCTCAGAAGACTTCACCAGACACAACAGGCCTGAATGCTAGCAGTCCTAAATATGGAACCCCAGCATTAGACCCTCTCAGAGCTCAAAAGGAAAATCAGAACCACATTGCCCTGTCTCTGCAACATTGTCGAGTCTAGTACTCTACAGAGCTATCATGCTGCCCCACATGCCATTTTAAAATCTAACTCGCTGAGAGATTGAAAGAGCTACATTTCTAACATTCACAACTACCCATGTATGGCATAATAAAGGCTGTTATAACAAGAAATTTCACCTCAACAGAAAGATCTAGGCAGAGCATTCAGAAAAATCAGATCTTAGCTGCGCGTGGTGGCACATGCCAGTAATCCCAGCACTTTGGGAGGCTAAGACAGGAGAATCGCCAGTTCAAAGCCAACCTCAGCAACAGCAAGGTGCTAAGCAACTCAGTGAGATCCTGTCTCTAAATAAAACACAAAATAGGGCTGGGATGTGGCTGAGTGTACCCCTGAGTTCAATCCCCAGTACGAGGAAGGAAGGAAGAAGGGAAAGAAGGAGGGAAGAAAGGAAGGAAGGAAGGAAGGGAGGAAGGAAGGAAGGAAAGAAGGAAGGAAGAGAGAGGGGGGAGAGAGACAGAGAGAGAGAGAGAAAGGAAGGACGGACGGAAGGAAGGGAGGGAGGGAGGGAGGGAGGGAGAGAGGGAAAGAAAGAAAGATGAAAGGAAGAAAGAAAAATCAGATCTTTTTCTTCTGTTACAGTCTGATTTTCACCTATTTTATAAATAGTACCACAACCCAACAGATTCCAGAAAATATGTATCTAAGACCAAATTTGAGCCAAGTGTTATCAATCCATGAACATACAAACAAACACTCTGAAAGATAACATGCAACACTTCACTCCAAGTAATTAAAGCTTATTGGAAGCTGCCCTGATTCTAGCAGTGGAGAATCCAAAGCTCTTATCTGACAGGTTAATGAGGATTTGAAATGAATAGTATTACTAATGAGAGTCTTTGGAAATTAATCATATCATATTATTATTAACAACTGCAAGAGCTAAACTTCCAGAGATTAGATTACATAGGATAATTTTGAAATGTGAGAAAGCCAATATTAAAGTGACAGGCTATTTCCAAGTGGGAATAAGAAGACATAAAGTATAGAGTAAATTAAGAGTGGATAAAACAATTAAGCTGTTCCTGAAAGTCTCTAAATATTTGAAGATACAATATTTTATGTGATCATAGATTGTGATCTTGTTGTGTGTGCGTGTGTGTGTGTGTGTGTGTGTGTACAGTATACTCTTGTTTTTATCTTCTACCTTTACTATTATAAGAAAGAAGATATCAATGAATGCTGGGAAAATATTTGATGTTATGAAAAATAGGGTATGAAATAGCAAAATTCTGAGTCCTCAGATTTATTCTAACATAAAGCATCACATATATTTCACAATTCCTCAGTTGTTTCTTCCTGGGGTCACAATCTCTGGACATAATGCCAGTCTAGAAGTTTTCAAAGGTGAAGCACATTTGTATGGCCACCTCCCCTATCCTACAGGTGTGTGCTGGGTGGGGTCCAGCGACCAGGGACCAGTAGTAAGCCTCCTACCACTATTCTCCTATGGGACTTTGAGATATGCTGTCTTGGCAGGAAACACAGAGCTAGATAGATTTAACTAAGCAGCCATAACCACTTGATCGGGAACACTGAATGAGAAGCAAGTGTATATCTGGCTGTTACAGTGGTGACCAAGACCCTGAACTCATGAAGCTAGACGTCTAGTGATGGAAACAGATATGAACCAAGCAAAAAAATGAGTTTCAATGAACTTGAAGGCCAAGAGTTGCAAAAGATAGTGTTGAAGTGGTGTGCAAGGCCAGACCATGTTTGAAAAGTTCCCTGTCTGTAGTCTGGAAGGAAGCAAGAGGGTAAAGTATACGAAGATCACTCAGGAAGTTATTACAGTAGTTCAGGGTAAAGAATTCAGTCCTTGATGTCTTGCACTAAAGTAGAAGAAATAATGATGGAGGGACTGGGGTTGTGGCTCAGTGGCAGAGCACTTGCCTAGCATGTGTGAGGCACTGAGTTTAATTCTCAGCACCACATATAAATAAATAAAAAAAGGTCCATTGACAACTAAAAACCTAAAAAAAAAAAAGAAGAAAGAATGATGGAAAAAAAGTAAATGGGTTTGAGATATATTAAGAGGTAAATATACAAGACATGGTGATGAATTGAATGTGCAGAAATTAGATCTTTGATATTCACTGACTTTCCAGAACAGCCTCATAAGATTAATAAGATTATTGTCATTATATAGATAAGAAAGCAAAGGTTCAGAAAGGCATGAAAAGGACAAAAGCCAGATTTTCACCCGTCTGTCTGGGTGAGAGGCCCCTGTTTTCTCCCATGAGGCGTGTTTGTGGAGCAGAACATGACCTTCAGCACTGTCACCCACATATTTGTGAACATTCTCCTGCCATCTCAGTCTTTCTTTCTCTGTTCCCAGCCTTTGCTCAGCCTTGTTATTACACTTGCTGCTCCAATAGTCAACATAAATCCTGTGACATCTGTATTCCCATATGACTGCTTTTTGTTTTTTTAACCAAATTTTCTCCATTGGCTTTGTAAAGCATGATCAGAATTTTTTTTTCCTTCTGTACTTTATAGAGTTGCCTTCTTTCTCTTGGTCCCAGGTTAACTTTTCTATAGCATCTGTCTGTGAATTTGTTTTTTTATACATAAGTAAAAATATATTTCCCCTTGATTCTCTTGTCTTATCCTTTTAAGCTTTCTCCCCCCACACACATACCTTCTGCTAATAACTATCTCAACAACTGTTCTAGTTCTTTAAGATCTCAAAACCATGTACAAAGTCATGACAGCAAGTTATGGTATGTGGCTTTTCTCACTCCCTCTGCTTCTTCCCCTTCTTTATTACTTGCTCCCACATCCCAAAGATTTACTGATCTCATTCTTTGATCAGTAATGTCACATGTAATGCTTTCTTGTCTCTTGTAAATTTATGACCTAGTCAAATTTTTTCCAAGATTGAAGTGATTTTTTGAAGCAATGAAGTACATTTCCTACCGTATAGAAAGCTTTGGCAGCTATTCTCAGGTCACCAAATACAGCCAAATGACCACTTGGATGACCATCCATCTTCCTGGGCCAAGCTGACACATTATACGTGCGAGGGTTATTGAGGGAGGTCACAGCAGGAGTTGAGGAGATAGAATAAACCATGGCCTGGGCCTTCACAGTCTGCCCACATATGAGTCAACATATCTCTCTAACTCAACCACATTTTTCAGATTTTTTAGAATATATTAAAAGATCACTTTTCATATTTTCGCATGATCACTTCCCAAATTCTTTTTTTTTTAAATTTTTTTTAGTTGTTGATTGATCTTTCTTTATTCATTTTATTTATATGTGGTGCTGAGGATCGAACCCAGTGCCTCCCACATGCGAGGCAAGTGCTCTACCACTGAGCCACAATCCCAGCCCCACTTCCCAAATTCTTTTTTTTTTTTTTTTATATATTAAATATGATTTATTCACACAGAACTTAAAGAATTTGCAAAAACATTGAATAAAGCAATATACTTCTCACCATAATAAAGTATTATAAGTCACCAGCTTATTTCCCCAAGGATTTATAAGCTTTATAATAGCTTATAGCATTTTGTCATTTCCCTTCTCTGAACTCTTCAGGTTCACTCTGGCCCTATCTG
>CM053405.1:98753567-99032165 GCA_028644305.1 Xerus rutilus | reverse complement strand
AGCAAAATTCCTGCGTGGGATGTTGAGCTGAAGAATGATGCCAGGAAGTTGGCTGGAAAACGGCGCCTCCACCACTTCCAGCCTTGGTCCCTAAGAGCCTAGCGCAGAGTGGACTGTCTACGCCGCCATCTTGGAACCGCCCCCCAAATTCTTAATTGACAAAATGAGCCCCCTCTTCATATAATCTTGCACCTACTTCCCTAGGCAGCCAATCAATTCCCATCCCTTTGAAGGTCACAGTGATAACTTCTTCCTTAGAAGTCTTTTAGCATTTACTTTCTAGATTGGTGCTTCTCAAACTTTAATGTGCATTTGAATTACCTGGGGATCTTGTTAAAACACAGTTTCTGATTCGATAAGTCTAGGGTGAGAGTTGAAATTCTCTATTTCTAACAAGTTCTCGCAGGATGCTAATGTCACTGGACTAAAGGCCACACTTTGGGGGACAAAGTATAATGGGCATAAAGCTTATGCTAACTCATACAAAAAATAGTACTGAACACAAGTGGCAACACTGTGTGGTAGTTTTCCATTCTTCCACCACCTATTAGCTGCATGACCATGAGTTACATAATCGCTCTTCTTCCATTTTTTTATCTATAATCTCAATATTATATACTTAGTAGATCATTATGAGGACTTAATGAATAAATACTTGTAAAGTGCTTATGAAGCACATAAAACATGCTGAATAAATACTGGTTCTTATCATCACCATCATCATCATCTCTCCAATCAGATTCTAAATTCATCAAGGTAAGAGGTTATGTTTTATGGCTCATTGCATCCTTGGGACTTATCACATGGTATCTCTTCATGGCATAGAGGGGTTGATGTTAATTTTGTAAAGTGACTTCAGCAAGTCTCTTAATCGGAACAATGTTTTTCTATAAAGTATTTCATTAGATAATTGACTATTTATCAACTCCCCTCCCACCCTATTTTACCCATTTAAGGAAGCATGTAATATTGCTAATGAATAAATATTATTATATGTAAATTTTAAGCAACTAATTTCTCTATAGACCCCAAAATACATTTATAGCACAAGCATACAACTAAATACATTAAGAATAAATTGGGGTCAGAGATACCATCCAGAGAAAAACTATTTGTAATAATAATAATAATAAATATCCATGAAGTCCAAGAGTCCAGAGTATAGAAAAAGAAGGATGGGGAGATCCCAGAAAAGCATAGAGAATTCCACCATGAACAGAAGGGCCAACAGATGAAACAGTCCAGTCTTCAGGGCCTCCTTTCATTGTTTACAACCACAACCAGTGGAGCAAATCAAAATGGCACCAAGTCATCCCCACCTCCTTGGGCCATTTTGGCCCCACAGAGCCATCCACTCATCAAAATGACCCTTGTTTCAAAAATCTATTACTATACAACAAATCATGCCAAAATTCAATGGCTGTGAAAAATTTATTATTATTACTTGTAGTTCAGGAGCTGATGGAGCTCAGTGGGGCGGTTTCTCATGTGGGTACTTGGGTTCACTCATGCAGTTGCAATTGAGGGGCAGATGAGGCCCTCTAACTTCTAGACTTGGCAAGCCAACTAAGATGGCTACATCATTCATGTGGCTGGTGCCTCAGATGGCTGGTCCAGTGGGGAGGAAGCTTCTCAACAGTAACAAGACATTTCCCTCCATGCAGCCTCCCCATATAGCCAGCCTGGACTTCCTGTGCCAGGACAGTCCAACTTCTTAGGTGGGGCTGGCTGCCCTCAGAGAAAGCATCTCAAGAGACCATGGCAAAATCTACAAGACTTCTTAGTGCATTTCAATAGTCAGGCAGCAACACTTCTGCTCAAAGAGCTGGGATTCCAGGTGTGGGGACTATGCAAGGGCTCCAGTTTAGGAAGTTATATTTCCTTAGGGAGAGAGCTATCTTTGGAGAGTAGCTACCACAAGCCCTAAAGATTCTTAGCCAAGTCCTGTCCTTCATGCCTATGGGGGAAACTTTATCAGCATTTTCTGTCAAGATCAAATAGAAAAAGGCACAAACTTAAAAAAAAATTTAAACACTTTCATAAAAATCCTTACCTTTGTTAGGGCCTCCAAAACCTTTGGACAGAATCATCTATTAAGGAAGAAAGTTAATAAAATTCTATCAGGACTTGGAAGTTCTCAGCCAAAACGAGACAAAGAAGTTATTGAACAATGGTGGCAAGTAAGAAATGACAAGAAGCCATCACCTCCCTTACCACTTCCTCTGGCCTCAGATGGGGTTTGGATATTGGAATTACCATTTCTTCCTAAATACAGTTCCTGTAAGAGATGTTTAGGTGGCAAATATTGTAAGGAAATATATGATCTGTTTCCTGAGTAATGAAGTAAAACCCAGTCAGTCCAATGCCTGCTGATCCCCTCCTGCCAAAATGTCTGTTGAACTATTTATGGAAGTTTCATAGGAAAGAAAAAAAGAGGACCTCTCCTCCCTCTAACTTCTAGAGTAAAAAACCAGGAGCCCCGGGTTTTTCTGAGCACACCCAAGGGCCCACACGTTAGTTTCTGAACTGGATTTGGACTTGACGTCACATTGCAAAGCCAGATGTTTTCTTTTTCAGAAAAGTTTTGCATCTCTTATCTTTCCCTCCCATTCATAAGTGGAATAATTAAAATTGATTGAGCATCCATTGGACATAAGGTAATAAATACATCCAGTGCTCTTTCCAAAAATCTTCATTTTGCCCTAATAGCAGAAACTAGACAAACACAGTTGTTTTCATGGGTCTTTATCTATGGACCACAGGTAGGTGTTAAAAGGTAGTTAGAAAGGTCACAGGCATGTTGAGCATGAACTGCTCACAGGTTTCTTCTGTTTCACATACATGTGGCCCTCTTGCATCATTCCTACACCCAGTGACACATTATTTCTGAACTGTTTAGAAAATAGAGTGTGCACCTCTTGTTACCTCTTTCTGCCCAGCCACAATTTATCCTTGGAAAAACTGCCTTCTTTGGATTTAGTAGAACAGTTTCTGGTCAATATTTTCCTCACTTCTTGTCTTCTCAAAAGAAATATTTCAGCCTGGAGACATGGAATGAACAAGCATAAAGAATTTATTTAGAGAAGTGAAAGCACACTCCAAGGACTTTGGAGCAGGCCGTCCCAAGACAAGTGGCCTGGGGTTTTCCAGGTGCGGAGTTTTTATATTTGATTTGGAAACCTCCCACCTCACATGTTATGTATTTGGGGCAATTACTCTAAGTTCCCACCCTGGCTTAGTATGCCTGCACTGATTTCACCATGTTGGAAAATTTCCTATCTGTACCCTAGTGAAATCCCCAGGGTGTTATAAATGATATTACAGTAAACTGGAGTCCCCCCAAACAACAGTGCCTCAGTGCTGTGCACAAGCTTTGAGGCTGGAAACCTTAAGCAGGTTACACCTGTTTCTTCAGTAGTAAGAAGGTCTATCTGGCTATGAAGGAGGCAGTTTATGGGTGGGATTTTCTGTCACCTGAGATGGAGTGTTCTTTCATCACTCAAGATAGAGTGGGCCCTATTCTCTCTCCTTCTCCGCCTACTTGTGTCTACCTCCCTACCTACTCTAAGAGAACCATTCCTATCTCCTCCAGCTCTAGAATTAAACATCTGACCCAGGCAAATCACAGAGAGTATTCCATCCCCTAGCCATGGAGAAGATAGCCTCAGAACAAGCTAGGAGAATAAGATTTCATTTCCAGGATTTACCTACTATGTGTGAAGTGGCTTGGGCATTTATGGAACTCTTTCTGTTGCCTCTGCATGTAGTCCCCCAAAACATATTTCAATAAAGTGATTACTTACAGAGGGATGAGCGGAATTAACAAGGGAAGAGCACCCAGAGACTAGCAACAATGAGAAGGTTTTCCCACCCTGTGTTGCCAACCGAGAGAGTGGAACTGTGGTGGGGCCCTCGGCAGGACCTATGAGCATGTAGGGAAGCAAGCCAGAGACACAGCACCAAGGCAAGGAGGAAGTACGGAAGAAATGACCCCAATCCTCTGATCACCTGCCAGTGCCTCTCATTAGCCAAATCCAATTGGAAGTCAGCTGGCAAAGGAGCCCATTGGTGCAGGCATATGACAGGTAGCCCCCTGGGACAGAGAGCAATGCAGAGAAACAATCAGGATTAGCAAACAAAGCAGATTATAATCAGGACATCTACTCACTCCTATTTTGGTAAAAATTATATAGTACCATTAGAGAATCATTAGGAAAAGAAGGGGAAAGCACTTTATGTCTGACCCTATGTTTCTTGGTACCATGATGTTCACATTCCAGAATTTTCTTCCTTTGTTCATATGACTCTGGACCATCTCTTCTGGGGTGATTTTAAAACTCCTCTCTGTTACCATTATCACATGAAGCTTTTTGCTCTATATTTTCTAACTTGTTCTCTAGATAGCTTTATATACTGAGGATACAGAGCAAAATAGAAAAGGACTGGGAAGCTCTGAAGCTAGGCTTAGGAATGACAAAGAAAGTGTTTGATGTTCCTCACACACTTTGAAGAACAAATACACCCAAGTGCATAGTCTTTAACAAGACGAATCCACACGCTAGGATGTTTTGCTTTGTTTTTGTGCATTCTCAACATAAATCTTCGGGCAGACGTTTCTCCTTAATACATACAGTATGTGGGAAATTGTTTTCTGGCTATAAAAATGCATTAACAGCTCCAAAGGAGCAATTACACCATGTATTGTAAATGCACATTAAGACTAATACACAACACTTATCTAAACCTCAATGAATTCAGAGCTGTGGTACCACAAGTCCAAAGGTGACTCAGATTAGTTCAAGATATAAAGCCCCAGGGGGAGAGGGCTTTCCTCTGTTGTGTCAATTACAATGATGCAGGTCTAAAGCAAGAACCTGATCTCATTCTGTTGCTTTTTAAAGAAGCGTCAGCCCTGAGGAGGAGGCTGCATGCACCAAGGAGTGTTTATGCCAGAACATTCCCATGGTGAATTTCTGTAAGCCTTCTGACTCAGGTTAGCCTCTTGCATGCAGAAATCATTGCGTCTCACACAGACAGCGAGTCAATTACTCAGACTATATGCCTGGTTTTAGAGTAGACTTTATTTATTACTCTTGTTATGGCTGGGATATGGAGGACCCTAACCATAATGTGTGAAATCAGATTCTTCTACTGTTGCATTACAAATCTCATTGGATGCAGTGAATTTGCTTTATTCTGGTCCATTCTGGATTAACGGGAAGGGAAATATGGATTTTTTTCCTCCATATAAACAATGAAGACTTGTTAGAGACTTGTTTCTGATGTTTATGGATTTCTCTTTAGTGCATACAGCCTATGGAAAATTGTTTTTAAGCAATAAACAATAATTGTATTTGGGGACACAGAGGTACTAGTGCCATATTGCATTCAGCCTGCTGATAAATTTCTCTGGCCTCTTTTTTTTTTCTTATGCATACATAAAAAATACAAAGACAAACAATAAATTTTCCTCCCTCCACTGCAACCTTTTTCAGCTTCCACTTTATTTTCCACTACATTTCTCGTTTGATATTACCTTTTTAAATTGCTAAATATAAATATTCCACAATGAATGCCTGTAATTAGGTTGTCTGCTCCCCTTCAAGGACTTGTTAGAAAGAGAAAGGGCTTTAATCTAAAGCAAACTAACAGAGCTGGAAGTTAATTAGAAATTAGCCATATATCCTGGGTAAATTATTTATGCTAAGCCATGTGTTACTGTAAAAATAATATACATTTACACTGACTATTGTAAACATAAAATAATTAACAATAAAAGGGAAGATATTATCCCTTAATAGAATCCTTTTGCTAAGACCAATTTAATTTTCTCTTTCATAATACTGAATGATAACCCAGGGTTCCTGCTTTGTATATAAAGTGCAAAGGGTCTTTTGCAGTCTTTCTTGAATTTTTCTTCTCTCTCTCCCTCTCTCTTTCCTCTCCCTTCCCTCCCTCCTTGCCATCTCGCTCTATCTTTTGCATGAAGACTTTATCTGATTTACGTTTTAGCATGCTTTTAAAATTTTTATTTTGAGATGGGAGTCTCACTATATTTCCCAAACTGGTCTGGAACTCGCCATCCTCCCACCTCAGCCTTTGGAGTTGCTGGGATTACAAGCGTGTACCACCATGCCTGCTTTTTTGCCTTTATCTTTTACCATTTTTCTTTCTTTTATTCTTTTTCACCTTTCCCTCATCTTTCCATTTTTAATTAAAAATTGGATAGAGAGAACTCTATTCCTATTCTTTCTCTGTTCCCTTTCACTCTTCCCTGCCTCCTTCCTCTTTGTGGTATCTAACCTTCTGGCAAAATGTTTATTGTTGGAGCTGCTCAAGAAAAAAAATCCCTAAGTGGTTGATATAAAATGCAGTATATTGTAATTCTCTCTCCTTTCCTTTCTTGTTATATTAGCAAAGACATAAGAGTCAAAATGGACTAAACCTGGAATGTGCTCTCAACCCACTGAGGAGCCTTCGGATTCAACGCAAATGTTAAAATATGTTTGGTTCCTGTGGTGAGCATGCCAATACAGCAGAATTTCACAGCATCCCTCTTTTGGGAATTGGGCGTTTGTACTTGTATACTTTTATATGCATAATCAGTATTAAATACAATCTAATGAAGTGTCTTTGTGTCTAAAACACAGTTACCTGAGGACTCTCCTTACAAAACGTTCATTGAATTTTTTCCCCATTCATATCTGGCAGCAACAAATATTGTGCAGCTTTTACATGGTTAGTGTAGGTGTTGTTAATGTACTTTCCACATCCATTTAAATGCAAATCTTCATGCGAATAATCACTTGGAGGAGAAAAAAGAGAGAGAGAGAATGTGTTTAGCTGAAGACAAAGCTAGAGGGATAATAGAAAGCATGAATAGGGTGTCAGTGGAGGACTACACAATAAAAACCTCCTCTGCAGGAAAATGAAAACACATTAACGACAGCACAGAGGATTTCTCAATAGATTCTTACAGTATTGTTGTATGTAAACATGATTCCCAGCAGGTGAAACAAAATGAAGGAATTTAGGAGAAATTTGCACATGTCTGTAGGAGAAGTAGAAGGTCAAACTTGATTACAGAACAAAGCATTTGATCAATGCCCCACATACCAACCATGGGCAAATATTTATGTTTCCTGCAGAATCCAAAATTCTGAACCAAATAGTGCACGGTCCAAATGACTGGATTGTTAAGTAATGCTGTGGGGAGAATGTTTCAACAGAAAAGTAGGAAATGAGCTGGGACTGAATAAATATCATTATACTAGAGAACAGCAACTTTGAGACTGAATTTGGCTCTCGGGAGGGCTGGATTGTGATCCTAGGGAAATTTCCAATTTGCACTATTTGCAAAGAAAACGTTACATCAACAAAGGTTAAGTGCTGGCATTAAGAAAGGCAGAATGTCCTAGAGTTTCCCAGTTATTTCTATTTTAAGTACCTCTCCAAGTTTCCCTTGGATGCAATCAAGAGAGTTGACAAGAAACCAAGGAAGTTGCAAAATAACAAGGCCAAAGGACTGGTAATGGTGTATAAAGGGAAAAAATGACCTGCTGGTGTCACATATTTCAAGTGGATAAATCTATTTGTGACACGTTTTGATATTTGAAAAAAAGGGCGTCAGTGTCCCTGTAGGTTTTAAGATTTGCAATTGCTCCATTTGACGGCACCAATAGAGCAATGGAACTTGGAAAGCTGAATCTGGGCGTACTCTGGAAGAATTTCAATAGACTCAGGCAGTATTAGATGCTCTTTAACTTGGAGTGATTTCACATTTCTTGGAGAGTACAACTGGCTAGAATGATCATTTTTGATTTCCTTGGCTACATTTCCTCCAATAACCCTCCCACCCCACCCCCGCCACCACCTTGCCAAAAGGAAAAACAGAAAAAAGAGTAAAAAAAAATAAGAATTTTACAAAAATTTATCTGTACTGGTTACTTTTCCCACAAGGGAAGTGTTTTATCTTTTAAATGAATATTCCTTTTGACAACCGTTCTGTCATTCTATTTATTTATTTATGTATTTATTTATTGTCCTTTGAGATACGACTAGGAATCCTGAAATTATTCTGTACTCTTCCACACATGCATCCCAAACATTCCATATTTGCCCGCTTTGTGCCCTTGATTTCAAACCTTTTAGACTATAATCAGAGTTGAATGAATTCTGTAAAAGACTTGGCTCTGTGACACGATGCCGGGTAGTACTAAAAAGGGGAGAAAAAGTTAAAAAAAAAATTCAGAACGTACAGAAATAGATAAGGCTAAAGGAAGGAGAGGAACAAGGACAATTTCAACTGAACAGACACTTAGTTTTCCAAGCATTGAATTATTCACTGGAATAAATGATACATGCTGAAATTTATTTATATTGATATATGTATTTGAATTATGGACTTACAATTAAGCTACTAAATACACTTATTATTTTAATTATTTACATATTTATTAAAACAATATCTTAATTATTGGCTGTATTTGTTATAAATACATATTTATTTATATTTTTGACTTACACGTCCTCTTTTTCTTGAAGAATAGGCCAGGATGAAATTCATCAGGGTAAGCTAGCTAATACGGTAACAAACAAGCCCAAAATTCTCTGTGATCTAAACCAACAAAAGTTTCCTTGTGCTCTCTGGATATTGAAGATGAGCCCAGGAGAGTTTTCAGAGTGACTAATAGTCATGCATCAACTCAATCATGCAGGTTCCCACTGGAGATCCAGTTTCTTGCAACTTCACCATCTGAGACTTGTGGCCTCACTGTCAACACAGTGAAAGGAGTGAGCTGCGGCTACATTTAAACCCATTGGCTAGGTAGTGACACATATCATTTGTTCTTATAGCCCCCTGGTCATAACTGGTCCTAAGGCAGCAAGAGCAAGCTGTGACCCTCCCATCTGTTCAAAGGGCCTAGAGAACCAGATCTGCCCCAGCAGTAGAAATCTTCAACACCAAAGAAGATCTTGGTATTAGTTGATTGTTCTCCTTAGAAATCCCACAGCTTATAATTAGTACATGGCCTATTGTATTTTAAATTCATTTTGAATTATATTTCTGGCTTTTCTTCTTTACTCAGGATGGCTTGTGAGACCTTTAAGGTTAGGAAACACTTTTTGCTCATTTTTAAATACCCATCTGACCCTAAACATAGTGAGTACTCTATAAGCATTGACTTAATTACATGAAGCTATATTTCCTAAAATAATCACAAAGGTTTCTTTGTCATTTCTTGATCCAGGTATCGGTTCACAATGATTGCAAATTTATCCGTGGATGTACATATTGGAGTTATGGGTAAGTGCAGAATTCAGTGGCCCAGCTGGACTGCATTAGTAAATAGCAATGAGCATAATTTCTAATTAAGATATTTCATGTATGTCCCTTTCTCTGCCAGGACATTTTTAAAAGGCAGTTTTAGGAAAGATATGCAGTGTGATGCTATAAAAATAACATTAGACTAAAGCCTGGAAGAGTAAGCTAGTATCTTGGCTTTGCCCTTCACTTGCATTGGGACCTGTGTATTCACATCAATACAGTCGCAGTTGCTTCACAGAATGGTGGAGCTGGAGCTCTGCAGTTGAAAGAACTGGAAAGCACCTCATGTATGCAATACTCCAAATAGTGCAACCTAAGGAAAATTTTAGATTTTTGTTTCATAAATTTTGCAATGTTGGTTAAGGGGGTATGGGTGGGGAAAATTGTGAAACAAAGTAATATTTACCATCCTTTTATTTTAATTTTTTTCACATTTTTTTAATCTTGATCCATCCTGGCCCTTGGTCATTCAGCATTCTTTCCTTTCCTATCAGTGCTTAGTTAAAATTTCACCATACTGAATTCATATCAAGGCTTATTGTTTCTATTTTCCCTTGATGCAGAAATTAGTAAGTTGTAAATAATAAATTTGAACTAAACAGTTGCATTCTCCAGCATAGGTAGTCTTGATGGTAGCAGTTCCCTGAGTCCTTCTGTAGCAGCTAAGAGCCCCAGATCCTCCCCTCCCCACAAATGGTGGAAGCCAGACTGCAGGGTGGTATGTGAACCAGAGTTAGCCAATAAAACACTCCTGTCCAGGGCTTTGAATCCTGGACCTGCAGCACCAAAGCAATAGGACTGCTTGGATTCATTTACAGCAGCAGATGTACTAGGAACATTTTCATTAATTGAGGAGGGAGTGAAAGGGGCAGGGAGTTTGCCCATTCAATAGCAGAGGCCTTGTCCTACAGTACCAATGGTGACAACATTCTGCTCAGGCTGCTTCTGCTGAAAAGTCATGGCTGTGCTACTCCTGGCTTCTGCCCATTTTTCCAAGTTAGGTCCTTTCATCTCCTATCAATTCTGAAGCCTCCAAGGGCTTTGCAGTGCTTCACCTATTTGCTTAATATTACTGGAAACCATTGTTGTTCCTCACAATTAAAAGATGCATAACCAAGTTAGAGAGATTTGAGCTGATAATGAGCTAGTGTGCCATTCGAGCCATAAAATATTTTTAACAGCAATCACCGGGTTTGACCACTAATATGGCTAAGGCATGTCATTGTTTATATATTGTCAACAAATATACCATCATTCCTTTTGGTCATCTCATTAATCCTTAGAAGGATTCAAGATATAAAATATAAATGTTTTCAAACTAAGGGTGGTCAGGAGAGTAATTGACTTGACAAAGGTCAACACAATATTAAGTAATAGGTCAAGATTCATAACCAGAACAAATCATTCCACATATAGACTTTTTTAAATATACAACCCTGTCCTCTCCACAGGAGTTGTTTTAATTGCAACAACCCAATATTGAAGAAGCTTTGTTATCAGACATGGAAGGGAATGCCCTTGAAATTTCCCCCAAAGGATCAGTCCATGCTTGTGCAGATACAAGTAAGCCTGAGCTTTCATTCTAGTCTTACCACATGCCCACAACACAGTGCTACTTGTTCTCCTGCAGAGCCTAAATAGCCTCCCAGAGGATAACCGGCTCATGTTCATTAACAGTCTATGTGGTGTAGCAGAGACCGAGAAACCAAATGCCTACAGGTTTTGCCCCCTTGAAGAGGTGTAAAACTTCCTCTTATATTGAAGCCTGGAACATTTTCCTCTTTGACATTGTCATATCTTCTCCCATTTCCTCCTTTTGACTTCTCTTGAATGTGGAGTATGAATTCTAGGAGTACAAACTCTTCAAAATGAAATCCAAGAGCCTCAATCTGTTTCCTAAATTTCTTTCTGCCTCTCTAGTCTGCTCTCCTCTCTTCCATTCTACACCCCTGTTTGGTGCTTTGCTTCTTAAAAGAACACATGTGCCTCAAAAACTCAGGTGCCTTGGCAAAGAGAGAGTAGAGAAAAACAGTTGCCTGAATAGAGCAACTCTGAGGAAACGCTTCAAGAGCCAGTGCTCCAATCACAAGTGTCTTGTGAGGGGCAGATCTCACTTGGACCTGGGGGTTGGTTAAGCTAGTATCAGGGATGGATTCAGGTCACTGTGGCTATAAGATAGTATGAAAAGGGCAGGGATAGCAACAGTGACACCAAGTGACAGGCATATTCCTATTTCTCTTCATGCACTGTTGCGCCATTAGCATTTGAAAACATAGAGATAATTACTAGGGTGCTTCACCTATTAGAAGAAAAAATAAGCTACTGGGTTTTATCCTCAGCACTGCCAAAGAAGGAGAAGAAGAAGGAAAAAAAGAAGTAGTCTTATCCCTGGGGATTAAATAAGGCATATTGACTGAATGAGACTCATCCAAGAAGTATGTGAAAGAAGAGGCTGTGAGGCCTCACTACACTGTGAACAACGCATGAAGAGGCTCAGACCTCCTCCACTCACTGGGTTTCGTGCGCAGCCCCATTTTTTTCTATCATGGAAAATGATGAGAAACTTAAGATGAATGTGGGTTTCTTGAGCTTAAGGATGTGTAATCATTCATATTCTTTTCTTATAGATAGTGTGCCAGATATATGAGATTCCAGAAGGAAAAATAAAAAATGATGACAACTAGAAAGAACAAAGATATGCAGGCCACATCCCTGGAGCATTGCAGACACCAGCAACCATTCCAGAGGATACAAAGAGAAAGGTGATTATTACAGGACGTGACGGAATTCTCAAAATCTTTGGGTAATGTAGAAAGACAGGCACTAAACAAAACTTTCAGAACAACTTCCACAATGACTCGAGAACAGGCATGTTGAAGAATTTGGTAATGTGTGGGCCTCTGTCACAGTTAGGAAGTGCTGAGTCAAGACACTGCCTTCTGTAGCTCCTAGCCCCAGAACCATACTGCCTCTCTCCTTCTTGCCAGATTGTTCTCCATGTATATAACCAAGACCTCTTGCTCTGTTTCTCCTTCCAAATCCCATGCAAATGTGTCCACTTGGAGATTGGAGGTCAGAGGCACCCTTCCCTATAAAGGAATCCATCAGAGTTTCCAGCCTTCCTGGACATACTGGGATGACAGACTGGAAGGAAGAGGTCTCAAGGGACAGTCTGCAGGATCCACCACACTGATAGTTACTATGCTTGTGGGTCTCTAAGCTGAAGGCAAGGCTACCACGGTATTTGCTTACCATAAAGTAATGTGTTTGTTCTTGGGAAATTACAATCCAGATTTCATCTTACGCACATAAATCAGCCTCCCATTGGAATTCTTTTTTTTATTTCAGGCAAAGGCCATCAGAAAAAATGTCACTGGAAAAAAACAGGAAGGCTTGCCCAGGAACTGCCCTTCCTAAATTTTCTGGAGGTAGATTGGAATAATGAGAGAAGTAGAAAAGCTTCTCAGGTTCATGAAACAAACGTTCTGTAAATTAGTCAAGGCATAAACAAAGGCTTCATATCTGAGGCAGGACATTTAAGTGGGGGTTCTGAGAATTTAGTAACAAAACCACTTGACTGGTAAGATTCCTTTTAAGTTCCTTAAAATGTATGTGGAATATTCCAGGATTGCAAATGAGAAGAAGGGCTAATGTCAGGAAAGCAATAAGACAATGAAGGAAAGAAGCTGCTCTGAGGCATTTTGTTCCTAGTCTAGATTGAGGTGTTTGGCTTCTCCTCTGACTTAGCTACTCATCAAGTATAGAACCATCTCAGCACTGTTAGACACAGAGCTAACTGGTTATTTGACTTTTATTTTCCCATCCCCTTGTTCCTGTTTTCCTGTGATAAACAAGATTTAGGTAACAAATGAAGGCCTTTTCCCAAATGGAACTTGAAAAGCTATTTGTTTACTTGCTTGTTTTAATTCCATCCGTAAAGATACAAAGCCCCATATTAATTCTCATAAAAATTCATAACTCTGGATATTGCTAGCTCTAAAGAAAGGAGCACACATGACCCTGAGTGGTTGCCCTGGTGTTTCCAATACCGTTGACCCTCTGCTAATCATGCTTGTTAGTCATTAAACCAAAGTTAAAAACAAAGTGATGTGTTTGTTAATTGGAAATTAGAATCCTAACCCAAAGCTGACTACATCTTTAAAATCAGGAGGATCTGGATATAAATCAAGCCTCCACAGGAAGCTGCTATGGGCAACCATGAAATTCAAAATGACATCAACATCCTAGAAAAATCTTTGACCTACTTTTCATTAAGAATGATCAGAAGAGAGCTTACTTCCTATTTGAAAGGATGAGTCTTCCTGTTCACACAAAGATAGCAGGAGCACAACTGCAATTTGGAAATGAGGAAATCTATTGCACCTTGTGATAATCTCTTCCTGAAGTTCAGTCCATCTTAAAAACTTCAAGGAACATAAGCCAAATCAGTGGTATAGTTAGGTCCCCAGAGCCTGCTTCAGGCACGTTTGTGTTGTTACTCTCAATGTGGCTGCTTCATTTAGGAAAAGCACCAGGACTTTAACATGAGCTGAGAACAAAGCACATCAGGCCCCAGCAGCTAAATGCCACTGCTACTGTCCCTGCTGGAGCAGGTGCACATTTTTTCTCTGTTACAAGAATTATAATTCACACTGAATTAAAGCATCACAAGAATAACAGGATGATTCCCTTCTTTACCACTAGAAACCCTCTGAGTTTCCCTTATGCCCTCCTTCTGCAGGAAGTAAAGATGCAGCAGGCTGGCTCTGCCCTAATTGAGCAGAGAAAACGTCTGGCTGGGGCCAGCGTGGCTTCCCTCCCCAAACCTCTCCTTTGTGTTTTTACTGTTGCCTTCTTTGTCTTGCCTCTTCCATTCCTGTGGATCTCCACTCTACTGACCACCTGCTAGGCTTTGTGGCCACCTGCATTATTTTTCTTTGACATCTACTAGCTCCTAACACCAAATCGCTAGACTCTTTCCAGAAACCTCTGTTCTGAGTCCTGCTGTCAATTTATGCTCATTTGTTCAGCTGTTTCCAAGCCCTCCAGTTTTACTTTGATAAGACTTCTGTCTTCTCTTTCCAACCTGCACCTGAGTGTTCCACCACCATGCCAACCCTCCAACTCCGCTGGACCAGCACACCCCAGGCTTGGCCTCTCAATGTGAATTAAAATCCTTATCTTCTTTCAATATTTCTCCAAATAACTTGTCATTCAGCTTAACACCTACATTTGTCACTGGTTCTAAGATATAATCATACTTAAAAAGAGCTTACAGCACTCTGCACTGAACACCTGGTGATGAATATACCTAAAATCAAATACAGCTTTGAGCCATATGCTCACCACATCCACACTTGCTGTTAGCTTTTGATAGGTAGGATGCAGCTCTAAGATGGCACTGCTTTAAGGCTTTAATGATTCAAGGAACTGATATGACTTCAGGTGGCTTTTCCTTGTTTATACTACTGCCAAAAATAAATAAATATATTTAAAGTCTAGGCTTGAGACTAGAAACTACTGCATCCTTCTTTTATTTCATCTGGCCCATTCAACCACAAGAGCAGCTGGGAAGTGTAATGTGTCTGAGTGGCCACCACACAGCTATTACTGTAAAATAAATATTAAAGTGGGGGACAACTAACAGTCTTCTCCACAACTTGCTTACTGGTTGGCACCAAACATGTCAGGAATTCTGACTTCCCTGTATGCCTTTCGCAGGGTTACAAATCAGAATGGCCCTTGTATAAAATCACCTTATTCTATGCACAGTTGATGAGATTTTAAAATGTTTGTACATGGCTCCTTTTTTCGTCTTCTCTCACTGCATTTACTAATGGAATTTGGAAAGTCTCTATGGCTCTACATTTTTCTACTCCATTGAAAGCTAGCTTTTGAAACCAGTGCAACTTCACCGTGACCAACAAGCAGTGAAGATTTTTTTTAAAAAAGCCTTTCATTCTATTTTTACACATTAGAAGGCAACTTACAGAATAGCAACTCAGATTAATTGCAAGGAGTGGGGATTCCATTCAACATCCAAAGCTCTGCCAAGTAGCAGCAGCATCCTAGATTTCAAAGTTCATCATCTACACAAGGAGGTTAGCCTGTTTTATCCTTGATCCTAAAAATAAAGCTTTTGGAAAGAAAATTTGGGCACTGAGAGTCCTTTTTTGGCTGTCGCCAACTATCCCCAGTGTTTTATAGCACCCCATGTGCTAACTCAGCCATGCAAGTATTGGAACATGCTAAGGATTAAGAAATCAGGCTGGCGGCAATCCGTAGCACCACACAGTATTTACTGCCAGGCAGCTTATATCAAATGTGCCAGTGCAAAAAGAGCCAGCACATCTATCATAACAAACAACTCCTGGAAGAGAGATGGGTGGCCAGGCAGAGCAGAACCTGAAACATTGCCAGTATTTTAAATATCTCTGTATGGCACAGAGTGCTCTTGTACCAATACCAAAAGAATAATATTGCTGGTTATGTAGAAGCAGCAGCAGTATTCAGAACCTATGAAGAAGAGGAGGGCTAGAGCAAAGTGGTCTCATGATTCTTCAGTAAAGACCCCAAGCACCTGTCTGTTATAGAGGGTCTAATCATTTAGTAGCAAGTGCCCACAGCCATCCTCAGAGCATCTAGTGAAATCTGTTTCTAAATCCCCTAGAAACCCATCCTGAGATGAGACAGGTACATCTCCCATTTTGAAGATGTATCACATTCTTGCCCCCAGAAAGTTTCAGAAGCAATGCTGCAAGAGTATTTGATTTGTTGTTCCTAGGACATAAGAAATTCATCTGTGATCAGGACAGCTATACCAAATAAGCTGTTTCCTGCACAGTCCCTGGAAGTTTCCCGTGGCTCTAAGACCAGGATCCAATTGAAGCCAAAGTAAAGGATGAGATTAAATTTTCTGCCGGCCCAATGGGATAAGAGTTCAGAGACAGATTTCATAAATTTAGAAAAGCAAGGTACCATGATATTTCTTAAATGTTCATGTTTACAAGTCAGATTCATGTCTACTGTGAGATAAGCCCAACAATGGAATATTGTCGACATCTTTATGAGGTCCTTTTGCTTTGTACTTGTGTAATAGTTTTACCTCTTCAAATGATCAAAGCAACTTATCCATGTGATGATGGGCAAGAAAAGTTGCCTTAACACACGGAACCAAACAAGGAAAAAGTTATGGCTGGCCAGACAATGCACCATTCTCTAAGGTAAGAAAAGCCAGACTTTAAAACACACACTCAGAACAATAGCATCACCAAGAAAATTGCTAGTTCCAGGTTGACATGTATATCTTCTAAGCTGTGGAACATCAAGCCCAGCTCCACTCTTTCTCCTCAGTAGTTTTCTATGTTCTCTGAGTAGCCTGGGCACTCCTCAACTTTCCCTGGAGAGGGTCTTAGTGGGCTTGACTGTCTGTTCTTGCCATCAAGAATATCAGAGTCACAGCTCTGCATTTCTAAGTTGGGCTCTGAATATAGCATGTGATTCATATGCTCTCATTTTGAGAAGAATTCTACTGATGAAACAGGAGTGTGAACTACTTTTAAAGACTTTTATCCTCCCACCCACTGGCCAAAAGAAAAAATTTAAAGTTTCTTCCACTCATCTCTGGTGTCCCTTAGCATGATAAATCAAGCCAGTAGACAATCATTTCTGAGCCTGCCAAGCAAGCATGTTCACACTAAATGGTGTCAACACATTTAACTTAACTTGTTTCATTTTTACTTGCCTTTATATTCAGATTTCCATTCTAGTTTCATATCCAAATGTCAAACAGTAATAAAGATTTCATCTAAGATGAAATATTGTTTATTTGAAATTCTGTAGGATGCTTTGACAGCAGGAGAGTGGAGCTTTTACCAATTTAGTGAGAATCTAATGTGTTATATATATTTATCTCTAGTCTGTACGTGAGCTTTGAAAAGAGGAGAATCTCATCTGCTTGTTGAACAAATATTAGGGAAAATATATTTAAATGCTGTTTTTCATCATTCTTATTTTGTAAGCAAGAATAAGCAATTGGAAAGATCTAGGACGCTTTCTATATTAAATAGAAAGTAAATGTTCTATCTGCTGTAGCCACAATGAACTCTGCTTTCAAATTGTCATGTAACAAGTTTGCTAAAATACAGTTGCCTTTAAGTCTGGCGTTTTTTTCAGCCAGTGACGTCCGGCAATTCTGCAAATTCTCTTCCATGCACAAAGTGGAGAAGAGAGTTCTTAGAAGTTCAATTCACAGAAAGCTGAGCTTAACAATTTTCTCAAAAAAAAAAAAGAATGCAAAATGAAAAGTAAGTTAGTAGTTGTTTAAACTCTCCAACCAGCCAGACACATGTTCTCGGGTGCCACGGGAAGGCGCCATCCCAGTGTGCAGACTTTTTTGGAGTCCTCTGGGAATAACATGGCTCCAACGCCACTTTCCTGGCTGTCCTCTGGCCTGAGAAATGGTTCCATCAGATCTCTAATTTCTTAGGCTACAAAACAGCATGGCTTATGCTCCTGCCCTCTCCCACCATCACCCCTCCATTCAATTAGTCACCGTATGCTGTTCTGTTCTTCTGTCTCAATGCCCCTCAAGTTCTTTTACATGCCACCTTCCTCACTCCCAGACCGCTGCCCTTCTTGAGGCTTTTGTCATACATTGAACAGTCCACTGGGTCAGCTCTCAATTAGCCTTCCTATTCCTCATCTCCACTCCCTGCCAAACATGCTCCGTGCACACACCATCATATGCTATTTCTCAATCATATATCTAATTAGGCTTCTGAGTGTAACTCTTCCCTGGCTTCCTATTGCCTTCAGGATAAAGTGAACAGTGGTTAACACTGCACCATGTTGTCTGATCCTTGCCTGCCTTTCTCTCTCCCTGATGTCTGTTTCCTATCTCAGCTCCATGATGATGCTTCGCTTTTCATCTTTGGGCA
The DNA here is from genome assembly GCA_028644305.1 of Xerus rutilus. Taxonomy (NCBI): domain Eukaryota; kingdom Metazoa; phylum Chordata; class Mammalia; order Rodentia; family Sciuridae; genus Xerus; species Xerus rutilus. The sequence continues at coordinate 99,013,898 of CM053405.1, read as the reverse complement.
GCTCACTCCTCATCCATAGGGAAGAACCCTGCTTTGTGCTCTTTACAGGCTTTGACTTAATCCCCAAGATGTATTTCAAATGCTACTTTCCCTATGGAATCTTTTCATATCCTATCATATACCTCTTTCTGAACTCTTGTCCCAATACAATGGAAATGTTAGTTGATGTGTCTGCCTTCCCATGACCTCACGATTCCCTCCAAACCAGGGTCTACAATGTCATCGACATATGCTGGGTAGTGTCTGTCATAAAATGATACCCCAATAAATGCTGATGTATTAATGGCTTAGTTCTCTGCAGACATTTTCACTAGACTTGGAGACAAGGTTCCAGATTCCTTACTGTGGTATAACATTCAACTGAACCTCATAAAGGCCCAGGATCTTTAAGAATAAAGTTGTGAGAATAAATAATTAATTGGGATCTCAGTTTTTCCCAGCTTCATAATAAAATTCTACAATTTCATGACCTCCAGGATTTTGGTGATGGCCATTTCTCTCTTCAAGGATAACCCTTAAATTTGTAAACACCAGAGCACAATTCTGCTAGTACCAACTGTGACCTCTGTGTTTTATACACATCCAGTTACCTAAGCCATTCCATGTGGATAAAGACAGGACCAGTTAATGAATGAATGCTTGAATAAAGGAATAGAATCAATTTGCTTTTTATATCCTCCACTTTGATTAATAAATTTAAATCTTGTCCTTGTGTCCCTGTTTCTAAATGCTTTTTATTCTTTTTAGTCAAAGTAGACTAATTTAATGGGGAATGTTATTGTAAATTATACATACACATACCTATTCATAAGAACAAAGCAGCACTTATATAACAACCCTGGAATTAGTCCATAGAATTCTGATTTTTGCCAGGCACGGTGGCGCACACCTGTAATGCCAGCACTTTGGGAGATTGAGACAGGAGAATTGTGAGATCAAAGCCAGCCTCAGAAATGAGGAGGTGCTAAGCAATTCAGTGAGACCCTATCTCTACATAAAACACAAAATAGGGCTGGGGATGTGGCTCAGTTGTTGAGTGCCTCTGAGTTCAATCATCCCTGGTACCAAAAAAAAAAAAAAAAGAATTCTGATTTGACAGCGGGAAAAATTTCATTTTCAAAAGATTTTTAAAAAGTCAATAACACCTTAATTTACAGATTCCATTTAACTGATACAAGAAAAATATGCCATTGGTATCCTATTCTTGGTGCTGAATCTTGCACAATAGAAGGCACAGGGAAGCTATGGGAGATCTCAGATGACTCGGATAGTCCATGCCTAGTGGGAGACTAGCATCATAGCAAAGGAAAATTTAACATTAATTAGGCAGTCATGGAGGAAATAACTTGAAGTATAATGAAATACATATAAGCCTCAAACTTTTTAGTGATAGCTTTAAAATATGCACCCACACATTTCCAACTGGTTGTTTGTACCATAGAGAAAAAAGAGAGCATGACAGTAATGAAGTTGTAGAGGCACTGGATACACTTCTTTCCCAGACAGACCAATTAGTAACTGTAGCCTAGAAACGGATCATTTTGTACCTTTCTGTCAAGAGAAATACTGCCAAACTGAGCAAGGAAAAAAAAAGATAGTATTTGATTTGCCTCTGCTGTGACAGTCTTCCTTTTCTCTGAAAAAGATGCTGGCCTCCCTCACTCTATGGCTCTGAAAGCTCAGTTTGATGTTCTCTCTTTAATGTATAATCCTGAGTGTGTTGATGTCCAGCTTGGTTGCCACTGAAGAAATCCACTCCAGTGGACTTCACCAGCTAACAGAAAGGAATAGATCACTGATACATTAATCCACACCCTTTTTAGTGGTAAAAGATATAAATGCCACCTCACACTGGCTTAAAGCTAAAGGTGATCCCATGTTTCAAAAATGTTGGGAACCTGTCTGCCCATCTTCCCATCTCTTCTACATCCACTTCAATCTCCACCAGGATCTCTGGAGTCATGGCACAGATGCCTGCCTGCAGCTCCAGGTTTATAAACTTTCAGCTGAACAACCTTCTACAACATAGATCTCCTTCATTATGTTCATGCAGACAAAGGTCCCAGGCAGGGCTATCATTGTCCTTTCTTAGGTCACAAGCTTGTCTCTACCTATAGGACCCACAGGCACTTCAAATTGAATTTGTCCACAACTGTCCTTACCATATTTCCACCTGAACCTACCATTTATCCTAAAATCTCCATTTCACTGGTTATTACCATCACCATTACTAAACCTTGGTGATCTCCACATACCAACCCCTGGCTTCTTTCTCTTACCATCTCTCACCTTCAATACCACCTATCCCATATCACCATGTCATGGTACTTCTTTCTCCTAAATATGATGTTCCACCAGGACGTTTCTTCCACTCTATCCCATGATCAGAGCTCTCATCTTCCACTTGGAGACCCAGTGACTGAGAAGTTCTCTGACTCTGTGTTGGCTTCCCTCCTGCGTAACTGCCAGGGAAAAACTCCTTCAAACCAGCCCACATCACCATCCTTCCTACAACCTTGCAGTGGTTCTCCCTCATCTACCCCTCTGGTTTTCTAGGGAAGCCCAAGGAATCTGTTTCCAAGGGGCTTCCATAGCAAGTTACCACAAACTTGGTGGCAGAGAAAGAGAGTTATTCTCTCAGAGATTTAGAGGCCAGAAGTACAAAGTCAAAGTGTTAGCAGAGATATTGCCTTTTGGAGTCTATGAGGGAGGACTGGTCCCATGCCACTTCTTCCCTAACCTCACACCCCTGTGTTCACTGGCTTGTAGACACGTCACTGTGCTCTCTGCCTCCATCTTCCCCTTGCCTTCTCCTCTACACTTCTCCTTAGGGTCCGTAAGTCTCAAATCTCCCTCTCTTTTCTCTTACAAGAAACCTAGTCACTGAAACGGGATCCATTTAATCCCCCAGTTAATCCAAGATGATCTCATCTTGGTATCTTTCATTTAATTGCAAAGACACTGTAAAGACCCTGTCTCCAAATAGATCACATCTATAGGTATCAGGGAATAAGATTTGGCACAAATTTGGGGGGAACACAATTCAACCCCAAATTCCCAATATATGCAATAATGGTGACAAGGTAAACCCAAGGCCTTAAAATCTTGATTCCATAATCTTCATGGATTTCCATGATTTTCATGACTTGGGCCCTATCCTTCCTCAATTCTATGTCCAACTAGCTGCCTCCATTGCCACTGGCTCCCTGTACTGGTCCTTACACCTTTTCCTCTCTGCTCCTGCATCACCTGACTCTGGCCAGTCCAAGATTAGGATACCAAGGCAAAGGTCTCCGCTCATGCTTCCCCTGAATGGTGGAAAGCTTCTGGCCAGTTCTCTCTTTATAGAAGTTGACTGGCATTTTTTTTTTTTTTTGACTCTTGAGGTGTCTGAGGGGTATGCTTCAGTATATTGTAGAAATGTCTCAAATACTAGACCATTCACTTCTCTTAAGCAAGCACTGGATTTTATGATTCTATTCATTGTTTTTGTAACCACGCTGCCTGCATCAGAGAGTCTGGAAACTAGTATGAGTTAAATAAGAATTTGAACAAATTTTTTACTTCATAACTATTATGTAAGAGGCAGCAAAGGATGTGCATAAAATTATAGGGCAAGATTCCAGCCCATTTTAAGCCATGAGCTAGTTAGAGTGGCAGGACAGAATCATCTAAAAATGCAGTGAACAATGCAGGTCAGCAAGGGGCAAAAGGCAAGATGGCAATTCCAGGGCCACAGGTACTAGTGGGTTGGAGATTGGCATTCTTTCTAGGCTGGCACAACAATCAAATCCTTGAACCATTTTCCCTGGAGAGAACTCATCTGTCTCTTTCCTTTGGATTATAAAATTAGTTTATATATCTTTCATGACATTCATCACATTCTGCATTGTCATACAGATATTTGTGTCATGTGTCATCTTTTCTTCCTTGCTAAACTAAATTTTATTCACTTAAAAAATATCCTACAGGGCAGAGCTTAGCCTTATATGAAGATTATAATAAGTGTTCAAATGACCTCTGTTGCATGAATAAATTCTCACTCTGGACAGAGAGTTCTACATAAATTAAAGGCAGAAAAGATTATGGCCTGCTCTTTTGATCATAGAATGCTTAGAAAAAGAGAAAAATTAAGATATATTTTGAAATGAAGAGTCAAGAGACTTGGGGAAGGCATTCTCTGAAGAGAGAATGGTCTGAGCAAAGGTTTGGAAGGAAAGCATCAGAGACAGGTGAAAAGCGAGCCCCAAAGACTCATGAAAGGGAAGAGTGAAGATGATGTGGAAAAGAAGTGTCGGTGGCCAAGAGTGAATAAGCCTTTTCCTATTTAGAGGGGACCGCAGCTCTTTGACTTCCCAGTTGAGCTCCAAGTTCCCACTGATGCCAAGTGGTGGCAGATGTCCACCCATCTTAACTACTGAGTTGTGGTAGATGGAGAAAGACATCAAAAGAAGAGAAAGTGGAGGAGGCAGAGAAGAGAACAGGGTGTGGAAGGGAGAGAATGTAAGAGATAAATAAAAATGGAAGAAGTCTGGTCTAAAGAATTAGAGGATCCTGGCAAGTTCCCAGGCAAATCTGGTAGCAGTAATGGCCTGGCTTCTGAGGTTAATGGAAAGTTGATGGAGTTGCTGAACTAGAAAATTCCTAAAATTATGAATATTTTTTTCTTGTTGGTGAAGATCCAGGACAGTATCAAATTTATATCTTCTTTTTTCTGTGTCAAGCAATTGCTGTATCAGCAAAACTCATTAAAAGGTCTCACTATGGTGAATTGTTTAAAAATCTATTGGTTTCTACATTGATGTTGTTACAGCGAAGAAAGGTTCTCAGTGCTTCACATTCCTTGACTATCTTAACACAAGCATAGTGAGAAATGATGGAGTTCAACTCCAGGACTGGATTAGACACGGGCAGGCAAATTCACTGGGCATCAAATAGTAGTAGGGGTTTTCCTGTAGGTAAAATGGTAATTGTATCCATCACAGAGGGCAGCAAGTGATTGTACACAGGGGTCAGGAGAGCAATGTGCCAGTCACAAGCCCCATGGCGTCATCGGGAGGCAGATTCATTTTAAGTCTGCTTCCCCTCCTTTGAAGCCGGAAGTTATTGGCTGCTGCCGGAGGCCTGTTATGACCATGTGAGGATCAAACGCCAGACCCGGGGTGGGAAATCCTTTGTTCCTGGTCTCTCATAATAGTTTTTTTCCTTTTCTTTGACTAAGAGCAGCAAGTCAAATAGGATTATACTAATGGAACAGAAGTGTTTTATATAAAAAGTTCAAAAAAGAAATCCAAACAAATTCCCATGTCTTTCATTTACTGAATACTATTTTATTATTGAGTCAAAATGGAAAATATGTTGGTAGCAAGTGGACCATTTTCTGAGGCTCCAAAAAAACTATCCTTTCTCAAATTATGACTGATTTACAAGCAAATGTAATGATCCTTTTAACCACAGTAAATAAGTACAACAAATGGGGTTTTTTTTCCTAATTGAAACCCCTTAAAAATACAGACTTCAAAGACTAACCTCTCCTCAAATTACTTTACTACAACTCCAACTTATTTCAACTGTTGCAAAACTGCAAACCATATGCCCCCAAAAGGAAAATAAAGTACACTGTAGTGGCATCTTCAGGGTACAGTAAAGTACAATATAGGTACAAAAAGCACAACACGGTCATTTAAGAAATAGAAGCACAACAGTAAAGTAATAAACTAATGTGATTAGAGTTGTTTTCTGGGCACCATTGTTTTAAATAGGAACCATCTCCCAGTTAAATCACAATGCCCTCCAGGTCACAAGGCACTCTGCTGATGTGGAATTGGGGCATGAGATCCTTTCCCGAGAACCCCCTGGGTCTGCTTGGCAGTGAGGACCACTTGGGTTGGAACAGGAAGTCTAAGTGGTTCTGTGAATGTGAGGCTCGTTTCTGGAGAAATGGACAGTTTTTAGAGATCTAACATACTGTGCATGCGATGGCAAGCTTGGAAGCTGAGAAAGACAAATGGTCCCATCATGGCATTTTAATGTTGCCATGTGAGGTCCGACTTGGCTGTCTCTAAGCAAAGGACAAATCTGGAAGTGTTGTGGGTGTGGATGGGCTTCCTTCAGCGTGAGTGTTCAGCACTTAGATGTTTCTTCTGTTTCCAGAAAGCAGGTTTGTAAGGAAGGCAAAGGAGTAATTGCAGCAATTTACCCTTTCAATTAAATTTTTCCAGGGTGGCTGACTGCTAGCTTCTACCTTTTTCAGTAATTTAAGGAGAAAGTGAAGAATGGGTGAATTTTTAGATGAATTAAGTCAGTACAGTGGCAGTAAATGGGGAGTTAACAGGCAGGGTCCTGGAATAGCTGATGGGTAAAATTAATCTGAAGAAATCATTAGCAAGAGGTCTTGTCCTTTTCCAGCTTTGGACAGAAGACACTCACTGATGGTCCATACTGGTGCTTTGATTGCGCCCTGTGATGAAATACAAGTTAAATTAATTGGCAACCTTGAACACCAGGCATTTCATATACAAATCTGCATTTTCTAATTATTTTGGAACCCTGGAAGATAGGGCCACATGGAGCTCTTGTTGTAGAAACTTAGCAACAGCTGTCCCTTAAGATGAAGTTAGTGTTTTCTCCTGTTCCTTGCATGGCCCCTGTAACACCTGAGTTTGAGAGCCCTATCTTTAAGCTTCTATCTCCTCTCCTAGGGAAAAAACAAAATCTCAAACCCTAATATTTATTGGTGCCAGGCTTGTTCTAACTACATTACATGTATTAACTATTTGGGTCTCGTGACAATGTGAGGTTTAACTAAAGGGACAAAGAAGGCAGTAAAGTCACTTTCCTGAGCACACACATTGACAGACTGTGCTTTTAGTGTTCTTAATGTAAGGAAACTCTGGGAATCATCCTTGGGGGAAGCTGGGCTCCTCCAAGTGCTATTGTCAGTTCTTATTTCACAGTAGTTCTTCACTTTCACCCTCCAATCCTATAAGTTGATAATTTAGGTCATAGAGGCATAAAATGCTGTAGATATGCCATGTGTACCCACCTCAGGTCAGTGGATCCAAAAAATCAAAAATCAACTGTGTCTACAAAGAATCATTTTTTGAAATACATTTGGGTAGGACATTTCCCACTTTTTTTCTGAACCCTATGTTATTTTAGTATTAGAAACACCAGGTCAAAATGAAAGCTACAATAGCATTGAAATGTAAAAATAAGCAAAAATATAGAAATTTATGGATTGCAGGGTAATAGGCATTTGGGTGTGGGCCACAGTGCTGTGCTTTAGGCTTGATGCTATGGTTGAAGGATCAACTGTGTTCATGGTAATTATAATGCACTGCAGAAAAGAGAAGTAGAGAGAATACCACCTCCAGGAGGGGTGTGTGTGTGTGTGTGTGTGTGAGAGAGAGAGAGAGAGAAAGAGAGAGAGAGAGAGAGAGTCTAAGGCTTTCTTGAGGCAGGCGATAGGGCTCCCAGTACAAATGGGAGGATGGGAGGAAGAGTGTTGGCTGAGCTTCCCGTAGGGAAAAGTCAGCTCAGTTTAAGAACCAAGCAGGGAATAAACTCAAGGTCTGGAGGGCCCAGTGTTAATGGAAATGAGTGTCATAGGCCCAGGATGAGTTGGGGGTGAAATGGAGAACATGTGAAGGACTAAGGTGGGCAGGTCATGCCACTGCTCAGCTCCAGCTTCATCATGATGCTACACCCAAAAGCAAGTCCATGCAGCCAAAAAGTAGACTTTTTATACAGGAATCTCCTGATTTTTAAGAATTGACAACTTGTTAAGTTTTTCTTTAAACATCCAAATGCCAAATAAAACCATGCTTCTATATTTTACTTGTGACTGCCGGTGAGGGACCTTTGCCTTGGTATCCTACTCTTGGACTGGCCATAGTCAGATGCCTATGCCAGGTGAGCCTATAAATTGTAAAAATATATGTTACTAGACAAAGTAGCCATTTCACTTAAAAATCCCCATGTCTGTCCACTGGACAATCCTAAAAGTGGCTATTCTGTGGACATTTCTATATTCTTATTGAGTACAAAATGGACATCATAGGAAAGCATTTAATTGACAAATTAAGGGACTAAATAGAAATGCAGATTTTATGCTCAGACAATAAGCTTATAAATTTTGAGAAGTTCAGTCAAAGAGAAGAATGAAAATTAATTTCAAGGTATTCTCTAAGGAAATCACGGGGTATTGATGATGGTACTGGATGAGAAGTAAAATGAGGCAGGGCAAGGTGGGGGTCAGATTCTCAGGGCATGAATTTCTATCCATCATTTTCCCAGTAACCCTAGTCTCCAAATTACTACATAGAAGAGAGATTTATTTGGAGTAGTAATGAACAAGTTTTCATAAACTCTAAAATAAACCAATTTGATTCTGTCCTTCATGCTGTGGACTGCCTACTCTCCAATACAGGAGTTCTCTTCTCTTTTCATTTTCCCTTCCTAAGGTTTCTGCCAGGCTTGGGGCCACAGAGGACATAATCAATGACACAGCTCAGGCTATAGTGTTTAGCAAAATCTGACTTTTTCCTATACTACCATGTGTCTTTAAAGGTGATCAGTATGTCACTAAGACACAAATATCCCCAGTGTTCATCGCTCTGCTCTTCCTTGAGCAGCCCTCCTCCACTCCTCCCACTCTGTTCCAAGCCCTCTTATGCATCACACCAACAACACACTGTTCCTGACCACTAAGTATGGCACAGCTTCCTGCTCATGTAGTTCTTCTTCCTCATTCCACCTTCTTTCTCCCACTTTGCCTCTTCGCGTCACTGGCTCTCATTGACAGTCACCTGGCAGGTGTGCTTTGCCACCAACTGTACAGGGAAAGAACGGAGTAGGAATCAACATATTCCAAGGTCTACTAGAAGACAAAGTGAGATCAACATTTCTGTCCTCTGAGAGAGTAAGGACACTGGCACAGGGAGATAAAAAGGCAAAGGGAGAAGAATAAGATAAGCCCAGGGCTCAACAGGATGCTTTTCTAGAATCCCAACACAAAAGTCAGAGAACAGATTAAAATGAGAAAATATTTGCTTATTCCAACAACAGGAAGATGAGTAGAACCAGATTTGCCAATGTTCAGTCAATAGAATGAGTTCTTTACAGCTTGGTCTCAAAAAAACTGTATGGCGGCTTGGCAACACTTAGAGCTGGAAAATGCCATGGGCAGGGGAATGACCTGGGCTACCATACTGGAAACAATAGGGTGGCCCGTCAATTGTTTCTGTTGGGGGTTTTGCTGGTTCCTGAATTACTGAAGCATAAAGGAAGAAACTTCTTCACTCCCTTGATTCACCATATTAATTGGGAAAGATGCATCCAAGGCCTCTCTTTAGGGTCTTTTGGCCCCATTGCCTCTGAATCTAGGTGAGAAGCTCCATTCAAAAGAAGTGTCTAAAGTTTTAAGATGGCAACTGACCATGTCCCTCAATGACCCCAGCTCCTGTTCCTCACAACACAGGAATTGACATCACTAACATCCCAGTTGCTTAATCCTGTAAACTCAAACCATCCTTGACTCCTTGTCTCCATAAATAGTACCTCCTATTCAATCCATCACAAAATTCTATCAAATCTTGCCTCTCTAAATATCGCTTCTCTCTCTCCTTGTCTGTGTCTCAGACTTAAAGTAGGCTACTATCATCTCTTGTCCCTTCTCCAAAAGTTCAAAGAGATAGACTTTGAAAATTTAGATAAAATCTTTTTACCTGCTCTCTGATTAAAATTCATCATTGCCTTCTCAGTGATTGTCATTGGGATCATGTTTAAACTCCAAATTCTAGCCATTAAGATTCTTCATGGTCCAAATTCCTACCAATCTTTCCAACTTTGACTCCTTATATTTTGTATGTTATCCCTCTCCACTTCAGCTCACCCCTCCCGACATGGAAACATACATACAGACTTATGCACACTCTGATTCAGCCCTAGTGAGAACTCAGCTTTTTCATAAGTCACACTCTCTCCCCTAACCTGGCTATTCCCTACCACTAGAATACTCTTCCTCCTTCTCATTTCTCAGTATTTACCTTATAAATTAGTTCCTCTAGAAAGTTTTGTCTGAGCAATCAAGTTTGGAGATGCCACTAATACTCAAATTCTTCCCTTCAGCATAGTTACCTGTTGACCTGTGCAAAGGTCTACTTCTAACAGATATGGGACCAGGACAAGATTACACATGGAAACACATGGACTAGGGTTTGCTCTCTCCTCTCTTCCCATCGCAGTTCCACCAGGCACTGAGACCACCAGGCACTGAGGGAAGCTACTCATGGATGTGGACACTCCAACCCCATGTGCAAGGCCTGCCACAAATCCTTTCCTTCTTCCTTCCTTTGTGTGTGTGTGTGTATGTGTGTGTGTGTGTGTGAGAAGGGTACTAGGAATTGAACCCACCAGCACTCTACTACTGAGCTACAGCCCCAGCCCTTTTCATTGATTGATTGATTGGCTTGGTAGTGGGGATTAAACTCAAGGTGTTTAACCACTGAGCCACATCTCCAGTTCTTTTTATATTTTGATTTTGAGACAGGGTCTCTCTAAGTTGCTTAGGGCCTCACTAAATTGCTGAGGCTGGCTTTGAACTTGCAATCCTCCTGCCTCAGCCTCCTGAGTCTCTGGGATTATAAGTGTGTGCCACCATGCCCAGCCACAACCCTTTCTTAGCCACCGTCCCCAATCAATCCATGAGCCTGGCAGAGCTGGCAGGGCACCATTGTCGGCTCTAGAAAGCTGTGTCTAGGAAGAAGTGAACTGATGCCTGGGAAGTTGCTGGGAAGATTGAAACAGGAATTCCCATCCTGAACACCTGGAGAAGAGGTGGGAGCAGTGTGTTTTAGATGAGAATCGTCCCGCTGCCCTCAGGGCTCCTTGCTCAGGGTTGGAGTGGGGCCTTCTATAGCACAATGTCTTCAGCTAGGGATATAGTTTTCCTGAACCCAGGGAGGATGATGCCTGCCTGTCTCCTTCTGCATGAAGTTTAGCTCCAGAACATGTGCCATGTCTAGCCCAATCATCACAAGCTACACAGTCCTTGACACAGCATGTACTCACTGTTCAATAAATATTGGCTAAAAAATTAAATACATTACAGAATTTTGGGGAGACAAAGCAGAGATTCTACCAGGATTAGTAAAAATGTGTTCAGTTCTGGAAATATTTATTGATCCCTTATGGGTGAGGCACTGTGGGGGATTCAAAGATGGATGAATTATGGCTCCACAATTATGGTATAAGACAATTGGCTATGTAAGCTCATGGTGAAGGATGATTATAGGCTTTCTTTCTTTCTCTCTCTCTTTTCCTCTCTTTCTTCTTTTCTTATTTTTTGCAGTATCAGAGATATAACATAGGGCCTAGCACATGCTAGGCAAATGCTTTACAACTGAACTACACTCCCAAACTGATATTCATTTTTTAAAGGAAAAAATTTAAATAAAGATGCTGATCAATAGAAATTTCATATATCTCCACTGTTGTTAGAGAAGTTTGGTGTGAAATTTAAGTGTGATGGCTAAACCACAAATAAGACTTTCTATACTTTTAGACACTTTTCATTTGAGTGGCAACTCCTATCTCTTTGAATGTTTATCTGGTAACTATGGAATGCAAAAAAACTTTTGTTCCTCGTCTTTTTTGTGCTCAGATAGAAACCTCCATAAAAACTTCTGCCTTCCTGGGCAATGCAGTATTCTATAAACCATTACTGTGCAAACTGAGGTACTTTGTAGGCAGAGGGTAGCATTTGATTGTGCATTGTGTTCTGACACAATGCTTATTACTATTCTTTGTACAAAACATTTAATTGACTCAAATTGCAGAATAGAAAAGATGTGTATTTGCTGGCAACTATTTACAAAAGGAGCAATACATTTACTACTAGATGATCATAATTGCACTTCTCAAAAACTAGAAAATTTCATCATTACATATTTTTGTTATTTTTAAGAGCCTCTTTGGTGCACATGGCCCCTGGCCTTGAGGTCCTCCCTAGCTAGCGCCATTTGATTACAATTGTTCATCTTCATTAGGAACTTCACCTATAATTGAGTATATTCAAGAGAAAGCTTGGTGAGTGTTTTAACTAAACATACAGTTGCTTTCACACTTCAAATCAGAGATTCTATCCTGTTGATTTTGCTCATTTCTAAGTTGTTTCTTTGATTTGGCTACTTGAATAAATTGTTAGACTTGGATCTCTCCTGAACAGAAACCCAGTATCCAAGGTACTATTTGATTAATATCTTAAGGTTTTAATGGTCTTTATTTATCCACCTCCATTTCAGTTTTATGAGTTCTATCTTGCTGGGCCCACCTCAGTTCCTCTCCAGAGTTCCTGCGGACCGGCAGTAGCCACAAAGGGCCCAAATCCACCCTCAGGAAATTCCACGGTTGTCCAGCCAAAGGGATACCAGGTACTGCTACCTCTAGCCACTGGGGAGCCCAAATTCAGGGCAAGAGTCACTCCAGAGACACCAGGGCGAAGCAGCCTGGGCTCGCCTCAGTTCCACTGTAGAGTTCCTGCAGACTGGCAGGAGCCGCAGAGAGCCCAAATCTGCCCTCAGGAAACTCCATGTGTGTCCAGCCAAAGGGAGACCAGGGACTGCTAGTTCCTAGCCACTGGGGAGCCCAAACTCAGGGTAAGAGTCACTGCAGAGACCTCAGCATGAGACAGCCCCACCCAACTGCAGCCTGGGTCTGCCCCAGTTCCACCCCAGAGTTCCTGAGGACCAGCAAGAGACACAGAGGGCCCAAATCCACCCTCAGGAAACTCCACGGGTGTTCAACCAAGGGTTGACCAGAGACTGATAGCTACCAGCCACAGAAGAAGGCTCACCCAGGGAAAGGCACAGAGGAAGGCACACCAAGGGTAAGAGTCACCTGCAGAGATCCCAGGGTGAAGAGGCCCTACCCAAGTGCACTCTGGACCCGCCTCAGTTCCGCTCCAGACTTCCTGTGGTCAGGAGAGACAGAAGGCCCAAAACGGCCCTTAGGGAAAGCCAGGGGTGCCCAGCTGAAGGCAGACCAGAGCCTGCTAGCCTCCAGCCCCAGGGGAGCTCACACTCACTGTAAGGGTCACACACAGACTCTCCTGCTTGTGACTCTGCCTAAGTGACACCTGGGCCCGCCTCCAGTTCCGCTCCAGAGTTCCTGTTCACCAGCACGAGCACAAGAGAGGGACAAAACAGCCCTCAGGGGCTGCCTCAGGAGCCCAGCCAAGGCCACTCCTACTGCCCTCTAGAGATACATCCACTACCTCTGCCACCAACTTTAGTGGCAGTAGTGCCTATCTGGGGACACTGGAGGAACAGAAGTAGCTCCAAGGTGAGACACAGGTAATCTGGAGTGTCAATACAAGATTATAGGATAGAAGCCGCAATACCTCAGATTGGTATTTCAAGAAAGGAAGATACACAATCAACATGAAAAAACAAGAGAAGAAAGTGCCCCAAATAAACCTGGATACCACTGTAACAGAATCCGTTGACAGCACAGTTGTTGAAATATCAGAGAAAGAATTTAGAATGTACATAATTAAAATGATTAACAAACTAAAGAATGACATAAGTGGACAATTACAGGCAAAAATTGATCAATCCAACAAAGAAATAGGTGAGCAAATAAAGGCAGCCATCGATCATTCTAACAAAGAGATAAGAGAGCAATTACAAGTAGCAAAAGATTACTTCAAGAAAGAGCTATAGATTGTGAAAAAAAAAACAATCAGAAATACTTGAAATGAAGGAAACAATAAACCAAATAAAAAACTCAATAGAAAGCATCACCAGTAGACTAGGTCACCTGGAAGACAGAATCTCTGGTAATGAAGACAAGACATACAATCCTGAAAATAAACTTGACCATACAGTGAAGATGGTAAAAAAATCATGAACAGAACATACAAGAAATATGGGACAGCATCAAAAGACCAAATCTAAGGTTTATTGGGGTAGAAGAAGGCACAGAATGTCAAACCAAAGGAATGCCCCATCTCTTCAATGAAATAATATCAGAAAATTTCCCAAATATGAAAAATGAAGAGGAAAATCAAATACAAGAGGCTTACAGGACACCAAACATACAAAATTTCAACAGATCTACACCAAGGCATATTGTAATGAAAATGCCCAACATACAGAATAAGGATAGAATTTTAAAGGCCGCAAGAGAGAGAAACCAGATTACATATAAGGGGAGACCAATTTGTATCTCAGTAGATTTTTCAACCCAGACCCTAAAAGCCAGGAGTTAATGGAATAACATATTCCAAGTCCTGAAAGACAATGGATGCCAACCAAGAATCCTATATTCAGCAAAACTGAGCTTCAGATCTGATGATAAAATGAAAACCTTCCATGATAAACAGAAGTTAAAAGAATTTACAGCAAGAAAGCCTGCACTACACAGCATTCTTGGCAAAATATTCCATGAGGAGGAAATGATAACCAACAATGAAAATTTACAAAGAGAGGAACTACACTAAAGGAAAGACCATTCAAAAGAGAAAACAACTCAAGGTAAAATCCAAAAACAAACAAAAATGACCAGAATTACAAATCATATTTCAATAATAACCCTGAATGTAAATGGCCTTAATGCACCAATTAAAAGACATAGACTGACAGACTGGATTTGAAAAAAAAGACCCAACAATATGCTGTCTTCAAAAGACTCATTTCACAGGAAAAGACATCCACAGACTGAAAGTGAAAGGGTGGGAAAAACATATCACTCACATGGACCCCACAAACAAGCAGGAGTTTCCATCCTCATATCAAATAAAGTGGACTTCAAACCAAAGATGGTGAAAAGAGATAAAGAAGGTCATTTCATACTTCTTAAGGGAATCATACATCAACAAGACATAACAATCATAAATATCTATGCCCCAAATAATGGGGCTTCTACGTATGTCAAACAAATCCTTCTCAAATACAAGAATCAAACAGACCACAACACAATAATACTTGGAGACTTTAACACAGCTCTCTGACCATTGGATAGATCTTCCAAACAAAAACGGGTTCTATCTTAACAGATTTCAAAGGACTTCCAAGTAACTTGGATGTACTATAACTTACCATACTACCAGAAATAGATGGCCCACTCACTGAGGCTTGGAAATGTTTTGCTCTGTAGAGACTCAAAGAATGCATGCTAGCCTCTATCAGGATGCACAAAAGAGACATGCTCAGGCTCCTTCCAGACGAACTTGAGATTTGTTTTCCATGTTTACTAACCAGAATTTCTTTTATCCTTTCTTTATTATGAAGTAGGTCCCCCTTCCAATCTCATTCCCCTGTCTCTTCCTTCATTCAAGTACTTAGGCTCATTGTGCTCACTGCCTCAAGGAAGGTTGTTGCAGCAAAATGCCAAAAAACAAAAACAAAAACAAAAATACAGGGAGTCTGACTTGGTGGGGTGTCTACATTTTATTAACCTGAGAATTAGAGGCCAGATTCAGAATAAAAAGGAAGAGGAGTAAGAGCTACCACCACTGCCTCCATATGTATACCAAGGTAACCTTGGGCTTTCAAAAGCTAGAGAATTAGAAGGGTTGAGGGAAGAAAATGAAGGAAGGGGACGTGTGAAAACATGCAGTGAGTACAGCTTAAAGCAACCTTGAGGCTGTGATGACATCAAGGTCTCTGGGCTGCCTGACCTCTCCTTCTTCAACATCCTTTGTATAAGTCAGATTTTCACTACTATAACAAAACACATGACACAGATGATGAATGCATTAAAGAAAGGACTATTTTAGTTCACAGTTCTGGAGGTTCAAATCCCTGATCCAATGGCCTCATTAGTTTGGGACTCTGGTGAGGACAGTCCATCATGGCAGGAGTGAAAGTCAGAGCAAACACATCTCAAGGTCTGAACTTCCCAGTGAGGGGCAGGGAACTGGCAGGTACTTCACAGAAAGAGGAAGGACAACTTCCAGAATAGGCTAGTAGGAAAAATGTTGAAAAGCTGCTTCGTTTTCAGTTTCTGGGAACTTGATCCCAGAGATGAAGGGATCTAGCTAAGGTCACGCAACTCTTTAGTGCAAGTTAATCAGAATATTGTTCTCTTCATATTATTATAGAATTTAAAATATACAAAATAAAAATAAATTGAGAGGCATACATACCACTTTCTACATCAAAATTCTAACATCAGCTCTTCCAATATGTCCAAACATAAATATGGCAGCATTGGCCATGCAGTACCCATAGCACCTGGAAGAGAAATTACTTGGATCTCAAAATGCAGCAGAGAACAGAATGAGAAACAAAAGCTAACTCTCCTAACTAGAAGGCTTCAAGTCATCTTCAACTCAGCCAATAGCATCCCTCTTCCATAGGGTAGGAAGGGATAGTATAGAACCATTGCTAGTTGATGAGCAAAAAAAAACCATTAGTATATGTGCCCATGTACCTTTATGGAATATGCAGAATGCTAGATGTCCTTGGATTTTGCAAAGCTCCTCTTACATCATCTATGCAGTGCTCTTTTTTTAATTCATTCTTTTTAGATATTCATAACAGTAGAGTGTATTTTGACATATTATAAATACATGAAGTAAAACTTATTCTAATTAGGATCCC
Organism: Xerus rutilus; assembly: GCA_028644305.1. Lineage (NCBI taxonomy): Eukaryota > Metazoa > Chordata > Mammalia > Rodentia > Sciuridae > Xerus > Xerus rutilus. Next base: position 98,997,291 of record CM053405.1, on the reverse strand, counting down.
ATTCTTGTGATTGTACGTGATGAGAAGTTTCACTGGTGGTGTATTCACATATGAACATAGGAAAGTTATGTCTGATTCGTTCTCCTATCTTTCCTATTACCATCACCTCTCCCTTCCCTTCATTCCCTTTTGTCTAATCCACTGAACTTCCATTCTTCTCTCCTCCATCTTATTGTGTGTTAGCATCCACAAATCAGGGAGAACATTTGGCCTCTGGGTTTTGAGGGATTGGCTTATTTCATTTAGCATGACAGTCTCCAGATCTATCCATTTATCAGCAAAAGTCCTAAAGTCATTCTTTATAGCTGAGTAAATATACCATTGTATATATATACCACATTTTCTTTATCATTCATCTGTTGAAGGGCACCTAGTTTGGTTCCATAGCTTATCAATTGTGAATTGAGCTACTATAAACATTGATGTGGCTGTGTCACTATAGTATGCTGATTTTAAGTCCTTTGGGTATATACTGAGGAATGGGATAACTGGGTCAAATGGTAGTTCCATTCTAAGTTGTCCAAGTAATCTCTATACTTATGCAGTGCTATTTGAGTTGCCTTTTATGTGCTGGTGAAAGACTGATAATATCTATAACTAAGGATATGAACCTGAATTATTCAAGATATTGTAGAGGCATGTCTTCTCTAAGTCCATGTACACATACCCCAAAGCCTTGCATACTGTAAAGCTGTGTACTAAAAATAATAGGACTTTGGGAGAAAATAGTTTTGGGGAATTGAGAAAAAAACCTATGGAACTTTGTCACTAAAACCCTAGAAAAAACAACAACTCTCACAAATATATGAGCACAATTAACTTTCCATAGACATTAGCTTCTAGCACCATAATCAATCTTAAACCTGAAGTCTTAAACCTGAAGCCTTACTTCCTCTTTAATGATGTAAGTCCTTGAAGGCATGTACTTCTAACAGAGACCACTTTCATCAAAACTGAAAACGAGATCCTTTGTTTGAATACAGGAGGAAATGTCTTTTACCATCTTTATCTGCAGTCTCAGCTTCCCCAAAGAGCTTAACACATTGAAAACTGTAATGCTTTGTAAAGTCACAAAACCAAGGAGGCCACTTCTACAGAATTTCCATCTTTTCTTTTGAGGTCTTTATATGTGACCAGAGATTTCTCTTTAAATATGAGGAAAATTATTTCTAGCTACTTCAGAACATTAATGTGCCAGAGAAAATTCCATGCAAATCAACCTGGCTTCTGCATCTATTGCTATCATTCCCTATTTATGAATTGTGTTTCAGTGAATTCACATTAAATAAACCTGCACTATAACTGAAGAGGCTGTTATACTTTCATTGCACAACATTGTCATTGTTTCTAGGACAGAGAAAGCTAATACTACAGCATCATTTTCACTGACATGTTGAGTTTCTGTTATCAGTTGAAAATAGGGTTGTACATTTTAGGTATAATAAACAATAGCTAAAAGTTCATTAAGAAAATCGAAGTGAACCCAAACTTTCTGTGAGCCAAGTTTGGTATTACTGAGCTGACAGATTCAACTGAAGCAAACACCAATAGAACAAGACAGTAGAATGGATTCACCATTCTGTGCTTGCTATCAGGATATGCATTAAGTCTCTCAAATGAAAACTAGAGCTGAAATTCTCCAAAGCCAGCAATTAGACATGCAGTTAAAATCCAGATTTAAAAAATTAACATATTTGGATCTTTTATCTCATTAAAATTATTAAAGGAAGAAAACAAGGAGGAGGGAAGCAGGGGAGATGGAACCATCTGGGTTCTAAAAGTCACATGAATACTGATGGTGAAATGAGGATTGCAGTTAAAGAATAATATTCTCACCATGAATTCAAACTCACCTAGTGCTGTTCCTTGTCCTTGTAAAATCATCATCTATGCCTCCAAGGTACAGAACCCACAGTGGGAATTAGTGTTCTAGGGCAAAACATGAAACATATTTAGGTCAGCCTCGTGTGAGGAACATGCCTGTCGTGCTCTCTCAGCACCAAGGAGAGCTCCACGCCAATGACAAGATCAGGCCATTCAGTGCTTTTCCTTTTGGGCAACAGAGGGAACTCTGGTCCCCCTGATTCCAACCAGCTTTTGGTGTGTGTATGCTCCAGGTGAGCTTCAATTCCACACTGCAGTAAGCTATGTTTCTCCTTTTGCAGGTTAGACAGTCCCTTCCTCATTTCATCAGAATCCTGCTCCAAAATTTGTTCTGGAATGGGACTAGAGTGCAAACATGTAAGAATTACATTTAGAGGAATGATGGAAGTGTGATTGTCTAACAGAAATGGGAACAATGGCCTTGTTTGTGTTACTCACTGTATGTGCATGTGTACATGTGTGTGACGTCAATCCCCCACTCACAAAAGCCATTTTATGGAGATAAAACCATTCCCCCTTTGTGCAACAATTTTTAAATTAAGATATTAGATATACACCAGATGGATTTTTTTCCTCAGTTGAAAACATGAATATTTGAAATTATAACACAAACACACCCACATTACCTTCCCATCTTACTTGTATTGGCTCCTCTTTTTCCATGAGGGTTACTTTTTCCCCTCACCCACCCCAGGCCCAAGAAAAGAGAACTTGAAATAACAAGAGCATACAAGAAAATGAGCTATGATTTAAGTCTCCCCCCGAACCTTTTTTTCCCCTTCTTTTATTTCAAAAGAATAATCTGGAACAAGGAACGTGTTTGTAAGGTAAAACAGATGATCCTGTAAGAGGACTGCACAATGTGTGAGTGTTATTGATTTTTCTTCCTAAGTCATTTCAGCGATACAATCTTGAGCCGAGTGACCATCGATAGTAAATGATTTCCAGCCAGACTCTCCATCGTCAGACCTGCTTCTCTCAAAGGCTTAGCACTTCTGGTAAAAATACATACAGCGATTTCGAAGCAGTAGCGGTGTGTGATAGAAGATGTAAACTGCAGAGGATTCTTGCTTCTTATAATAAGCCCTATAACTGGAATACAAAGGAGAGCCTGAAAAGGGAGACACAGTTCCTGCTACTTTTCTATGTTTTTATTTAAGGTTTGAGAAATTACATTAGGTAACTAGATCTATTGCTTCCTAAGCCTTAAAGACTACAGTGGCAATATGAAATCACTTAGGATTCAGATTTCTCATATCAAAAAACACAGAATGAGACAAATGTCAATGGCTTAAGTAGCAGCATTGCCACCCTGAAAGGTCAGTGATGTGATTTTGTTTGGACTATGGAGTCAGGGGAACATTTTCTCCAATTCCTGATGACCATCTCCGAACAGCTCCAGCATAAACCATATCAAGGCAAAGTCCCTGAAGAATTCAATGGGTCTCTTGATTTCTATAAAATGCCAAGGATTTTTTAACCACAAAATTCAAGCTCTTATTCAAGCTCTTAAGATATCCCAAACTTTCATTCACGCTGAATTCATAATTTCCCAATCATACATATCTCTCTTTGAGTTACCTTTGCATGTTCTCTCTCTGTCTCTCTCTGTCTCTCTCTGTCTCTCTCTGTCTCTCTCTCTCTCCTCCATCCTTAGGGCGAAGATGATTCTGCTCAGGCTTACATAGTTTCTTGGAAAATCAGAGTTCCTGTGAGCTATGACCAGACCTATCAAAAAAAAGGGAACACTCAACTGAGATAAAAATGGGGACCCTGTAAGAATGCAACTTGAGGTTTTAGTGGGCTCTCCCAAGATCTTCCACGAAAATAATGGTATTTAAAGGCTTCATCAATGTAGTGAAAACTTTGAATGTGGTAGGGAGGAGAAGAACTCAGTAGGATGTTCTTTCAGTGTTCTTCTCCCTCAAAAAGCCACAATGCTAAGCTTTGTCTCCTACATAAATAGCATTTCTATAGGTTCATGGGCTCATACATTTGGGCAGCCATGTGGCTGGGTTTTATGTTTTGTTTACTGAAAGGCAAGTCTGCCCACAAAGTAGATATGCTGTTAGATTTGCCAGTTCCAAATAACTCATCAACTGATATCCAGATGATCAATTTAAATTACCACTAACTTCATTAAAATTGTGTCTCTAATTATAATGACACTGACAGACTAAAAATTGTCTTGGATTCTTTAGTATCTATAACTTGAACCTTCCCAGTCCCAATGAGGGGAATCTGTCTCCCAAAAATGGCCTATGGTTTTGTTTGGAAAATCTGTTTGTTTCTTATCTGAAATATGGAAGAACCAAAACCAGGCCAGCCAATTCCTTGTATTCCAGAGGTAGTTCCAGGATTGATGGAAGCACTTGCTGGTCATGATGGACAACACGAGGGGTGCTCAGGAATGCAATCAATAGGTCACTCTCTGTTCCCACATGCAGTAATTGTCAAGTAATAGCTTGTTAAGTCTTAATTGCAAACTGGCTTCTCACCTTTGAACTACAATCTCTCAGTTTTAATTGTAAACAATAAATTGCCTTTCAAATGCTTTCACTTTTCTTTGCCTCCAACTTCTCAAAATTGAATCTGACTCAGCTTGACATCTAGTAGAAAATCTAAGCGTGAGAGGGAGAGAAGCTGGCGCAGGTCATGGGAATCACCTGAGCTGAACTTCAGAAAATGGGGAACATGGGGCCTAGAAAAGGCTTCACCAGACACAGCTAGTTCACCTATCCCTCGTGGCCAGCTTCACAATGTCCTAACTTTGTCTGCACCTTCTTCTCCCCCTACATAAGGCCTCTGGGGGAAGGCAGAATTCCCCATTTAAACAGTAAGATTCCAAGAGTTTGTGCCAAACAATTCTTCTTAATTGCCTAAGGAGCCTTAAGAAATAAATGTTATATCACAGAGGTCCTTCAACTTGTTCTAATATGAATCAAGAGCAGATCTCTCAATCTGCTGGGTAACATTCCTATTTATTCCTTTGTATATCCTTCAGAGCCATTAATCACTCTCGCAGCCGCTCCTTCTCATAGGAGATGTGGGGAAATGATAATGTTTTATGTGAGTAATTAATCCTGTGGCAGATGTGGAGTTTCCAAGACTACTACCATTAGCATATTGACAGGCTTCTGAACACACACCCCAGCACTGGTTAGTAATGATTTTAATATGCTAATACTATGTTACTCATAAACAAGAAACATTCCGGCCTTAAGTTTTATATAAGCACTATTATTTGCAAGGGCTTTTCAGAGAAAACTAGTGATGAGGTTTTTATATTCTTAATGTTGCTGTTGAATAAACACTGTCCGATTAACATACCAGCTGGAAATACACCACCCCTTAGTTCTGTTTCTTCCTATAATATTCAACATTTGTAAAGTGAATAAAACAACTCAGAGTGAAATTAATGGCCATTGACAGAGGAGAAAACAAGAGCTCTGTGGTGAATTATTTTTCTAGCAACATGGCTTTTGGCCTTCGAAATCACAAAAATGACAAATAGAACTACAGAAGAAGATGCCGGAAAAAGTAGTTGGCTGTACTTAATAATTTAAATATTTCCTCAAAATGCAAAATTGGTCTATGCAGCAAACCGGCCTTGCTGCCAGCTGCTACATTGCTTCATCACAGGCAGACTTATGTGCTTAGATGAGTTGTTTACCCAGAGCTGACCCAGGGTACAGTCTGAAACTTGCTTTTTTAATTTCTCCCTACTTCAGGTGAGGTAATAATTCCCAGCTAGTCACAGGACCTTCTGTCTAGCTTTCTTCTTGCCACATTTTCTCCTTAAACACGTCTTAGTATAATAATAAATTGCTGTCCACGGTAAACGTGCTCCATCATAATTTTGCTCCATGCTGAATTTGTAAAACGGCCAGAGTCATTGACAGGCAGTCTGTAAAACCAACAGCAGCAGCAGTGTTGCCACAGGAACTAACTCAAGGTCAAACCCTTAGCTTTAGAAGCATAAAACACTGCCTCTTGGAAAATATCGTTTCTTATTACTTAGTGTTTAGCCTGATAACAGAAAAAGACTTCAGCTACAAGAAAGAGTCATCGTAACAGTTTTTTGTTTTTAACTACAAATATTGTCATAAAACAAATTGGGCAACTATTTGCCTGTAAGAGGAGACAGAATGCCAAAAATAGAAGGGGAGGGGGTGCACCAAATAACTAAATGAGTGGATTTTTGCAAAGGTAGCAGTCTTGGCATGGTGCCAGCACCTGCACACAAGAGTTTTATTAGAAACCTCTCTGCCAGTCAAAGTACCTCACCAATGAGAGGGCTGGCTTTGTTCCGGCAGCCATGTTATGTCCCATGAAATTTCTTCCCAAAATATGCAGGCCCTTCGTTTAGACTGATTGTACAACAATGCCTCAGCACTATACAAATAATACAGTCCTAACATCTTTCAGGGAAACAGGAGATAGTGTCACTTAGAAGGTATTATTTTCTGCAGCTCTCTAGAAGGTTCTCCTTCCTCTTGCCCTTGTTTTCTTTGTCTTTTTTGTTTGTTTGTTTGTTACCAGGGATTGAACTCAGGGGTACTTGACCACTGAGCCACATTCCCAGCCCTACTCTGTGTTTTATGTAGAGACAGGGTCTCACTAAATTGCTTAGGGCCTCGCCTTTGCTGAGGCTGGCTTTGAACTCGTGATTCTCCTGTCTCAGCCTTCCAAAGTGCTGAGATTACAGGCATGCACCACCGCGCCCGGCTTCCTTTGTCTTTTGATCCAAGGAAAGGGCCCTAACTGTTGAAGAGTGTGTATGAGTATGTGCCTATACTGATTTAATCTTGAGAACAGATTTATGAGACCAGAGTAATTTTCTCTAATAGAGATGAGCCACAGTACAGATAACTAACTTATTCCAGGCACAGAGATTCAAATCCAGTTTTGCCTGGCTCCAAACTCTGCTTTTATTATTTCCTTTTCTCATCTTCCCAGTACCAACCATATTCCCTGGAAATTACTACTGAGACTAATATGATAAGATTATCCCTGCTTGGACCAAGCTAAAAGTGAGCTAACAGTTTAGACGTTTCTTTTTCATGTTATCAGGAAACATTTATATCTTGCAGAATATTTGCTAAAGAAGCCATTTACGTTGACATTTTCACTGGAATCATAAAAATTTCAAAACTATAACTGATTTATATGTTTTTGCTTTGTTTTTTAATAATTCTCTTGAAGAAAGACAGATGTCATTTCAATGAGACAATAGTAAGTCTTCCCCATGAATAAGTATAAATCTTCCAATCAAATTCGTCAGTGTTAGTGACTTAACTACAACCTTTCCTCAAAGCCTGACCTATAGCTACATGTTATAGACCCAAAAGGAAATAAGGTATACAATTAAAGGTGAATCACAATTACCACTGACTCTATACATAGGTGTGCATGACTATACAGACATTTTTTATTTTATCGATCTCATGTGAATTCTATGGAGTTGTATGAGACCTCCAGTCCTCTGTCTTTATCAGTCTATAAAAATAAGATTCTTCAGCTTGTAGTGCCGTGGACTTTGGAAAGTATATAATTATGACACCAGATGATGTTTGCAAATTTTTTCAATCCTTCTCTCCATAGCAAACTCACATTTCCTTAATATGTCTCTTCAATAATTCAGCAAATCATTATTTCACACCCACAATATGCTAGGCAATGTGCCAAGAAATAGTAATTAAACAAGGTACTTGTCCTTGCAGAGCTCATGTTTTTTATCAGCAGGTTTATTTTCTATTAAGGTCAAGAAGATAAATATTTTAGGCTTTGTCAGTCATATAGTCTCCAATGCAACTAACTATATACTCAATTTTAACACTGTAGGCTGAAAGTAGCCATAGAAAATAGATAAGTTAATGAATACAGTTGTATTACAATGGAAGGTTATTTACAAACATAGGTACCGGGCCAGACTTGGTCTGTGGGCCATAGTTTACTAACCCTTGTTCTATTAGATGAATAAGGATTAGTAAACTATCAGGTTCTATTTTTTTGTTACCATTTTTGCTTTTTATTGTATATATTGTTCAAATGAACCTATTACATTTACTTTACCTATTTACACTGATGCAATTAGCCATTCACATGAAGTTTTAAGAAATAATACAAAGAAATCCTGTGTACCTCCCCCATGATAATATCTGCAAAATTTATAGTATAATATCACAAGCAAAATATTGACATCAATACAGTCAAGACTAAAATATTTCTATTACCACAAGAATCCTTCATGGTGTATCACATTACCACACCCACTTTCTTCCTCTTCCCACCACCTCCTCAGCCACTGGCAACCACTAATCTGCCCTTCATTTTTATAATTTGTCCTTACTTCCATAACTTTAAAGGGTAAGAACAAAATTTTCTTGCATTACAACTATTAGTAACATAGCCACAGTTAGTCACATCTTACTCCACAGTTAGACTCCAAAGCTAGTAAATATGGTAAAAATCAATTGCCTGTAATCAGCTTCATCCTTAACACTTCTTAGAAAGTCACCACTTTGTAGAGACACATGCCAACTCACTCTAAATATAATAGGGCAGCACTTCTTTCGGTGGTAGACCAGATGACTCTATCTCTGTTTACTCTATCTCTGTTTAGCCACCTATAGAAGTTATTTATTCATATCCAGATTATGTATCTTTAACCACAAGAATCATGTTAAGCTCTTTAAGAGAAGAACCAAGTAAGAACTGAAGTTATCAAGAAAAGGAGAGTTCCTGCTTCCCATTCCAAGTTCTTTATGCTATATGTGATTGTCTGCTGAGTGAAACATCCCTCAGTGTCTCCTTTTTGTTCCTTATTGTAAGGCATATATTGTTTTAATATTTCTGTTAGTTTTCCACCACTGGAACAAAATATGTAAGGTAAACAATTTAAAGAAGGAAAGATTTATTTTAGCTTATGGTTTCAGAGCTAAATTTGGTCCATGATCACTTGGCTCCGTTGTTTGTGGTGAGGCAGGGAGTATAGGTGAAAGGAGGGTTCCCACCTCATGGCAGCCAGGAAGCAGAGAGAGAGAGAATGGAGCTAATGTCCAATGAACCTTCCAAGGACATGCCCCCAACAACCTAACTTCCTTCCACTAGGCCCCCCCTCCCAAAGGTTCCACTACCTCCCAGCAGGACCACAGGCTGAGGCCAAGCCTTCTGCACATGGCCTTGGGGAACATTTAGGATCTAAACTATAACAGTACTGCACATATTGATTTCTCGGATTATCATTGGAGTTTTGACAACACAGTTCAGTGTTTTAATGAAGCTCATCTAACCCAGTGGAAAGAACAAACTGCTTTCTGTTTCTGTGCTAGCTGAATCTATTGGTTATACTTTAGCCAGCTGGCTTCTTATAACCACATCTGTTATTCAAAAAATGAAAACACTGTCTCCTTTAGCAGACATTATATAGCTTTGGTATTGTAATTTTTGGCACTTTTATCTAAAGTGGGATGTTTTATATTAAGTAAACAAATAGGTTTGTTTGATTCCTTCTCTCTCTCTCTGTCTCTCTCTCTCTCTTTCTCAATCCTGTATGCAGTACAGAATACAAACATCTATAGAAAGAATCAGTTATTTCCAATACTAAGAGTTTTGTTGTCTTCTGACTTTCAAAGACGTTGGCTGATGTAAAACATATCTGTGTTTTTTGTTTTTTGGTTGTTTTTTGTTTGCTTGTTTTATTTTGTTTTGTTTAAACATTATTCAAAAGGAGTGCTTTGGTATGCCAAGTTTTCACCCAGAGGGATTTTTACAGTCAAGTTATAGCTCTCTTAAAATATGGGTATAATAGAAAACACCAGCAGACAAACAGTAGTGGCTTTGGAAGTTCCTTTTAATAGCAGGAACAGCATTAGCTATTTTTTCCTAGGAAACACCCAAAATACCTCAACAAGTTCCACCTTTTCTCTGCCATGCACCTTCTAAATAATTTCCTAGTACAAGTGGAGGTTTGTGATAGAAGAGCAGCATGGACTGTCTAGAATGTTTCCTCAGATTTCTGCAGTAAGCTGTGCCCTTTACATCAGTCACTCTTCACATGAAAGAGACTTGATTTAACTTCTGCCCAGCTGTACACCCTTGGACTGTTATGAAATGGAGGTTTATATTCAATGCATGAGCTTGATCCTTGGAGTCTCAGCTTTACCCAGGAGGAGAGAAGCCCTCCCACTTCCCCCTCCTCGCCTTCACCATGCATCATGGTTTGGCTCCATTTTAGCAGACATATCAGGCTGCCTTCTAGGAGAATTCCTGGAGAATATGTTCTTTTTTCCCACCTGATTCCAAGCTCTCATGAACAAGACCATTTTCATATAGCGTCTGGTACAGAGCTTCGCACCTGGTAAGTACTCAGAAAGTATGTGTGAGAATAAAGACCTAGAGAGATGTATTTATGGCTGTAACAAAAAGGGATCTGAGATATCAGCTTTTGCCAATACATAGGACTAGGGTATCACCAGCACTGATCCTGTGTAAACTATGACGACAACTTTTAAATGCAGTATGAGAAACATGAGAAATTAAAAGAATTCCTAAAAGAGAGAGAAAAAGTACTAGAAAGCTTGAAATTAAAGCTAGAGGAATGCTCAATACAAACATAACATCTGGGTTGCACCTAGGATGGGGTAAGATGGTGTAGCTGAGTGGCACAGTATCTGCATAGCATGTGCAAGGCCCCAGGGTTTAACCCAACATTCCCCAAAACACCCTGGAGGAAAATTCTAATACCAGTGCAGATATTGAGTGGCTAGATCTTGTGACTGTTGCAAGTTGGGAGGAGGAATCTGGGAAAAGTGCATGACCGTGGATCTTCCAAAGAAACTGAAGAGGTCTCAGGCCAAGAGCACTTTACTCACAGCTCCACAGAGAAGCAAATCCACATCCTCTCTGAAAGAAAGGATTGCTAGTTAAAATTGGTATCTGTTAATGGGATAAAATGATATTTCAATATGTGTATATAATGTATAGAGTTTAAATTGTGTTAAACATACATATTTTCTCATTTATCATTTTTATTGTTAAAAAACTTAAAAATCCTTTCTCCTAGATTTTTGAAATTCACAATATGTTATTGTTATCTATTGTCTCCCTACAGTGCAATAGCATACTTGAACTTCTTGTGCCTGCCTAACTGCAACTTGGGCAACTCTTCCCTACTCAATTCTTCCTCAAAATATGCAATTTTTTACAAACCATCAAGCCACAAAAGACTTTTCAAAATTATCAGGCCCATTGTCTCTAGAATCTTTTATTTACTTCTGAGAATGGGTCTTATTATTCTTTTTTACCCCCAAATGTCTCCAGAAACCCATTGGGTTTTCTAGTCACCTACTCTCCATGTGATCTAATCCCTCTGGGAAGTACTTTGCCTGCAGTGAACACACCTAAAACATTGTCTTCATCTCTAAATTTCTGCAGTGTTCTCATTTGTTTGACTACAAGAATGTCCAGGTAAAAGATCCTATACAACAGTGACTTTTTCTGCCAATGTCAGAATCTTACCTTAAGTATCTGGAAATAAAAATAGACTTTGTAAAATATGGTCTTACAAAGACTTGATTATCATATTCCCTTCAAGTCCACATATTTTTTAAGCACCAGGCCAAATATTCTCAAATTGATTCATATTACTCAATTGTAGAGTAATCATCTGAGAAGTCTGTCAGCTCCAAATCTTTTACCTCTTTCGCTTGTCAAGGCATTTTAAATCCCATCTGAAGTGATCCAGTCTTTCTTGAAGGCAGTTCTGTTTTCCAGAGTTCGCAGCTGAAGTACAAATACTCCTCGCAAAACTATCACCCCAAGACAGTAATTTAGCATGATGAACTCCCAAACTGGCTCAGGTTTATGATCTGCAGGAATTTGATTCACCATAAGGCCACCGGTGGGCCTGTGGCTGGAGAGGAGGGAGACACATAGGAGCAGGATGGCCCTGAATGCAGAAGGAAGATGTACCTTTACCTAGGGGATAGAATCAAGGAAGACACTGTGAAAGAGGAAGGAGAAAAACTATACTTCTCCAATTTCACAATACTTTGCTTATAGTGGCAGCAGAACAAGAAAAGTTTTGCAGGAGGACACACAGAAACCTCAAGTCATAGGTCACTAGTTCAGCTAGCTTCTGCACCATGATTTTAGAGCTCTCATAAGAAGTGTGTTAAAGCAGAACAAAAGGCTTATTGTCCTGTGTTATTGTACACAGTGTTTCTAGCATAATAGATGAGACTCTTCTGTGAGCTTGTAGAGGGAGCCATATGGAGGACAAAGATTCCCCACTGATCCTTGAGACATGTCTAGACTCCCTGAAGCAATTTAATGTACATCCTGAGATTCAAGCTGGGAGATGTTTTAATATTTATCTTTCCTAATTATAAAAGTAACGCATTTTCATTGTGAAAAGTGGAAAAATTGAAAACAGCAATAAAATACCATTTTTATTTTCATTGGATAGGCAATGATTGAAAAGCTGAACAATATCAAGTGTTGCTCATGATGCAGAAAAATATAAACTTATAAAATACCACAGAGAGTTTATTTTGAAACAACCTCTTTGGTAAGACCCAGTAAAATCAAACATTGTAACAGCAAATTCACCACTAGCTATTTACCCTAGAAAAACTCACACACTTTGACACCACAAAACATGTACAAAGATGTTTGTGTAGTACTTTTTGTAATAATAGAAGAGTGGAAACAATCAAATCCTTAGCAGGAATAGGCATAAATTATGGAGTAATACATAGCAGTCAAAATTAATGAACTATATCCACAGATATCAACATGGATAAACATCACAAACATCCTGTGGAACTAGATACCATCATGTTAAGCCAAATAAGTCAAACTCAAAAGGTAAAGGGTGGTATGTTTTCTCTCATATGCTGAAGCTAGAGTGAAGAAGGAAAAGAAAGGTAGGGGAAGATCTCATGAAAATCAAAGGGAGATCAATAGAGCGGAAGAAAGAGATCCAGGGTTGGGAGGTAAGGAAGGAGGGCAAAGGGCTAAGGAATAATATGGGCCAAATTATACTGTTATATCATGCACATGCACAAATCACTATGTGCAGCTATAATGCACCAATAAAAAAGTGTGAAAAAAGTCCCCTATTTTTAAAAAATCAAGTGACCAAAGGATATATACAGTATGATACCACTTAGTTATAACATTAACATACAATATACATTTTGGTTAGGATGCATACATAAATGGTAAAAATACAAGATACACACAAGAATGATACATGGTATATTAAATGAATTAACTTAAGCTGCCATTGACAATGTTATGATTTGGATGTGAGGTGTCCCCCAAAAGCTCCTATGTGAGACAATGCAAGAAGGTTCAGAGGAAAAATGATTGGGTTGTAAGAGTCTTAACCCAATCAGTGAATTAATCCCTTGATAGGCATTAACTAAGTGGCAACTGAAGTGGTAGGGTGTGGCTGGAGGAGGTGGGCATTAGGGACCTGGTTTTGGGGTGTATATTTTGTAGCTGGAAAGTGGAATCACTCTCTCTCTACTCTCTGATCATCATGTGAGCTGCTTCCCTCTGCCACACTCTTCCTCCATGATGTCCTGCCTCACCTTGAGCCCTGGGGAATGGAGTGTGCTATGAATTGACCTCTGAAACTGTGAGCCCCCAAATAAATTTTTGTCCTCTACAGTTGTTCTAATTGTGTCCCTTTAGTCACAACAGGGAAAAAAATCTGATTAAAACAGACAAAAATTCTAAAATGATAGTGGCTTAAATGCATTACATATGTATTTGCTTGTCAAAAGAAGTACAGATATGCTGCACAGGTTTGATATAGCAACACTAAAGGCATTAAAAAAAAACTGGGTTCTTCTAGGTATTTTACTAAACGAGTGTCAGCACCACATACATAATCATTGCACCCTAGGTTGTTTTTTTTTTCCTATCCAAAAATTGGTTTATAACTTTTCATTGCATAAACAACACATGATAAGCCGGATGGAGGGAGCATACCTATAATATCAGCAACTTGGGAGGCTGAGGCAGAAGGATCTTGAGTTCAAAGACAACTTCAGTATATTAGCAAGGCCCTAAGCAACTCAATGAGATCCTATCTCAAAATAAAAACATAAAAAGGGCTAGGAATGTGGTTCGGTGGTGAAATGTCCCTGGTTCAATCCTCAGTACCAGAAAGGAAAAAAAATAATCTCATGACATTATTCTGTTCATCATGCCACTCAAATGATAAAGATCAACAATGTATACTCCATGGCGTGTGGATGCCCATTGGTCTTGCTACGCACTGCACTGCACTATACTTCCAAAAGCCGACTGGCCTGGTTTGTTTAGAGCACCACAATACTAACCATAAACTCAATTTACATGGATGGTGTTGTCTGGACCACGCATCAGACGAAGAAACCAATGGTAGCAGCACAGAGTCTTCACACAGAGAAGATTGAATTTTTTCAAGTCTATATTTCAAAACACTGTAGTAAATTTTGTCAAGTGTAATATTTTGAAGATAATTGCATAAATCAGTAACAACTAATGTGTTAACTTTTTTTTTCCTTTTTTCATGGTATTGGGGATTGAAACCTTGGCACTCTATCACTTATTAAGCCACATCTCCAGTCCTATTTATTTTTTATTTATTGAGACAGTGTCTTGCTTAATTGTTAAGGCTGGCATCAAACTTGACCTCCAGAGTTGTTAGGATTACAGGCCTGAGCCACTGTGCCTAGCAGACTTTTTTCCCCCCAGACAGGAAAAATGTTCCCTCAACCAAAATGAAGAAATGATATGCGTCCATTCAGACTATTCAATTTTAATGTGTATTCATGAGTATTCCATGCATCTTAATCTTGCAGTTCAGTAAAAGATCCTTTTTAATTAATACTGGCACAATTAAAAAAAAAAAAACTTCACGTAAGGATCACACCCCTCCCTTAAAAATGATATAAAATCTGCAACCATTATGCAGTAAAATACAGTACAGCCCCAACATCCTATACACAGAGCTTCTGCCTGGTGGCCTATGATAGCTCCTGCTATGAGATCTCCACTTCAGGCAGTATGAAGGAGCAAAGGAGAGAGAAGGTGCTAATTCCTTCCCCTGCTTTGAGGAATTCTCATGATGTTATGCATACAACTTCTGCTTTATACCCCCAGTCAGAATTTAATCGCATGGCAATGAGATGTTTATTCCAAGCAAATTATGCTAAACGAAAAATCAGAGATTATTTATGCCGAGGAGGGAGCAGGAAGAGCTGGGTGTGGGACCAAAGCTGTATTGCCTATAGTGTTAAATTTCAAGTTTTTTTGTTATTGTTGTTTGTTTGTTCTTTTTTTATTTGTTCTAATTAGTTATACATGACAGTAGAATACTCTTTGAGACTTCATACATAAATGGAGTATAATTTGTCATACCTCTGGTTGTACATGATATAGAATCATACCAGTCATGTAGTCATATATGTACATAGGGTAATAATGTCTGATTCATTCTACTATCCTTTCTCCCCCCATTCTCCCTCCTCCCTTCACTCCCCTTTACCTAATCCAAAGGAACTCTATTCTTCCCTCCATGGGAATTGTGAATTAGCATCTGCATATCAGAGAAAACATTTGGCCTTTGGTTTTTTGAGATTGGCTTATTTCAGTTCTGCTTTGGCACTGGGGATTGAACCCCAGGGGCACTTTACTACTGAACCACATTCCCAGTCCCAGTCCCTACCCCACTCCACTTCCTCTTTTTTTTCTTTCTTTCTTTTTTTCTTTTTCTTTCTTTTTTTTTTTTTTTTTTTTTTTTTTTGAGTCAGGGTGTCACTAAATTGCTTGCAGCACCTCCCTAATTTGCCCAGGCTGGTCTGGAACTTGCAATCCTCCTAACAGCCTCCCCACTTGCTGGGATTACAGGCGTGTACCACTGCACCCAGGAATTTCTAGTATGTTTATAAAGAGAGATCTGAAGCATATTTGGCATTTTATTAGCATCTGTTTAATCTTTGTGATAGGTGCATAGTATCAACTCCATGGTTTCCTAAATATTTTGGTGTCTTTAAAGTTTTCATCATTTAAAGTTCTTTTTAAAAACATAGAAGGAAGAAGAGCATTTGGATGCAATTGATGCATGCTGTTCTCATGTATAGAAAGATCACACTAAGTCCTGTTAACATATGCAATTAATATATATTAATAAAAATGGAAGATATAAGAAAACAGAAGTGAAGAAAAGCATTGGCCAAAGTTCCCCTGCCACACTACATATATGTGCATATGAAAATATTAACATTAGCATTTTGATGGACAAGACTTCAGTCTTTCTTCCACATACGATTTTTTACATTGTGCCTTTAATAGTTATATGTATTTATAACCTGCTTTTTAACTTATTGTGTCATATGTACTTTCCATAGCTTTTAAAATTCTTCGAAAACATAATATTTCATGGCTATCAGGTGATCTATCACTGAAGATGTATCATCATTTAATTAACCTTCTGTTGTTGAACATAACAATTGTAAGAAATTTTAAATGAATTTATGTTTATGCATATATATTGTACCTATTTCATCTTTTTTTGCTTTGTGTCCAGAGATCATTAATTTCACAACAAATAATTATTAGTGCTAGAGCACTTGCCTAGCACATGTGTGACTCTGGGTTCCATCCCCAGCTCTGCAAAAAATAAAAATAATAATCAGTATTGGTCTCCCCATTCATATAGTTATAATTCACTGCTTGTTCACTGCCACATGATTCGCATTTCCTTGTTTCAGGTAGTTATCTGTCCCAGACTGTCTTTGCACCAAATTTCTGAGCATCAACTAAAATCCACTGGGAGCAGAAGTTCTTCCTGCACATTTTCCTGACTCTCGGGGAGCTTTCATTGATTTCATGTCAGTCTCACATATCCATAGGAGCCCACAACATCAGAGAGAAGAACATCAAGGGACTCTGGCCCTTGGATGTAGTAAGACACAGCAGCACTCTGTGTGCCCATCTCTGCAAGGCCTGAGCTTCTATATTGGGGTGACCTACTCCCATGACACCACTGCCTCTCTCAGGGAGTGTGAAAGCAGTATCTGGTACGCTTGGTGAATGTGGCCAAGGTGTTCACTCTTTTCAAATGCTAAGTTCAGTTCTATGTGTGAGAAGAATGATTATCTTTCTCAAATTCTTATCTATCATGCATTTTTAGTAAACTTCCATTCAGAAAATGCATGAAAGATGGCTTCCTCAGCTCCTCTCATGGGTCAGATTCTGTCACTCATGCATCCAAATATATTAAAACCCTATCTAGGTACTGTCACTATGAACCAGAATTTAATGACATATTTTCAATCTGACTTAAAAGAATATCATTACTATAACTTCTGTTTTTTGGTTTTTTGAGTTCTGGGATATTTTGTTTGTTTGGGGGGTTTTGTTTGGTTTTGGTTTTGGGGGATCTTTTGAGGGGGACACCAGAGATTGAACCCAGGGGCACTTAACCACTGAGCCACATCCCCAACTCTTTTTTGTATTTTATTTAGAGACAGGGTCTTGCTAAGTTGCTAAGGGCTTTGCTAAGTTGCTGCGGCTGGCTTTGAATTCATGAGCCTCCTGCATCAGACTCCTGAGCCACTGGGCTTATAGGCACATACCACCTCACACTGCTCATTACTACAACTTCTGAAAAAAAACTTTCCAAGTAACTTCAAACCAATTAATTCACTCATTTAATAAATATTTATTAAGCACCCATGGATTCTATTTCTGGTGCTCCAGAAATGCAAAGGCTAAGGGTGGGTGGTGGATATGTCAGTAAACAGTTAAGGCAATGTAGCACCTCAATAAGGTAAGTGCAAGGTACTGTGGCAGCTTAGTTTGCACAGGTGTGTTTGTGTAAAACAAAGATCTGCATCTTTTCTCTGATACACATGTAATTAATCAGGTCCACTAAGGGAGGTACACACAGGGTCGGCCCAGTAATTCCATTTCAGAGCCTTACTTCTTCTAGATCCTTTCCCAGATATTCATTACTGAGTGGTAATGAATCCTCATCATCAGCTTAGCTCTGCATGAATTCTAACTATATGTGTCTTACCTCATTCTGGGAGGATTCATCTTCCAGGAAACCTGTGATGCATGTGTAAATCTGGATCTCCTTATTCTTGCCACCTTGATAGCCCCAGTACGGTGGCTTGTAGAGAGGTTTTACAATAAGAAGCACAAAGAAAGCACATAGAACAAATTGGATAAACTCAGATCATGCTTGAATTATCTTTAGCCAGGTTTTCAAAAATGGACATGGTAAATGAGGCTGATGGTAAAGACTCAATAAATATTTGTTGAGTGAAAGAAAGAATAAATCAATTATGGTGCTTCTAGTTTCCCCTTAGCAGAGTGCTGAGTACATAATTTTCAATAAATTGATTTCTTTCTGTGGTACAAAATTATGAATGTATCAACAGAATTTTTTAAAACTAGTTGTTGTTTTTTTTTTTAATGATTGAGCTTGAGCTTGATGGATTTTACAAAATGTATATACAATTAGTAAATGTTTCCAGCACCTTTTCCCAACTAATAGTCAGGTCCAACTCCTGATGTTGAGATAATACATGTAAGATATTATTAAAAAGAATCTCTAGCCCACTCCAAGGGTCCCAGGAAGCTCAAACAGGGTAGGACCCACCCACCCACTGGCACCCAATATATTAGAAGAATGCAAAAAATGTCCCTGAGCTTGTCATTTAGTGGTCCTTTTCCTTGGACACATGGTGCAATACATTACAAGGTTCCCAGAAGATACGATAATGTTTCTCAAATTGCATCCATACAAAAATCCATAATAAGATACTCTTCTTTTCCTTTCCTTATAGGCTGAATTATTATTCTCCAAAAATTCATATGTTGAGTTTCTAATCCCACTATCTCAGAATGTAACTATTTAAAGAGAGGTTCTTTAAAGAGATAATTATACTAAAATGGGGTCACTAGGGTTAACTCCTAATCCAATATGACTAATGCCTTTATAATAAAACAATTTGTACACAAACTTGTGCACACATACACACGGGAAACTGTGTAAAGACCAACAAAGAAGAGAGGCCCCACCAGAAAACAACCCTGCTATCACCTGGATAGCAAACTTCCCAGCCTCCAGAACTTGAGACAATAAATGTCTTTTGTTTGTATCACCAGGTCTATGGTATTTTTGTTATGACAACTCTAGCAAACTAATACATCTCCCATGGAAACATTCCATAAGAACTTCATGCAACCTGCCTTATTGTCAGTATTATAATGATGAGCTGATAGCGACCTGCCAACAGGGTTTAAAAAGGGAATGTTAGTGCTAGTGACCAGGATATGGATGTATCTGTCCCAATATGCTCAATTATCCCTTCTTTACAGCACATCACTGGACAGCAGCTGTTTCCCCTACCCTGCCCTTACTCTCTATACACTATGTTACCATTTTTGTTGGTAGTAGCATAAATTGTAATCTGTAATGATCTTTCTTATTTCCTGTCTCCCCGAATAAGAATGTAAACCCTGTCTAACTTGTCCACATCTGTATTCCAATGCCTAGCACAATGCTGGATACCGAGTAATAGATATTTGTTGAATCCGTCTATTTTTGTTTTCTTTCAGTTCTTCCTTCATTGGATACAAGCTCTATTTTTGACACAATAAAGCAAAAATAGATTATTGTTTCTTGATTTGCAATTTATTAAAGTTTTGGAATACTCAGGAAGAAACCTAGATCTGCTTTTTAAAAAAAGCAGAAGTGGAAGCAGATATCCTGGCTGGATGTGCACTAGACCGCCTGACAGCAGTACTTCACAGTATTTTAAATGATGGAGGCTGGGAAGGGAGGTGATCAGGAGAGGAGACTCGTCAGAAGAATGATATAGCATTCAAAGGAGTGTTAAAAATGAAGCATGTGTTATAAATAATAAAACATACCCAACTGTGCATATTAAGTTGTAATTCGATCTCTGGCTTCTTCTGACATTGATAAACCACTCAAAGCCTTCCTCTCTTAGTTCTGAGGCCACGAGTGACTAAGCCCTCTCAATGGAATTTCCACTTTATTATCATTATTATATAGAATCAGTTCTACATCTCCCTGCATGTGTGAAAAACAGGCAGTAAAAGCCACAATGAATGAAATGGACAGCCCCAGATTTTGCTTAAAGCTATGCTTAGTCTCTTAACGAAGAGAGAAGGACATGCTTTGTAAAAGCAGCACAAAGAATCTGTTGGAGCAGGTAAAGTTTCTAGATTCTACCTTATGCTTATAAATCCAGTCAAATCCAAAAAAGAAGTATAGAGCCAGATGTGTACAGCAAGTAATGGGTCCTATTGCTTCAGCTTTCTCTACACAGTATTAACTTAGTATAAACTTCAATTCTGAAGGAGAAACCACATTCTCCAGGTGGGCAGGGGATGACCAGGCCAGGTTTTGGTGATGCTGCTCAGAGGTCCAGGCAAGCCCAGTGGGCTGTTCTGAATTCCACTTCAACAGCTTTCTAATCTTCCATACAATCTTTTATATAAAATGGCCTTAATGGCAAAAGTATCTGTTAGTGGTTCTCCCCATCGGATCAAGAGGATCCATTTAGCTAGGTGCAACGGCACATGCCTCCCAGCGACTTGGGAGGCTAAGGCAGAAGGATGGTAAATTCAAAGCCATCCTCAGCAATTTAGCAAGTCCCTGTCTCAAAATAAATAAATGAATAAATAAAGGGCTAAGGATGTGGCTCAATGTTTAAGCACCCCTGCGTTCCATCCCGGTGCTGTGAGGAAAAAAAAATAAAAGAGGATCTATTTCAAATTCTATTTTGAAAGTCACTCTTGCTGCTCCTTACTCCCCCATCACTGGGGATGTTTCAGCTACAGGCCGCCAGTGAGCAACAGGCTTGGAGCCTTGGTTCGGGCATCTCCAGGGACTGGGGGAATAAACATGAGTTCACTCTTCCACCTACTCATCAGATTCCATCATGGCACCTGGCCTCCTTCCTGCATGGGTCTGGTGTAATCCCCTTGGTGCAACAGAACATGTGCAGAAGCTTCTGAATGTGCTGGTCAGTTCTGCCCCAAGCACTTAGCTCATTGGGAAAAGGAGTCCCAGTGGCCTAAACGTAGCAAGGAACATTGTTCTGTTTGTTTCATTTTTTTCTCTTTCTCCTTACCACTCCTTTTCTTCCGCACTAGTCACCTTCCCTGTAGAATGTTTTCCACTGAAATCAAGATGAAAGATAGTCAAGAAGAAGAAAAGGGCCAGGAACTACAGCAGGAAAGGAAGAGTGAGAGCAGAGAAGGAAAGAGACTAAGGACACAATCTGCAGCCAAAACCCTACACAGATCACAAGCACATACCCTTCGCTGGGGCCGCTGCTCAGCCCATAGTGGCTCCCAACACACAGAGCTGGCCTTGAAAATATGCCACACAGCACAGGTGAGCCAGAGCATCTGAAATGGACATCCCGCGTGATCAAAGTTGGCCTGTGTGCTTCATACTGCAACATCAGGAAAATAGGATTCACATTTGTAGCCTAGACTTTTCTACTTTTCAAGGCACTTAAGAAAAGCATTTAGACACACACAAGACAACCACTGGAATCACTCATCTCTACATGATGCGGTGAGGGGTAGAAGGAAAACTTGGACTTTTTTACCTTGTATCTTTTTGTATAAAATAAGTGGGGTTGACTTCTTTATGTGCTTTTCAAATTTTCTATAAGAAATGACTTACTTTAAGCCGGGCGTGGTGGCGCACACCTGTAATCCCAGCACTTTGGGAGGCTGAGACAGGAGAATCGCCAGTTCAAAGCCAGCCTCACAATGGTGAGGTGCTAAGCAACTCAGTGAGACTCTGTCTCTAAGTAAAACAACAAAACAAAGTTGGCTCAGTGGTCGAGTACCCCTGAGTTCAATTTCTGGTACCAAAAAAAAAAAAAAAAGAAATAACTTACTTTGAATTTTAAAGTAAATAAATATTCTTTTTTTATAAAGTTGTTCCCTCTGCCCCTCACTCACCCCTGGCATAATATCATTTAATCTTCTCCATTGCCCAATGAGGTAAGCTGGGTGAATGTAGCTCAGGATCCAGGGTCACCCAGACTTGAGGCTAATCCCTTTTTTCAAATCTTCCAGGTATGAAATCTCAGTGAGTGATTTAATCTATACCACAGACATGACAATAGTACCCATTAGATCAAATACAACATATAACCCTTGTTAAAATGCTTGGCACACAAAGAACACTCAGTAATTAGAAGTTATCATTGTTGTTATTACTATTATCACAGTTTCTAGTACTATGATTATTATAAGAGAACTTAAAAGATAAGTCTAGAGCAGCACAGCTAGCACCTGCCCAGGCCAAAACCAGAACGAATCTGTTTGGTAGCCACCATACAGCACATAACACGGCCTTTATCATCCATCATTGAGTTCAAGATTTTCTAAATATACCTGTTTGGCTCTGGAACAGTCTACAAAGGGATGCACACTGATCTGGCCTCCCACCAGAGAGGAGACCTAGGAACAACAGCGAAGCCAGTGTGGGACCAGTCGGTGTCCATGGCTTGGGAGCAAACACCATGTTCCTGGAAGTTAGGAGTGACCCCTGATCTCTGTATGATGTTGGACAATTTCCAAATACCTTCTAATACATTATTCCACACTATCTTCACTACAATGCAATTAAAAAAACAAAAACAATCTTCGTCCCATTTTTCAACTGAAGAAAAAACTGGAGACTCATCAAATTGATTTTCTCGAGGCCATAAGACTAGCACAGAAAGACATGGCTTGGACTCCATATTGGGCACCGTTTCTACTATACCTCAAATGTTTTTTACACTTCTAATTCCAAAAAGAAAAGAGTTTTCCATTTCAGCTCCCCGCACCCCTCTACCACCAACACACACACTACTACTGCCCGCTCCAAGACTGGGAAAGCTCAGGTAACGACAAGTAGCAGCAAAATCGCCCAATGCTCCTTGGAGTCCTGACAACGTTGACAAAGTCCTTGGCAGGCCCTTCTGTTTTCGTGATCAATGGTACTGAAGCCAGGAACAAGCCTTGCTGGCTCTGAGCTGATCCCTACCGTGAAAATGCATGCAAGTATACACATTCGTTTATATTCTGAGCACAGAGGATGAAATAATTCTGCATCGTGTCCATTTTTGTGCTGTTAAGGCATACGGTTGCTTTGCAAGCAAAACAGTAGATCTTTCATTTGTCGGTGACATTCCACAAAGTGCTTATAATTCAGTGTTAGCTTATCAGCCGTCCAATCTCCCACTCTGGGGAATGTGTCAACCATCAAAAGGAGCAGAGGAGGTGTGCTGCATCTTAATGGCTTTCATTTCATCAGACTTACTTTCTTAAGGGCATTTAATCAATGAGGACAAGTAGTAGGCAGATTTTTAAATAAATGTGTCACTTTAGGTTAATCCACAGCACAGTGGAATGTATTTGTTTATGCGACTCCCAAATATGTCTCTCTGTTGCTCAGCAGAATTGATAATCTGTAAATCAAAACATGTTACAAGTAGTTTTAAACTATCCCCCAAGGAATGGCTTTATTTGACCTGCTCGAATGGGAGACATCCAGGAGTTTCAGGGACAAGGGTGTTGAATGTCAAAGCTGCTCAGAATGCTTGAGTGAAATGCCAGTTCCATTTACAACAAAGCTTTCTATTCATTCTTTCTTCCATTCTTTCATTAAACCAGGTGAATAATTTGCTAAAAAGATGTTTTGAGATGACAAAGAGGCTTGCAAAAGATTCAGGGAGGACTGCAGGACTTCACATTTTTTTCTTTGGGCTACTAAGAAATGCAGAAGCAAAGAAAAATTAAAAGTAGGCTGGGTTGATAATGATGGGGCTTGTATCATTTTGCATTGATTATTCCAAGATTCTGGCTTCTGTTTGTTCTCTCTGCTTTTTGCATCTGTAATGTGGCCCAGACAAACAGAAGGGCTGTAATTGTGCAAACTCAGGTCTCATGTCAAATAGAAATTTCTTTGACCATCCGTTATCAGCTATCTGAACTGTCAAAATATGATTGTCATATCTGCTGGCAGTGTATTGGCCAGCTTGGGATGTGAATGTGGTGTTGTTATTTTAAATTGATTTTCTTAATGCTGGCCATAAGCGTGCCCATGTGCAGACTCGCAGGTCTTTTCAGTCCTTTTAACAAAGCTTGAACTGTGTTGACATTTGTCCCCAGGCAGCAGTGTCCATTCAGAGTAGGACCTCTGCTGAGGCTTTTGTTGGAAACACTTAAATAATCTCTCTCTTCTTTCTTTCTTTCTCTTTTTTTTTAACAGAGAATGTTTACCAAATAAGATTGAGACTGTATGATCCTTTTGACACTGCAGCTAACGAAAGTTATTAATATTCTGTGGGCTGCAGAGCAAGAATCTATTTAATGGTTTCAAGAATCATTCAAATCCCAGGCACAGCTTTCACTGCAGCTTTTTATAGATAGGAAAGGATATCCAGCTCTGTGTGTGTGTGTGTGTGTGTGTGTGTGTGTGTGTGTGTATGTGTGACATTGCAGAGGACGCCGGGGGTAGATAAAAGCTCACTGTATTATGTCTCTTTCTCCATTTCTTTACAGACAGCTAAAGGAGAAGCTGGCGCTCTTGGACTCAGAAAGTCATTAAACTGCCAGTGCTTGTGAATGAACATCAGAAGGAAAGACGATGCTCTCCATTTTTATTTTATTTTACTGAAAATGATGACATTTAAATAATGATGCATAATCTCTTTTTAGGCTCAGTAAGGACCCTGCAGGTTTTCAGAACGTTGCCTCTGCCTCCTTAGGGTGCCAGGACCTCAGAGTTTCTAAGACATTTAGGGAGAAAACCTCGGCCCTAAGTGCACCTATAAACATACATAATAGCCAATTTACAAGAAAGACGAGTCAGAATGGATATTCATGTGCCAGCTTGTAGTACAATTCAGCTTTCAATTCTGAGACAAATTAAATTCATTCTTGTGCATCCTAGTGGTAATGTACAATTAGCTTTCAGAAACTGTAATATATTTTCCTATCATATAGGAGCCTGTGGAAATTTCAGGGGTAACCTCTCCAGTCCCCTTAACAGTAATCTTAAGTGTATATCTCCGAAGTTACATAAATCAAACCATTTGGTAAACCGTGTTGTAACCTTTTTAAATATATCTCCCTGTTAGTTTAACATCATTATATCCCATTGTGATGAAAATGGACTTTCTGTATCCAGCGATAATGAAAATAGCCACTTTATGCAGTTGCTGCATGCAATTATCCCGGCTTTTCTCAGACTCTAGAGAAATCTAAGCTAATTGCTTTGGGACTTTTCCTACATTTCCATAAATTCTTTGTTAATTTTTCATGAGTAACTGTTATTGCAGTCGCCCTTAAAGTTCCCATTGTATTCAATAATGTAAAGAAGTCATTATGGAAACAGGAGCAATTTGCTGGTGTCCCTGTCAGAGCTGGACTACTTTTGATCCCTGTGTATTCTCAGGTGAGGTGGGTTTTTATTCTCTTTTGCTGTCTCTTTTTGATACAAGCTGTTCTTCATCCGAATTTACTCAAAGCCAATCTAAAGCAGTCCTGTGTGGTGCACGACCTTGTCATTATAGGACATGAATTGAGTTTGCTTTATCTGACAGTTTGCTCCGGAATTGCTTTTATACCCACTCATCAACCCCAAAGACAAAGAACTGAGTTTTAAGTGATAGAGGAACAATGAATGAGCCAGGTTTCCCAGGGAATGCTCTGAAATTACCTTAGATGTTACATTTGATTTATTGATTGTTTCAAACCCAGAGCCACAATTTCTGTAGCTTCCAGTAAGTGTGACCTAAGAACACTTCAAACACATTGCAGAAATTTTCCAAGATTTTTCAGCCTGATTCTCTTCCTTGAGCAACCTCCGGTATGAGAGTGTGCTCTCTGGATCCACTAAGGGAACACAACCTTCCCTCACTTGTTCTTAGGCAGGGCTGCAGCCCGCCTAGACAAACCTGGTGCTTAAGACACTGAAAGCACACACACGACGAGGGAGAAAAGTTTAGTTTTGATTATTTTGTTCAGAATTAGCGATCAGAAAAATCCAGAAAGACGCTCTCTTACTTTCACAGTACACACAAGGCTTGTGTTTTAAAGTTTTGTATTCAAGATTTATTTCAAGTCACATGGGAGATGAGAGTCAATTCTTCAATCCATTCCCAAGATTTGTGCAGATTGCTATATAGATGTGATACCCTGATAAAAAATGGCATGGAGAGGGGGCAAAAAGGAGTACCTGTATCTCGTCATTACTCTGGGCTTCTGCAGTTTTGGGTATTTGTGGGAAGCAGCTAGCTTTGGGGAAGTTACTCTGCCACTTTCAGCCCACCTTGAACTCTTGGTTGGCGGCTTTGAATGACTGACTTCTAAGAAAAGCACCTGCATGCCCTGTAGTTTATAATCTCTTCTCGAACATTATGAGAAGGAACTTGGCTATATTTAGAGCAAATCACAGAGTGGCTAGACGACACCATACATTTGGGCACAGGAGTGGTCAGTGTAGCAGTTCTTCCCACATTTGCCCTCAGAGCTGACCTTCCATGGTAGGAAGTTAATGAGCTTTCCTTGATGTGGGTTTTTTGTTATCCACAGGTAGCTTTGGCAGCCTCAGTGGGAAAACTGCCCATTTGCAAAAAGGCTTATGTATCAGCAAATGACCAAGTAGACCAAACCCACTGGGAGTCATTCAAATTGTCTAAATCCATTCGTGCTCTCTTAGGGGAAACAGAATAAACAAACATTTTGGCAAGCAAGAATTAAACCTGCCATTTCCCAAGGTCATAAAAGCAAAGTTCTTGGAGACCAATATCTTCCAGGAGTTTTCCCAAGGGGTAACTGTTAACTCAGTAGGCAGTTCAGTAAACATGTTTTAAGTTAAATGGAAACAGAGAGTGGCAGCATTTGGAATATTCTGAATATTTAGTTTAGTATTGAGAAATCCTAAATAGTTCTCAATCTCTGGTGAAGACCAGCCAGTCATTGCTGATACTGCAGGTGTTCTAGCTTCTCACAGGTACAAGCAGGCCTCAGTCACCCTTTCTTCAAATCGCAACCCAGGAGTCCATCCTCTCTTATCTCCCAAATGGCATTAAAGCATTCCTTCTTTAGCAGTTTTGCAATCGATTCCTTCAGGAAATATTATCTTTGGCTATAGAAATGTGTATCAGCTAAATTGTATAACAACACAGTTATGTCATTTAAGGACATTATCAGGAAGGGGCTCTGAAGTCCCTAACCAATTTGTCATTGAAAACTCAAAATTGGATGAGTTTGGAAGTACTCTAACTCAGAAATAAGAAAAGCTGGTTATTGAACAAGAAGATTTTTTTCTTTAACAATGAAATTTACGTAAAACAATTCCTTACATATTAGCATTTTCTCATGTAATCCTCCTAACCATGTGGATTTGGAAGCATAATCCCCATTTTATAGATGAAGAAACTGAAGCTCAGGGAGATCAAATCAATTGCCCAAGATAACATAATGAACAGCAGAGGCAGAATTCCAGCCCGCCTATCACCAACTCTGTTTTCTGCATGCCATATTCAAGTGTCACCTCTGCTATGCCCTTCTGACCTGTATCTTTGACCCTTCCTGACAGAATTGATCACATGGTTCTTGGTCTCCCACAGTATTCTGTGTGAACTTCCTCCATGGTAACTATCATCCTTCATTGTAGTTTTTGTTTGTGTGTGTGTTGGGTAGACTCTGAGTTCCTGATGACAAATGTCTTCCCCTATTCAAGTTTGTGTTCCCAACACCCCGCACCCTGCAATAGCTAGCCTACGTTAAATGTAAGATGACACTGATGCAAAATAAACATACATAAAGATATCAAAGTACTCACATAGATGCATGAAAATTCAAGCAAGATTGAATTTGAATTGAGATTTGACTTTTTAACTACTGTATCAGCCAATATTGGAAGACTTTCTAGCACAGTGTTTTCTAGAATGGGGCGGGGGACAGGACTTTAATAATTACTTTGTTGATTTGCATCAAAATTAGAATGATTTAAAATGGCTTTTCAGCAATACCTAGCAAAATTGTTAATGTAAGCTCCTGCTCTAAACATTTGGCCTTCAAATATACCTGCAAAAGGGTACAAATGAAGCATACAAGAATATTTGCCAAAGTATTATTTATAGTGGACAACAAAACGAAAACATCCTTAATGTCTGCTATATCTGGATCTGGAATGTCCCCCAAAAGTCCATGTGCTTTAGCTTGGTTCTCAGCTTGTCGCTATTGGAAGATGGTGGAAATCTTTAAAAGATATGACCTGGTGAGAAATTTTAGGTTATTGGGGGCTTATCCAGGAAGAGGATTGTGGAAGACTGGTCTCTTTCTCCTTCTTTTTCATACACAGCCATGAGGTGAGCATGTTCCTCTCACTATCCACTCCTGCCATGATGTACTGCCTTGCACAGATCCAGTACCAGTGGGCCAAGTGAGCCCAAATAAACCTTTATTCCTTGTAAGTCAATTGCCTCAGGCATTTTGTTTTGGCAACAGAGGCTGACTAATACAATGTCCTTAAGAAAAAGTGTTGAAATTGTATGATACAGTCTACTATCAGAATATCATCATCTGAATAAGATGTAATCCAGTTGCTTAAAAAAAAAAGACATGGAAAGATATCTATATATGTAGAAATATCTAAAAAGACAAGAATTGATAGTTATGGCTGCCTCTAGGGAGTGGGGAGGTTATGGGGGACTGAGTAGGAAAATTCTTTCCACTTTATATTCATTGGTATTTTAATGATTTTGTAACAATCATATTATATTAGATCATAAATGCAAACTTATGTGGAATTAATGAATGACGTTTTGGAAAAGGCTGTACAGTGTCTGTTTCCATGAATGCCTCCTCACCTAATGGCCTATAACTTTTTAAGAGACAATATGGTATTCAAACAAACACCAGGAGATTCGGGGTCAGAGAAATCAAGAGTTTTGTTTCAGATTCACTATATAAACTTATGAAAATTATACCTAACTTATCAGCTCCTTGTTTCTTCATGTACAAAGCACAAAATATAACTCACCTCATAGGAGTAATGGTAGGGGTCAGTGAATTAATAAATATGAAACATGTAACTCAGCGCCTGGCAAGTATTAGGTAGGGGTCCCTAATAATTATGATTGATGCCCTATTCTCTTTGACTCCCAAAGGCAGTAATTTTATTTATCAGCCTTCTCCCCATGAATGGAACTTGGACGCTCTAAATTAGAAAGCAAATCTAACTAGTTGATTTTGCTACATATAGTGAACTACAGAAAAGATCTGAAAATCAATAACTTCACCCTATAACTTCAGTGACTTGCCTAATTAGCCCCATCCTTACCTTTGCCCCAAAGCCCAGCCTTACCTAGGCTAATCCTGACCCTTCTTGGGGAGGTGTTTTATAGACTGAGAGAGCACCAGGAAAGGCCTTGAGGGGGCCAATGAGACCCCTCCCGGTTAGGCAGCTTTCCCAGCAGGACAGGCATGGCTTTTCTGAAGCCAAGCAGGGTGCCCAGGCCTTCATTTGCATGTCAATCCCCTTTCACTGTGCAGTGATTTGGTTGCTGCTAGTCTCCCAGCTCTGGGAACCAACCGAAAGGTTTGTGTTTGCTTGCGAATGCCTGCCATTCTCTTTGCTTTGCTATCTGTCACCTCGAATGGTGAGGGTTAGACAAACAGTTCCTTGATCTGTTTAAAGGAAAACTACCCCTGCCCAAACAAGGCCAACTTGGATTTTCTCATCCCAGGGATAATGATAAAGAGATTGGACTTTGGCCTGTGAATCCAAATCCAGGGCCTATTGAGGGATTGAAAGAGAATTCACTTTTCCTTAAAAGTGGTCACCAAATTAAATGGAGAAAAGGCTTTGTTTAGGTTTGGGTTTGTTTTCCAGCTCCTCTGGAGCCTGGCTTTCCTGCATTCTGACTGCCCAGGTCAGCAACCAGAAAGTGCCTCCCTTGCAGCTGGGCCTCCATACTGCTTTCCTGGCTGAGTACAGGCCCAGGCATCATCCTAACTATACCAGTCAACTAGAAAACCAGTATTCTGGTGCACCAGTGAAGAGAGGGGAGAGGGAAGGAAAACAGGGCAACTTTTAGGCTATTAAAGCATCCCTCACACAGTTCTTGGCTGTAATGGGCTCCTCAGGAAAAGGAAGCAAGTCGTCAAAGCAAAGAGTGAAAACTCCTGCTCGCTCAGAGTGCTGCTGCACCTCTACAACCTCCCTGGCTCCAACTTTCCAAGCCCTGGCTGCAAAATGAAATGCCGTGTGCATCCATGTGTTCTCAGAGCCACCATTATTTCCTGTGACCAGGAATCTTCAGTGCCGCCACGCAAGAATGGCGCTTTACTTAAAGATACTGCGTTATGTTAAGCAGACAGTCTGTCATTATTTAGCAGCCACACTATACTGTGGATGCAGTCCTGTTGTTTTTATTAAAGGGGTTGTCAGGATCTATAATTCACACATCATTAAGCGCTTCATTAAGAAGACAGCAGCCCTGTGGGCCCTAAACTTGTAGCAGTTTGAAGACAAAGCAAGTAAACACTCTCCTTATCTGAGCCAAGGAGACACACTCCTCCCCCTTCATCCCTGAGAGTGTCTCAAAAAAAGTGCTGTTTTCTAGGAAAGAGCTTTTTAACTCTGAAGCATAAATGTGTAAAACATATTCACTTAAAACTGATTTGATTTAAGTTAAAAGCATTACTTTGCAATGAGCTGCGCGATCCCACATCATCCATCAAAACCAAGCCATCACGGGCTGCAGTGTGCAGTTCCTTAAGCATTTTCATATGCCCTAGCCTTTTTGTGGAATAAAAAGCAAGACCATGAAATGAACAGAAGGGAAAACATCAAAAAATTTGTACATGGTGCATGACATGGTATTCCTCTGACATGGGTTTTACTAAGCATCATTTATATAAACAATGGAACCAAATCCTGTTTTCTTTCATGATGCATGTTTTCTCAGCAGTAGGATTGCAGACCTTGAAATGCAATATGGGAGCTCTGGTTTCCTAGTGAAATCATATGGTTGGTCTGTTTCCTCAAAATAAATGTGCCATATGGAACCAGCCCTAGGCCAACCCTAGATCAAACTGAGAAATAGCTCAAGATTCGCCACTTCACTGAACCAACCAACACAGCCAATATAGAGGGCAGTGTTTTTTCAAATGCAGCCTTGATTATTGCTTCAGACCCTTTCTACTGGGTTCTATATATTAGATGGCTCTGACGTTTTGTTTGAAGACAGGATTCTGTGGCTAAAATAAGTTAGAAATGCTTGTGAATGGAATGTCTTGACTTTTTTTTTAGCCCAATCAAAACTTCCCTGTTGCTGTGGTTTGAACATATCCTGCAAAAGTTCATGTGTTGGGCTGCGTACAGTGGTGCAACAACTTAGTGAGACCCTTTTTCAAAATAAAATTAAAAGGGCTGAAGATGTAGCTCAGTGGTAGAGCCCTTGCCTCTTATGGGTGAGGCCCTGAGTTCAATCCCCAGTACAGGAAAAAAAAAAAAAGGGATTATGGGTGGATTGGAAACAATCCACAAATTCATATGTTAATAGTTTGGAGGTGGCACCTTCAGAGGTGATTAAGATTAGATGAAATTGTGAAGGTGGGACTCCCATGACGGCATTAGTGACTTCATAAGAGAAACAGAGCTAACCCCTGCTCTTTCTTGCCATGTGATATCCTCCACCATGCTATGATGTGGCAAGCACACCCTCACCAGATGCACTGGCATTTCCATGCTCTTAGAATTCCTAGCCTCCAGAACTGTGAGCTTAAAAAAAAAAAATCTTTGTTCTTTTTAAATTATCCAAACTGTGGTGTTCAGTTATAGCAATTAAATGCTGACTAAGACATCTGTCCTTATTGCCTTTTTTCTTGGAGCTGTACTATAGATACTGGCTAAATAACTATGCCACGATAGAGCTAATATGTAAGTATAGTATTCACATTTATGCTCTGGCATAAAGAAATTTTGCCATAGGGATGGAGTATAGAAGAAGCTGCCCGGTGCTTGAAATTATAGCACCTCAGCAATTGTTGAAACAGTGATTTTCCATGTGTGATGCCAGACCAGACCAGCTACATCAGGATCACCTGAGAATTTGTTAGAAATGCATTTTCTCAGACCTACCCCAGACCTATTATATCAGAAAGTCCAAGATTATGGCCCAGAGACCTGTGTCAGCTCTCCAACATCATTTTGATGCACATAAAAGTTTGAGAATCAGTTGGGCACAGTGGTGCACACCTGTAATCCCAGGAACTCGGGAGGCCGAGGCAGGAGGATTGTAAGTTTAAGGCTAGCCTCAGCAATTTAGTAAAACTTTGTCTCAAAATAAAACATAGAAAGGATTGGACATAGAGCTCAGTGCCTTAGTGGTAGAGTACCACTGGGTTCAATCTTCAGTCCAAAAAAAATAAGAGCACCACTGATGTAGATCAGTATTTTAAGTTGCCTGGGAAGTGAATCCTGAGATGAGGTTTCTCTTAAGAAAGTGATCTGTTGAGAATGTGTTCTCCATAGAACCTGTAAGAGAGGAAGTGGAGCAAGATAAATAAGGGGTAGGAGCACAGCAAACATGGAAGATTTCAGGTAGAAGCCTTAGCCTAATACACAGGAACACAAACCACAGAGCAGAGCTATCCCCTCTAGAGACAAGCAGCCGACTTTACCAATATAAACCCTTCTTAGACACTGACTGGGGAGGAAGAGATCTCCCATCTGCTGAGGGAAGTTCTCTGCAGAAGGAAAAGTTGGCTGTCATTAGCAGCCAACACAGTCACAGTAGCTTAGGGATGGAGTGGTGCTTTGATTTGAATGTGTCTCCAGTGCAACAGTGTTGCGAGGTGTTTAGTTCACAAGGGCTCCACCCTTATGGATGAATTAATGCCAATTATAAAAAGGCTTGAATCTGTGAGTTTGTTCTTTTTCTCCCTCACCCCACTGTCCCTCCTTCACCCTCTCACCTCCCATCATGGGATGCTACAACAAAAAGTCCCTCGCTAGATGTTGGCACCTTACTATTGGATTTCCCAAACTCCAGAACTGTGAGAAATAAATAGCTTTTCTCTGTAAAGTACTTGATCTTTGGTATTCTCTTACAGCAATATTAAACAAATGAAGACAGGGGTCTAGGTGAGCACTGCTACCATCAATATGTAAGATCAGCTTCAGAACTGTACATGTTCCACTGCCCTTACTCTGAAACAACTGGAGAAGGGCTCACCCACCACTCTCAGTACACATGACAATATCCAGCATGAAAATATGAAGTGGGAAAGAGCTTAAACTTCAATTTAGCCCCGAAGAATCACCAGAAACCTAATCCATCTCAGTCATCTTTCAGTAATATTCACATTGCAATAAACTTGATTTTAGGACATGAAGTTACAAGCCTCCAGACAAAGTCTGAGAAGCTCGTTTGACATGTTTCTTCCATATCATCTGAATTTTGGAAGCCCTATATCTATTTCTCCATTTGTGAATGAAGGCACCCTGCTTTCTCTTGGGGTACTTACCTGCTCCACATTGCATGCTGGACTTGCTGAAGCTGCAAATCGCTGGCTGTCTTCTGCTACACAAGGGATTGGAATGTGACCCATTCTGGAGTTGACCCATTGCTTTCCTTAAAATTAAAATCTTTCACAGAAGTGACTGAATCTTGAAGAAACTCTTTATCAGTTCTGCCACCCAAGCCCCCACAGGGCCTTCTTGA
Organism: Xerus rutilus; assembly: GCA_028644305.1. Lineage (NCBI taxonomy): Eukaryota > Metazoa > Chordata > Mammalia > Rodentia > Sciuridae > Xerus > Xerus rutilus. The sequence continues at coordinate 98,963,605 of CM053405.1, read as the reverse complement.
ACAAAATGATTCTTTTTTTTTTTTAGTCATAGATGGACACAATATCTTTATTATTTTTTTTATGTGGTGCTGAGGATCGAACCCAGTGCCTCACGCATACAAGGCAAGCACTCTACCACTGAGCTACAATCCCAGCCCCACAAAATGATTCTTAATTCCTATACAACCTTTCAGCCTCATACTCTGCCAACAGATTTTCTTTTGCTTAGGTTAGTTTCTTGTTGCTTTCAAAGAAAGAATGCTGACTGATACAAGTTCACAAATTCCTTGAGTTTATTCATTTTTAAATTGTTTTTAAATTCTGTTATAAAATTCTGTTCACATTGTTATTACTACATAAGATAGCACTCCAAAACTTAGTGATATAAAAGAGCCATTTTAATATTCTCATAGATTCTATGAGTCAGGACACAGCTAGGCTGGTTTATCTCTGCTTTCAAATGTCTGAGACATCAGCTTGGAAGACTCAGATGCCTGGGGTAAAGGAAAGGACTGGAATCATATAGAGATATTTTTTGTGACATGTCTGAAGCCAGAATATGGATGATTCAGAGGCTTAGTGTTGCTGATCTTTGGACCATAAAACCTACCTATAGCCTTTCCATGTGACCTGTGCTTCCTTATAGGATAGCTGTAACTTCTTCAGTTATGGCTCAAGACTCCAAAATAATTATCTCGCTAACAAAACAGAAGCTGATTGTCTTTTATAACTTGGGTCTCAGAAATCACATAGCTTCATTTTCTATGCATTCTGTTGTATATGAATGAGCTATAAGTCTACCCTAGAATCAAGGGAAAGTGATAAAATTTTCACCTCTTGATGGGGAAGTGTAAGCAAATTTGTTGACAAGTTTTTAAATAGCCATAATAAAGCATATAAAGTAAGTACTTATATATTGTAAGAATACAGCTAAATAAAGTTTAAATATGTACCCACTCATGCACATCTATCAAAATGTGAAACTTTAGTCCCCTTGAAGTTTCCCTCATGTTCTTCCAGTCAATACCCACAATGCTTTCAGGGGGCAATGATTGTTCTGACTTCTATGGCCATTAATTAGTTTTGCCTGTTTTTAACACCATTTAAAGTGAATCATACCATATACTCTTTTGTGTCTCTTTCTCTGCCCCGGTCATGTTTTGATTCAACATCATGATTATGAGATTCATCCACATCATTGTGTGTGTTACTAGTTTATTCATTATTATTCCTGTGCAATTTTCCATTATATGACTGGACTCCGATTCTTGTTATCCATTCTCCTGTTAAGGAGTTTTTTAATTATTTCCAGTTTGGAGGAGTTATGGATAACTTGACATCTAAAGACCCATTTGTAACATCAAAAAATGTTAATGAACCCCCTCTGTGTTCTACTAGCTATTGATCTAAATGGTACATAATGCTAATAAAAAGCAGTTTTATGACCCCTATCACATTTTTAATTTCTTCTAATAGCATATACATATTTAACATAGACATGTGTCTGTATTATTCTTCTCATAGATAACACTTAAGAATAGCATGGGTTCATGGACAGCTTTGCAATAATCTGTGCTTTCTACTCCCACCCTGAAGAGTTTGTGGCTATAAGAGAAAGAATAGCAACTATTGGGAATTTACCCTTGAGATCTTTTAGATAAAAATTTTAGCTATCCATTTTCAATTCCTTCAGAGCCATAAGCTATAATAATCACACCAAAAAGTAGAGTTCATAATCATCATCCATTTGTCATGCTTCCTTCTATGTCTCTGAATTAAATGTTTTTATCCTGCCTGTGCAAGTAAGCTGCAGAGTTGGCTAATGCTAAATAGAGTTATACGTGCCAAGAGTGGCTACTTCTGCAATTTCAAAAACAGGATCAATTTCATTTTCAATAAAATTTGAATTTAGTGCATTCAAACTAAGATAACATAAATCAGATATAAATAAGAATCTATTTTGGAATTATAGTAATCTCTCCTTTCCTGCTCTTTTGTTTTCCATGCTACTGGAATTCAAAAATATTAAATCGAACCCAGTGCCTTGCACATGCGAGGCAAGTGCTCTACCACTGAGCCAGAGACACTGGGTTCAATCCTCAGCACCACATAAAAATAAATAAAATAAAGATATTGTGTCCATCTACAACTAAAAAAAATTTAAAAATATTAAATAGAATATTCCAGAAATAAAAAATTCATGTTTTAAATTACACATCATTTCTAATAGCATAATAAAATTTCTCAACATTGCTCCATACTGCCTGAGTGTGAATCACCCTTTTGTCCAATGTGTCCACTCTCTATATGCTATTGACCTGTTCATCACTCAGTATCCTTCTTGATTATCAGATTACAGTGCCTGTGTTCAAGGAACCCTTATTTTGCTTAGTAATGGCACCCGAGTACAAGAGTAGTGATATGCCAAAGAGGAACCATCAGGGGCTTCCTTTAAGTTTCATTTCACATCATCACAAGAAGGAAGATGAGTACAATACAAGATATCTTGAGAGAAAAACCATATTCCCTTTTATTATAGCATATATTATTATAATTATTCTGTTTCATTATTGATCATTGTTAATCTCTTACTATACCTAATTTATAAATTAAACTTTATCAGAGATGTGTATATAAGAAAAATCATAGTATAAGGGTTCAATACTATGGATCATGACTGGAAATTATCCCCCCCGGGTAAATGGAAACCACTATATTTTTTCAGAATGACCTTCTAGTATTTGGAACTAGTTTTTAGAGGCATCCCCACCACATTTCTCTCTGCTCATTATATTGAGGTTAGCTCTGACTGAATCACTGAAATGAGTTTTCTGAGATGTTTACTCCCTCCCTCTGACATTTTCCCACTCTTCTATCTCACTGCCTTTTAGGCTTTTATCCTTGAATTTGGTTGTTTTAGAGACCTTTCACCTCAGGACAAAGAAAGCTGTAGAAACAACCCTTCGTCACATCTCTTCAGCTTTTGCTTTATCATTGCTAAAGTCACTGTAGTCAAGAAGTGAGGAATAAGAAAAAACTGTATAGAATGTTTTATGGGACTGCACACAAAGAATGCTAAATAAAATGGATGATGTTGTATTGTATACTTTGATATGAACCTAAGAATGCCAGGGAGAACTTAATTGATTGATGATATGCCAAAGATCCATTTGAATTGTGCTAAGCTCATTCATTTCAGTTTTGCTGACAATCTGAACAGCATATTTGTTAGCACAAAGTCAGTCTCTGGGTAAATGTACTGTCAGCAGTGATATTCTACAGTCTTTTGAGGTGAGATGTGAAAACTTCTATGAACATTTTTTAATGTAAATAAATCTAAATTTAAAAATTTTAAAGCCTTCCCCCTCATCCCCTATTGGCATGTGTAGGTGACTGATATAGCTCTCTCTTTCTCTTTAATCATTGTGGCTATTTCATGTTTTCATAGTCTCCAGGGGAACTACTATGCTGAAATACACACACACACATATAATTTATACATATACATATATATACACATGTGTGTATGGATATATATACATATATATATATATAAAATGTAGTGATATGAGGGGTTCTAATGGGGGAAATTCTTTTGCTGACAATAAAATACAGACAAATACTTCACTTTGACTTTAATTCATGGGTCACAAATCATGAAACAGACTGTGTTTAATTCATCAAAATAACGCTTGCTATAAAATTGCGACTAGTGCAAGGATATCATTAACCCTCATTAACAAACAATGGCTGTTTTCTTCTCCCTGAATCACCTCAAGATTCTATTCTATTTTCATGAATTGGCCCTTAATTTTCCACTGATATGTTTATGTTATGCAAGGTCTGACAAGAAGAGATTTCTGAAATATCCTTATTTTTCTTCTAAAGAGCCTCCTGAATGATTACTGCATTTGCTCATCAGAAAATAATGTATGAGACTGTTTTAATATTTGCCACTAAAAGGGACTCAAAAGAAGATTGGGTTGCAAAGCACTATATAGATTCAATGTGATTCCAATTAAAATCCCAGCATCATTCCTCATAGAACAGAAAAGGCAATCATGAAATTCATTTGGAAGAATAAGAGACCCAGAACAGCCAAAGCAATACTTAGCAAGAAGAGTAAAGCAGGAGGCATCACAATACGAGACCTTAAACTATACTACAAAGCTATAGTAACAAAAACAGCATGGTACTGGCACCAAAATAGACATGTAGACCAATGGTACAGAATAGAAAACACAGAGACAAACCCACATAAATACAGTTATCGTATACTAGACAAAGGTGTCAAACATGTACATTGAAGAAAAGATAGCCTCTTCAACAAATGGTGCTGGGAAAACTGGAAATCCATATGCAGCAAAATGAAACTAAACCCCTATCTCTCACCCTGCACAAAATTCAACTCAAAGTGGATCAAGGGCCTGGGAATTAGACCAGAGACCCTATGCCTAATAGAAGAAAAAGTAGGCCCAAATCTTCATCATGTCGGCTTAGGACCTTACTTCCTTAACAAGACTCCTATAGCACAAGAAGTAAAATCTAGAATCAATAAATGGGATAGATTCAAACTCAAAAGCTTCTTCTCAGCAAAAGAAACAATCAATGAAGTGAACAGAGCTGATATTCTGGGAACAAATCTTTGCCATATGCACATCCGATAGAGCACTAATCTCCAGGATATATAAAGAACACAAAAACTTAACATCAAAAAAACAAACAACCCAGTCAATAAATGGGCCAAGGGGCTGAACAGACACTTCTCAGAAGAAGATATACAATCAATCAACAGACATATGAAAAAATGTTCAACATCCCTAGCAATTAGAGAAATGCCAATCAAAACTACTCTAAGATTTCATCTCATACCAGTCAGAATGGCAATTATCAAGAATACAAACAACAATAAGTGTTGGCGAGGTTGTAGGGGAAAAGGTATGCTTATATATTGCTGGTGGGACTGCAATTGGTACAACCAATCTGGAAAGCAGTATGGAGATACCTTAGAAAACTTGAAATGGAACCACCATTTAACCCAGCTATCCCACTCCTCGGTCTATACCCAGAAGACTTAAAAACAGCAACTACAGTGATGCACCCACTTCAGTGTTTATAGCAGCTCAATTCACAATAGCTAAACTGTGGAACCAACCTAGATGCCCTTCGATAGATGACTGGATAAAGAAACTGTGGTATATATACACAATGGAATATTATTCAGCAATAAAAGAGAAAAATTATGGCATTTGCAGGTAAATGGATGGAGTTGGAGAACATCATGCTAAGTGAAGCAAGCCAATCCCCAAACACCAAATGCCAAATGTTCTCTCTGATAAGTGGATGCTGATCCATAATGGGGGAGGAGACACAGGAAGAATGGAGGAACTTTAGTCAAAGGGGAGGGAGGGAGCAGGGGGCATGGGGACAGTAAAGATGGTGGAATGCGATGGACAACAATGCCATAGGTTCATGTATGACTGGCATATATAGTGTGATTCCACGTCACGTACAACCAGAGAAATAAAAAGTTGTGCTCCATCTGTGTACAATGAATCAAAATGCATTCTGCTATCATGTATACGCATTCTGCTATCATGTAGAATAAATATATTTAAAAAAAGAAGATTGGGCTGTTCCCCATCTTCCCAGCTGTACCCTACAATCACTGCGTATGCACACACACACACACACTCAATCTTGCCTCTGGCCTCAGTCTTAGCTCAGAAGTAAGATTTTTGGAAGGAAGAGTTTAAGTCTACTGACATTAGTTATGTGGCCCTTCACCTGGAAGGAGTAGCCAGGGAGCATGTGAGTTATGTTTCCTGATACAACATTGATTCACCCATTTTAATGTGGTAAACCCAAGCCTGGACAACTTCTCATACCATGGAAAATGTGACTTGATATCCCTAAATATCAGCTAGCAGCTCTGGGCTTAATTGCAGCAGCTTTGATGCTTGTACCAAATTTATAGTTATGTTGATTTTGAAGTGTTTTCAAGATGCTCAGCAATTGCACAAAGATACTTGATTATAAAAATCAAGGAAGCTATTCCAGAACCATAAATAATAATAAAATGTAGCATTTTTGCTTTGTACCAACAAAGTAGAAAGTACCTGAGGCATGTTTGCACATTTCAAAGATTTATAGGTCTTAATACTTCAAAGGTTTATTCTTTCAATAGGGTATTTTTAAATACTTAATGTAATATGACTTTACCAGCCTTGGTGGGAGACTGCATGAAACATATTTAGCAGAAAAGAGGAATGCCTCTATGTTTTTCTATGTGTTTTAGTTTTGTTCCCTAACTAGAGAGCACCTTGGCTTCTTAGAGTTTGAATACATATATTCAAATATACAGGGGCTGGGATTGTAGCTCAGCGGTAGAGCACTTGCCTCGCACGCGTGAGGCACTGGGTTCGATCCTCAGCACCACATATAAATAAATAAATAAAATAAAGCTATTAAAAAAAAAAAAAAAAAAGGGGCTGGGGTTATGGCGCAGTGGTAGCGTGCTCGCCTAGCATGCGGGAGGCACTGGGTTCGATCCTCAGCACCACATAAAGATAAAATAAAGATATTCTGTCCACCTATAACTAAAAAAATAAATATTTAAAAAAAAAACAAATATACATATATATATATAGTGTGCATATAAATATATGTAAGTATATGTGTATATAATAGATATATATGCTATATGTAAATATAAAATGCCACTCAAACTGTTTATCCCAATGTTATATTCCAAACAGCCTCCCTATATGAAGATCTTGATTGGGTGGCTATTGGTTCTTTCATTTCTGAGACCAGGCATTTACAGTCATTCCAGATTCTTTGCTTTTTTTCCTTGTTTTCTTTTTCTTTTTTTTCAAATTTTGAAAACTCAACAGATACATCTATAGTAGAATATGTTCTGGTGACATTTTCAAAAGACACATCAAAATAATTTTAATGACTTGGGAAAATGATAATTTAATAATATTGAGCAACGATGTCACAATGTAAAACTATTTCCTGGACAAAGCCATCCATTTACAAGCCATGCACAATTTCCCATCCCATTGTTTGAGCCTCACTCAAAACCCAGAGAAATCGCTCAGGGCTTGTCTTATTTGGCAATCATCAATAATTGAGCTTAGTTTGGAATCTGGCCTAAAAGATGTCAATTATATTATCTCTTTCACTAGAATTCTATTTATATTGTCTTTTCTCCATTTTTATTGTTAAATTTACATATGGTAAAATTATCCTCTTAAATGTACAATGTTATGAGTTTTGGCAAATGCATAGAGCCATGTCACTACACTAAATGAGGCTGCAGAACATTTGCATCATCTCCCTAAAACAATTCCTTAATACTACTCTTCTGTAGACAATGTCCTCACTCCTAACTGCTGGTAATCACTGATCTGTTCTCCACTCATAGTTTTTCCTTTTGGAGAATGCTATGTAAATAGAATCATAAAGTATGTCATCTTTGAAACTGGCTTAATTAGCATAATGTACTTGAGATTAATTCATCTTGTTATATGTATCAACAGGTAATTCCTTTTTATTACTAAGTAGTATTCCATTGTATTGAATTACCACAATTTATCCATTCCCAATTGAAGGACATTTGGGATTTTTCCAGTTGGAAGAAATTATAAAGAAAGCTGCTATGAACATTTGCATAAAGGTTTTATTAGTCATTTCATTGGGAAGAAGTGGAATTTCAGCTTCATATGGGAAGCATGTATCAAACTTTATAAGAAATCAACAAACTGCTTTCCAGTAGTAGCCATACCATTTCTTATCCCCACCACAATGTATGAAAGTTTTGATTATCAGGCATCTTTGCCAGTTTTTTTTTTCTTAAAGTCATTCTGATAGGTGTGTAATACTAACTTTTCCTGGTTTTGTTTAACATTTCTCTAATAACTAAAAGTACTGAGCTTCTTTTCATGTGTTTATTTGCCATCCATATATATTGTTTGGTAAAGTATTTTCAAATTTTTGTTCACATTTTAAATTAGGTTTTTCAATTATTATAGTATAGTCTTCTGTCATCTTCTCCCTCTTCTGCTCCCCCTCCTCCTCATCTCCTCCTCCTCATCCTCCTTCTCCTTCTTCTGTCCTAAGGATTGAACCCAGGGCCTCACACATGCTAGGGAAGTGCTCTATCACTGAGCCACATTCTCAGCCCTTGGAGTCTTGAGAATATTTTTACATATTCTGGATACAAGTTTTGGTTGGTGTACATCTAGCAGATATTTTACCCCAGTGTGTGGCTTGTCATTTCATTCTCTGAAGTGTGTCTTTTGTAGAGGAAAATAATTAATAATTAATATTTCACTTAAATAAGAAGTCCCAATTTATCAATTGTTTTTCTTTTAGAGGTTGTGTTTCTAGGGTCATAGCTAAGAATGCTTTGCTTAACCCAATATCTAAACAGTTTTATTCTATAGTTTCTTCTAAAAGTTTTGTAGTTTTATATTTCATCTTTAGATCTACGATATATTTCTAGTTAATTCATGTAAAAATTGTCTCATTGGAATTTGAACCAGGTACAGAAGGAAGTTGTGAATTGATAGAGGACTTCTAAATGTATGATCTTTTTAAAAAATATTTTTTTGTTGTAGAGGGACACAATACCTCTATTTCACTTATTTATTTACTTTTATGTGGTGCTGAGGATGAACTCAGTGCCTCACACATGCTAGACAAGCTCTCTACCACTGAGCTACAACCCCAGCCCTAAATGTATGATCTTGATGAAGATTTGGGTATAGTGCATGTTGCACAAGCTTAATAAGTAAAAAGAAGCAGAAATGAGAAAGATTATGTAATCTGAGAAGTGATAAGTGTCAATTTGGGTCTTGAATTTCCAATTCTACTTCCCCTTGTCCTGTCGTTTTCCTCTTGTTTATGTATACACATGAGATTGCCTTTGGGAATTCTTAAATTATCCCTTACTCTGCTTCCTGAGTTAGCATTAGTGGATTTGTTATCTTTGCCAACCAAAGAACTTTAATATGAACAACTTTATACCCAGTATGATAGTCTTAACTGAATGTGTGTATTTATGTGTGTGTATGTATGATTTTAAATAATACAACTCAGGCATTTGAAGAAAAGTTGTGTTTTCTTTCTTTTGTCTGAACTACAAGTCTCTCTTCTCTAGCACCCCAGTGTAGGCTGGGAAAACATTTACTAAGTGTCCTGCCAGAGTTAGCAATTAATTGGATCTTATAAACTACATGGTTCTTTAAGTAATATTGGATAGAAATGCTGATCTCTGAGATAACCTCTCTCTTCTTGTCTGCAGAACAAGGAACTGGTTGAAAGGCTTACTGACCTCAGGGCAGATGAGATGAGTCAGATTCTTCCAGTTTGAGGTCTCCCCTGTGTCTGGTAAAATGACCTCACCATCTGGATGCTTCCAGCCCCAGTACCATTTATCTGTAACTGGTGGGTCTTACCAGCTGGTCCCTTAGCTTAAATGAGCCTAGTGTTCTAGACTCCTCTTAGGTGTGCCAGTTCCCACCCAGCCCCAGCTTGAGTTGTTAGCTGTACATCTATTATAACCGAGGCTCCTGATCTCCACCCTGCTAACCTATCTGACAATCTCCACCATCACACTGAGCTACTTCCAGGTCCTGCTTTGCCCTGTAGGAACCAAAGGAGTTTGAGCCAAAATCTCACATACATAATCCTAAAGGCCATAATTCTAAATATTGAAATCCTGAAAGATCAAAATCTCTAGTCTAAAGTCCCAAAAATATAATTTTGGAAAAAATAATTTTAAAATATTACTTAAAAGATATAACGTTTATATTTGAAGCATAAACATTCAGATATACAAACAATAGTTGCATGGTTTTAACAGTTATGAACAGATGATTCATATTCATAAAGAAATATTTTTAAAAGCAAAAAGTGTGAAAGACTATCACTAAGGTTGGTAATTATGTGCAACCAGCTTAATAATTGCAGTTATCTGAAATACCATAACAGACAACCTTAGTCTTCCAAAGATCAATATCACAATGGGTCTCAACTGCATAGGCAGTTGTCCAAAGAGCTGAGATCTAGAGAAATTTTATCTTTCCTAAATGCAGTTGTAAAAAAGGACATCTTTCCATTTATTTAGGAAGTTTCAATGTTTTTTATGTACACACACAATGCTTACACACAAAATTAATGTTGTAATAATGCACTTTTTTTTTCCTTTGGTGCTAGGGATTGAGCCCAGGGACTCTTTCCACTGAGCTACATCACCAGCCCTTTTTATTTTTTATTTTGAGATAGGGTCTCACTACGTTGAAGAGACTGGCCTTGAACTTGCAATCCTCCTCCCTCAGTCTCCTGTGTTGCTGGGATTACAGGTACCTGCCACTGTGCCATGAACTTATTCTGCCCAATAATGCAGGAATAAATTTACAATAAAATGCATAAAATGAATTAGAACTTTCTAAAAATCTTTACACAATTTATACCTCCAGTCTTGGAAATGATATAAAGATGAAATATCATAGCAAGTTGTAGAAAAATAATGCTGAAAGTTCAGTGAGGAAAGAAAAACCAAGGAAATCCAACATGAAACAGTGTTATCACAGGGATGGATCACATGCAATTGCACAGAGGCCATGTGTAAGAGATGGTCAGATTCACAATCATTGAAAAAGCTGATTTTTTTTTCTTTTAAGGCATGTCTCTCCTCAAAGAATACTTTCACATTCATTTTCAACATGCACTGCTCTTTTTGAAATTCTTGTATGATTCAATATAAACCAACATAAGCGTTCCTTATTAAATCTTCCCATTTTCTGTGCCATGCTTCCATGTTGTTTTGGTTACTTGGAAACCCATCCCACACTCACATATGCACCACAAACTTGACAGAAACTACTAGAGATTGAGCAGTAATATCCTTGTCTTAAAAATCTTCTTATCCTACCATGCACATAATTATTTCTTTAACCAGTCAGTAACTTTGCTGGCTTCTTCAGTCACATGTAGGCTTAACTCATTGAAATTTGCTGTAATTTCATCAGCCGAAGAAATATCAATGCAGACATATGCATACGACCTTATGGTGCTATAGACCAAACTCACGGTCACATGCTAGAGAAGCACTTTACCGCTGAGCTATATCCCCAGACTGGGACACTTTTAAATGCAAGTTTTTGTTGTTGCCATATTATGTGGCCAATTCCTTCCCCCAGAATTCAGCTTTCTATTCCTCTTAGGTACCCCACTGCTCTTTAGGGGAATTGCCATTCTCAGGATTCTGACTTTCAGAATTTCAAAATTTGGATTTTTAATCTTTTGGAATTGTGATTTTTTCCGAGATTTTAGGCTTTAGGAATTTGGATATTTCGGGATTATGACAATTGGGGTTGTGTCTTTCTGAATTATGATTGTCACCAAAACCAAGGACAGTTCCAAAGAGATGGTCTTCAAGGTTTCTTTCTACACAAGTATGCTGTAGCACCATTTTCACTTGCTGTAGCTTCACTTCTGATGAAGTGTCAGCTTTTAGCAACCTCCCTAGTCCTCAAATAAGCATCAGAAGGGGCAGATGGGCAAAACATCTGTGTTGTAGGCTTCACTTTAATAACTCATCTTGGGGCACACATCTATTAGATTCTCTCTCCCAATCTCTCCTTGTTCCTCCAAACTCTCTGGGTCTGGAAAACAGTTGTCATCTTCCCATCTGGCCCTCCATTATGAAATTATCTGTGGTCTGGCTCATTAAGTATGGATTTTCATTTGCTAAAGTAAGGAGACAAAGAAATTCAGAAAGTATATTCTCAAAGTAATATCCTAGTCTTCAAAACTATTGACTTACTTCAAATTCATATTTCTAATGTCAAAATCTTATATTACCTGAGTTCCCTGTGTATATTCTTTTTTTTTTTTTGTGTGTAGTGCTGGGAACTAAACCCAGGGCCTTGTGCATGCAAGGCAAGCACTCTACCATCTGAGCTATATCCTCAGCTCCCCTGTGTACATTCTTGACAACCCTCAGGCAGAGTAAGGTCAAGTTCAAGTGCTTAGAAAAACTAAAGAAAACCACATCAAACAATTTTAAACTATTAGCCCTGCCACACCCTGCTCATAGGGCACCTGCACATAGGCCCACCACACACATGTACAACAGAGACTGAAGTTTGGCTCTTCTTATTCTCAATTTAAATTCCATTTACAGACTTTGATCCAAAATCACAACTCCACTCTGACAAAGGCTTTGAAATGCTATGTCACTGTAGAAAGTCTATTGAAGAGGAGACAATGGGAGAATTAAATTGCATGGCATATAATAAAACAATTTTGATTTTTCCTTCATCAACCTATCTCATGTGTTAGCATGATAGCTACTTCCCCATATCTCTTCTCTCTCTTCCGCAGTGCTATGGTTTTTTAGGGCTCTCTTCTCACTTTATCTAATCCCCTGCCTAGATTTCAAACAATTTGGAGAGTCATACCATGCCTTTTTTCTTGTGCGTCCATACAGTCACCCTTAGCTGCTCCCCATTCTCTTCAGTTTGCACATAAAAGCACCAAGATCAAACAGCCACAGTCCTTTTTGGACAGTTGAGGAAAGAGGAAACGTTTGCATATTACATGTTAAAATCTTTGCTTAGTTATGAGTATGCCCATACACAGGAATAAACACATGTAGAGGAAATTCCAAAAGAAAACACATTGAAATATCATTTGTGGCCATCTTTGGATTCTGGAATTATAGTTGATTATTATTTTCTTCCTTATACTTTATGGAATTTTCACAAAATTCAGTGATGCACCTTTATCCTTTCCATAATAAGAAAAAAAACCCGGAAATTTCTAAAATTCACCTAAAGTCTTGTTTCCTCCAAGAAGCCTATCCTCCTCGATCTCAACCTGTAGTAATAATTTGTTTATTAAATATCAACAAATATTTATTGAGTTCTAGCTAAATGGCAGTCTCTGTGATGGGTGCTATGGATTCATTGCCTAACAAGTCAAATAAAAAGAGGATATTTATATATTTGGTAATGTTTATGGTCCAGGGAACAACTCAACAAAGTATATCAAGACCAAAATGCTGGAGCCATAACTGCAGGCCCCTACTCTTCTCTTAGCTGTTAGGTGATAGGAAATGGATGCGATAAATGGGGTGAAAAGGATAAGCAAGGTCATTAACCAACCAGAACAGGAGAATCTTAATACTTTGACCACCGGAACAGTCATACCAGTGTACACCAACAGTGTTTCTTTCCTATTCCTGGGCTCTGCTCTTATAGTAATCACTGACCAGGGTGATCATGATGACCAAAGGACAAGTAAAAAGGCTGTAAGAACCCAGAACGTCTGATTTAGATGCCTCTGCTTCATGTTCCCACAGCTCCATATTGGTAGACCTATCATAGTTCTTATTATAACCTCAGTAACCATCAATTTACTTGCCTGTCTTCTCCCATAGGATTGCAGAACTCTTTTTTTTTTTGTACTGGAGATTGAACTCAGGAGCACTCGACCACTGAGCCACATCTCCAGCCCTATTTTGTGTTTTATGTAGAGACAGGGTCTCACTGAGTTGCTTAGCACCTCGCCATTGCTGAGGCTGGCTTTGACCTCGCGATTCTCCTGTCTCAGCCTCCCAAAGTGCTGGGATTACAGGCTTGTGCTACTGTGCCTGGCTAGGATTGCAGAACTCTTAAGGGCACTGAAGATGTATTATTTATTATTTTAGTGCCTGTCTGGTATAGTGTCTGACACATTCAAATATTTGTTGAATAGAGGAAAAGAAACAGTTATAACAAACGAGATTCTCTGAGAAACAACCAAAAGGATTCTGGAGAAACACTTGCTAAGATACATATACTATTGGGACAAGCATGGTGGCACATGCCTGTAAACTCAGCAACTTGGGAGGCTGAGGCAGGAGGATTCCAAGTTTCAGACCAGTCTCAACAACTTAGCATGACCCTCAGCGACTCAGCAAACACCTGTCTTTAAAAAAAAAAAAAAACACGGAGTTCTTTTCCCCCTGGGTTCAATCCCCAGCATGCATGCGCCCCTGCCCCAAATCCATTGGGTAGTTATTTGGGAACAGGAAGTGGTACTAAGAGATGATGCATAGAAGACAGCAAGGCAGCCAAGAGAGAATCAGGGGAGATAGAAGGGGAAGCCAGTGAGGGGACACAAAGCCAAAAAATTGCTTAATGTTTGACAGAGAACCACTATTCCACTTAAGCATCTCCAAAATCTGGGGGCAGACTCTGCTGGAACACAGACAGGCATGCATGCATGCACACCCCTCTCCCAAAGGACAACTTATGGTGAGTTGTAAGTACTCAGTATAACATTGAAGTCTAGAGGTGCTAAACACAATAGAGTGAAAGCAGATTTGGATACAAAAAGCCTAACTGCTTGATTATCCAAACGACGTTTCCACTTAGGGCAGACTGAGGGGCAAGCTTCATGTAGAAGCCTCCTGTTGTACACAATCCCAGTGTGAGTGTAAGAGCTCTCTATCCTCTTCAATTGCTTTACATCCTTGAGTGTTCTGCTTAGCTCCAAAATGCCTATCTCCAGGGCCTCTGAAATGCATGTGTATGTGTCCTGCTTCCTAAAAGCTAAGAGGGCAGCTCCCTCATTAAAGAGAATGGAAACTGCCAGATTCCATGATGGAAGTCCTTCCTGCTAAGGTACGGTGTCAAAGAACTTTTCTTTAGAAAGTTGACCTATTTTGATTTCCAATTTGGCATCTACTTTCCATTCACAAGGCTTACACTGTGGCCAAGCTTGGATGGCAACTTTCCTGCTGAAACAGAGTCAATGGGCCACTCTTGAGCTGCGAGCCACTTGGCTTCCCTTCATTCACATGGATTTTATTCAAAACACTTTAAAGTTCCAAATGAAATGCGACATTTTCTCATGAAATGTTCCTCTTAAAGGGGAAAACAAAAGACAAAACACTAGTCATGTCACCAAATCTAATATTATTTTACTGTCAAAGATCAATTCATGGGGCACTCCCTCATTTTTTAATCAATATAATATTAGATTTTTAAAAGGATTCATAGTGAAAAAAATAGGAATTTTTTTTCATGGAAAAAATTACCAGGTATAAGAGAAAAAATGCCTCTTGGAATATTCTTTTCACAGCATTTCTAAAGCTCCCCTTACCTGATTCTCTTTCTTTCCCTCTTTCTGTATTCTTTTTCTGATAACTACTCTCCTTTACTTAATTAAAAACATTTCCTAAGACTTCAAGATCTTCATATCATTTGTAAAGTGGACTCCACATCACCTTTCCTCTGAATTGCCGTAAGAATTGAATATTAAAATGTATGTAGATCTTGCAGGATAGTACAAGTCACAAACAGACGTCAGTGATGCTACCTCCCTTTCCTCTGCCTTTTTCAGCCTGCATATAGAAGCAGTGAGAGGTCTCTTTCTCCAGAATTCCCTCTTACACAGAATGAATACTTAATATTTCTGGTTTGGCTTTTCATGTGAGAGTCAAAAGTAATTCTAGGAGCCTTCAGCTAAAAATGAACATAGCCCTTCAAACCCACATCTGCACAAAAATCTTCCTCATCCAGATCATCTTACTTTGCATTCTCCTTTGCCCCAGGCCTCAAAATGTGAAGTATTATTTCACTTCTCTCTTCTAAGCCCTGAGGCTTGTGCAGGCCATGCACTAATCTTTTACTGCCTTGGTGTGACCTGGATCTCTTCACCTCCATCACCACCTTTTGCTGTTGTGAGCTACCTGTCTCCATTGCACTTGTTTCCTAAATGTGACTAACGAGGTACATCTTCCCCCACCCTTGTCACTTGAGCACTTGACCCTAGCTCAGGTGCCAGAAATCTCTCCCTCCTGCCCATATTATCAAATTCTTTTCCAGCTTTTACATCCTCTTAGTCAATTGTATATAGTCTCCATCTCCCTAAATATGACCTGAACTCTATGGAACTAGTCCTTAAACCCACAATAAAACTTTGGCTACACATAAGTAATCTCTTTGAAATCATCTTCACTCCACTTGCCTGCAATTCAAAACATGGGTGTTCTTCCAACACCAGATATATTCTTATGAAGCTTTTCCAAGGCAACCACACCTCAGATTGTTTCCTTGTTCCTGAATGCCTTATGCTCAATGGCTGTATCAGACACTTTGCACTCATTCATATGGTAATCTAGAGTTAATCTCAAACATAAACACACACACACACACACACTCACACTCACACACACATACACACTCATACTCTGTAGGTCTTCTAACCCCAATCCTGGTTATTCTGTTTGATTCTATTTCCTATAATGCCTTCCACAGAGGACACACATGATAGACATTCAATAAACCATTTGACCTTTTGAATCCACAGCCAGCAACATAACCTGGTCCAGGCAACGGCTAAAAAATAATTCTCAACAAGTGAGACTCATGCTATTGAAGGTATGTGAAATGAAATATTTCAAAAAACCGTATTAAATAACACTAACTTATATAGTGAGAACATTATTCTATTTTCACTTTTCTCTCAATCTTTCTAAATAAAGAAAATATCTTCAGTTTAGCACCAATGTACCCTTATCACCTCTCTAACATTAACATCTCCTTTTTCTGAAAAAAAAAAAAAAAAAAAAAAACAGGCCCCAAGCTCAGATTCTTTTTTAGCCTGTAGAGTCTAAAACTATGGTTTTGCCTTCAGAGTTTTGGGGTTAAGACTCCTATTTATAGCATATGATATCTTGCTTCCCTCTGTAATACATTTATTTAAACTGAAAAGTCAGTTAACTTCCTTAAAAAAAAAATTCAGTAAATTTCAGAAAAATGAGTTTACAAATGACTCAAGCATGGGAGACACTGCTTAAAGTACACTCTTGTTAAACATTTTTTTATCCCTAAACCCTGGTGATCACCTTTGACCTGTAGCTTTGCATGGGATCTGTGGATCGACAATGAGCAAGTTAGCACTGGTTCTGGAACAGGGATGAGGAGCAGAAAAGTGATGCTCTGGATAGTGAGGCTCAAAAGAAAAAATAAAAAAGGCCCTGAGTTTCATGAACACATAAGTAAGTCACCTCCAAAATCAAGGACAGTCCCACCCACCCTTACCTCATAGACTGCCTTTCTGGGGCCTGTCTCAGATCATTAATTTACTCTGATTTCCCCCAAGTAAACATTCTCCGTTGAGAAAGAGACAGGCCACATGACTCATTCTAGGCCCAGTAGCATCTGAGGACCTGAACTTTTCCTAAACCTGCCACCACATATTCAAGCTCATTATCTCTATCTTTGAGCTGTGTACCAAATAGAGATCACAGCCCCAATTTGGTAACTTAAAATGTGAGCAGAAACTAATATAAATTCTTAGTTTTTGTTATTCCTAGGGACAGCCAACCAGGGAAATCACATTGCCAAGAATGTCTGCAAGAAACAATTATGAAGTTTTTTGTTACCTATTAATATTAATTTCCAGGCACTCTTATCAGCATAAGGAAAAAGAAGTGACTCTGATCTTCCAATTCTTACATTCTAAAAGAGATAAGACAAAACAATAGCTGCTTTTGGGAAGAAGTAGGCTGTTATTTTTGTGGTAAACAAAATAGCATTGGGTAAGTCCTGTTATCATCTGATAAGTTAACAGAAAAGATTGATGGCTGAGGTTAGAATTCCAAGAGGTTTTTCCTAAATGGAATTGGTCAGAGAGAAAAATAGCAGACATAGACAGGAAGGTTGTTGCTGCAAATGTTAGGGATAGATCCATCAGAGAGAGAGTTAGGTCCAAAAAATAAATAAATGAAGAACTTTGTGGCAAGAAGTCTAGGAATGAAGCTCTCCAGCTGACTGCTGGTCAAGAGGACAGGAGCTCAGACAGTACCATAAATGATTTAGATGATTGCACACAAAGTTATAAATACATTTTATTTAATTAATGAATATATACAGATATATCAAGATTGATGCGAACAATTCTTCCAAATAATCATTTAGACTTTGCATGAGTGGAAGGCTCTAGCTAGCTTCTGAGAATTGGGGGAGTAGAATCCATGGTTGTAAAACTATCTGGTCTGCCAAAGACCTGGGTAGGTACCAACAATGATAAAACAGAGCAAAGTGGCCTGTCACTAATTACTTGGACTTTTTTCCGGGGAGAGGGGGAACCAGGGTTTGAACGGGAGTGTGCTTAACCACTAAGCCACATCCCCAGCCCTTTTTTATATTTAATTAAAGACAGGGTCTCGCTGAGTTGCTTAGGGCCTCTCTAAATTGCTGAGGCTGGCTTTGAACTTGCAATCCTCCTGTCTCAGGCTTCTGAGCTGCTGAGATTACAGGTGTGCCCCACTGTGCCCAGCTTTAACATTTTGAATTTTATATTTTTAATAAGAACTATGCATTCATAGGTTTTGGAAAATGCAATCACTCACCAGATATGATTATAATAGGAATAAAATTTTACATCCTATATTTTTAAAATAAGGCAATGGAAGTCTTTGTTACCAATAAAGCTACAGTATATAATTTCTAAATGTAGTCTGATTACACTTAGGTATCACCCACATTATAAAATAAAGTACATATTATTCGTAGTAAATGCAACGAAGAGAGTGAAACAGGCAGTTGCTTATATAATGTGACCATTACATCCCAATGTCCTAATTATATGTTTTTTTGAAGATCTTCCTCAGCAAAAAGTCATAGTTACAGCCAGCATGGTGGCACACGCCTGTAATCCCAGCACTTTGGGAGGCTGAGACAGGAGAATCGCGAGTTCAAAGCCAGCCTCAGCAATGGCGAGGTGCTTAGCAACTCAGTGAGACCCTGTCTCTACATAAAACACAAAATAGGGCTGGGGATGTGGCTCAGTGGTCGAGTACCCCTGAGTTTAATCCTTGGTACTAAAAAAAAAGTCAGAGTTACATATGCCAGAGGTTCAAGCTCCCAAGATCTCAGAAATCAAATGTCCTTATGCGGCTATTCTATAGTTTCATCAAGTTTGTGATGAAATAATTTTATACTAATATTTATATCAACCTATGCACCCAGGAAACAGATACAGACATCTGTGCAAATCAACAATTATAAAAACCAAAGATTAGGTTTGTCTTTTTAGTTTTTTTGTAGATATATCTAAAGTGATGTTGATGTAGTCAGATTCACAGCTGTTACCTTCCACAACGGGAAGTTTCCTTGAAGGCTCTGTTGTCGGGGTTCCAACATCCTGGCTAGTATGTTATGTCCTAGACATATGCTTTGGGGAAGACTTCTTAGCTTTTCTGAGGTTCCATAGCAAACAGCTGAGCTAGTCAGCCCCACCTCACAGGGCTCTTTTGAGGATAAGATGGAGCACTTCATGGCAGGCCTGTAACTGCCTGGCCCAGAGCGTGGTGGCTCAGTTGGGGCAAGCTCTTGTCACTTTCATCAGCAACAGCGTCATTATCCTCACAAGGTTGAGTGAAGACTTGACCAACATCAGACAGTTTGCAGTGGCAGAGTTGGGGCTTGCATCAGGGTTTCCTGAACTTTCATCCAGTGCTATTGCCACTAACCCACAATTGCCACTAGTGTTTCAGGCAGTTTTTAAGAGCACATTTTTAAGAGATTGATCAGTGTGGCACAGGCTCTAGCTTCTGCTCAGTTTCGTCTCCACTTTGCAGGGAAGCCTTAGGAACTGCGCGTGAAGTGAGATGGAATTACATTTGAATGGAGTCTTTAAGCCAGTTGGAGAAATTCCTCTTGTGTTCCATTAGTTTAATTATGACAGAGTTAAACAGACTCTGAGAAATTTCAAACCTGGGAACATTTGCCCGCAGAGGCATGAAGGCTCTGGCAGTAGCTCTTAATCACATTCCTCAGTCAGGTGTCAAGCAGAACACAGGCACCGGCACACAAGCAAGTTTTGTTTAGAATACCTCAAAAAGCCAGCCAAGTGGCAAATGTGGACATCTGTGCTAGACTGTGGCTGTCCTGTTTTTTCAGTCTAATCTGTCAAGATAACCATTTCCCCATTCTCTTAAACAAACACAGACTTCCTTGTTTAAACACTATAACAGTTCTAACAGAACACACAGCTTTTAATCATTCTGTGTTAAGTACACTGGCAAGAGCCTGAGAAAAGAATCAAAACATCTTAAATGTAAACTGGCTGATTTTGCTACTTTGCAAATCCCAGGAAGCAGGAGAGAAACCTGAAATTCCAGATAAAAGGAATAGAGCATGGTAGGAGAAACTGGTGTGAGTTTTAAATTGTTAATTGAATTAGAAATGCAATTATGAACCCAGTTTGGCTCCTAATAGAGAAGGGGGGAGGGACAGAGGAAGGAGAAGGAAACCTGAGCATGTTTTATTTTTTTCTGCTGTAAAAAGCTTTAAATTGAAGCCCGCTTCTCCCAGTTGTTTTGTGTGTATTTATAACAGGACCAGCAGTGCCAAAGCAGCAGGCTGTTCTTAGGAAAGCTGTTTATACACAAGCAGGGCTGCTTCAAGCGAGTTACCTCTCTCTTAAAAGTCCTTCAGCATAAAGCTTGGTCACAGACAGTGCACACTCTTTTTCATTGATGAGGTGTTCTGGGCCATTTCCTAATATTTGAGAATGGAAATGGGAAAGGAGGAGAACCTTTCATGGTGGAACAAGCAGGAATATTAACAGTATTGAAGTTCGGGCTGTGCACCTTCAGGCTCACTACCCTTGATTCTACTTGAAAATATCCAAACTCACCCTGAGATAGGAACTTAAAACTTACATAAAACCTGATGTTTTCTACTTAGAGAAAAATGATGGCTGAATAATCCCCGTGCTACATTGTCCATGCTTGGACATGGTTCACATACAGACTTTGAGATGTAACCAACTTGGGGTCACACTGGGGATATATAATCTAATCACAAGTCAATAAACCTATCTGAGCCTTTGTCTCTTTATCAGTGAAATAGAGATAAAAATCTCTTTCACAGTTTTTGAGAAGATTAAAGGAGATGTATTTGCAATGGTAAGTGCTTTATAAAGTTTACACATTAAATAGAGTATCCATTCACATCTCTCATAATTGAATAATGTAAAGTTATGACTGACATAAAATTTAGGTTAACAGAGTTTATTATAACATAGGTATTGCCAACTTCATACCATTAGAAATTATTTTATTATTATTATTTGGTACTAGGATTATTTGGTACTTTACCATTGAGCTGCATAGCCAGCCCTTTTTATTTTTTATTTTGAGGCAGGGCCTAAGTTGCTTAGAACTGGGCTAAGTCACTGAGGCTGGCCTCAAACTTGTAATCCTCCTGCCTCAGTTTTCCCAGTCACTGGGATTACAGGTATACACCACTGCACCCAGATAAAAACTAATTTGATGCTGAAATGCTAAGCCTGTTTCAGAAATATAATGCTCTGACTGTCAGTCACAAGTAAAATTCCACATGGAAAGATAGCCAAAATTTGTACAATTCCCCTAGTCATCTCAGCACAGCCAGCTGGGCCACTGTTGGGCACAGGTGGGACCCCAGTCTGTAGGCTCCGGCATTTGGCTTGCTTGTAGACTTTACTCCAACCCACAGATGACTGGAGGGCAGTAGTAGATTGGGACTGGCTGGTTAGTCACATCTTCCCCTTGAATGACAAAGTCAACTGTTGAGAGCAGAGGCAGCAAAGACCAGCAGAGGCTGAATTTCCATAGCCGCAAAGTTCTAGAGTCAGGAGCAAGGGGGCCTTGTGCTGGCAGGTCAAGGGCACCAGGCCAACAGAGCTGAACATGCTACTTGTTCTGTTTCCTCATGAATCCCTATGTTAAATACCATAATTGAAGCAGGCCAAATTTATCTATGTTGTTTTACAACCTGAACATTGTATCATTGTATCTTTAAGTGATTCAAAAGGCACTTAAAGATCTCAAAATACTAAAAGGTCAGAATTATGTACTTCAGGATGAGCAGAGACATCCAGTTACTTCCTATGAGACTGTGTGTCAATTCTGATAGCTGCTACCAAACAGTGGATGGTGACACTAATTAAGGTCTCTTGGTCTCAACCTGTATGCTTTAATTAAACAAATATTTATTTAAAAGCTACTAATGTAAGGCACTTGCTAAGTATTGTAAACTACTAAAAAAAGGAAGAAGGAGGAGGAAGAGGAGGAGGAGGAGGAGGAGGAGAAGGAGGAGGAGGTTTCTCTACTTTAACAAAAATTGCAGCTTAATGAGACTTAACAATCTCATCCCAAGTACAAGATAGACTGTGATAAATGCTTTAGGAGAGAAGGAAAACTGTTACTATGCTCCAGAGGCAGAAATGACAACTTGGATGGAGAAGCATGCCAGGAATCAGGGAGACTATGTAAGGCAGACTCTGAACACCTTCAGAGAACATTCCAGGGGAAAGGTGAAGCCATGATAGGTAGAAGAAAGACCATGACCAAGAACAGTGAGCACTATTTAGGGCAGAGCATGTATCATCAATTAGGTTGTATGTAGACCACTTGTAATGAGACATCAAGACAGAAGGAAGCTCAGGGCAGGGAATAAAAAACCTGAAATCTCAGAATAAAGAATTCAGAATGTATTTACTAGGTCATGGAGTGTTGTGAGATTTTTGAGCAGGGCATGATATAATCAGCCAAGTTGGAGTCTCACACATGCTTCCACACTTGAATAACTTTTCTACAAAAATATGATTTTATCAAAATATCTTTATGAATAAAATAACACATGACTATAAAATATGCATAAGCAATAGAAACACAATAATGACAAAGTATGTAAATAACATAACATCTAGGCATAATGTGTTACCTACTTCACTTTATCAGAAAAAGATGTCAATTTTCTCCCTTAATCACTTGAAGTTGATTCCTGCAACCAATATTCCCTTCTTTACAGAGCTTGAAGCAGACTATACTATTCATTTGGTTATTACCTTAGGCTGCAGCATGCAGTAGATATAAAGAGTATGAGCTAGTTTGCACTGAAACTGCAATTTTCATCCATAATTGCTGTCATAAAAATTGGCATAGTCTTTTTGGTGGGCAATTTGGCATGTGTATTAAGAGCTACGTAACGTTCATACCCATCGATCCAGTATTCCCACTTCTGGGTCTACATAGGCTGAGGCCATTTTAAAAATTAGGATGAAGTGATATGAATTCATATAATCCAAATGCTCTGTAGTAACATATAATATATAGTAATATGATCACATATTATATAGTAATGTAGTAGTAGTTTAGTGTTACTTATATGTGTGAAAGAAAATGAAAAGAGCTGAAACTTCTTTTAAAAAAGGGATTTCTTTAAAAAATGATTAACCATCTATTTCATAAAGAATTATTTTAAATAATAATCATGAAGACTAAGTAGGAACTGCAGCAATGCATCTGTGTTGAACCTAGACAAACTATACCACTGGTCACAAACTACATACATATAAATTCATATAAAAGAGACTGAATGGCAACAGGTAAACAGCACGATACCAATTGTGATGGGATAATCTTTTTTTTTTTTTTTAGTTGTTCATGGACCTTTATTTTTCTGTGGTGCTGACAATCAAACCCAATGCCTCATACAAGCCACAACTCTACCCCGATGGGATAATCTTACTATAAACAGGGGGTTTTCTTTATTTTGTTCTCTGACATGCAATCATGGTGTTATAATTATCAATGAGTAGAGACAAAAGGATTAAAAACAGACCTTTGAAAAGCCACTAGTACCTTTATGGGAGCATGTGAAGAGAGCTGGGGTGTAGCTCAATGGTGGAGTGCTTGGCGAGCATGTGCAAGGCCCCAAGTTCAATCTCCAGTACCACAAGAGAGGGAGAAGGAGAGAAGGAGAAAAAACTAACACTAACATGTGAAGAAAGAATCCAGTGGCCCTGAGTGTTTCATTCCTGACAGATACCATGGAAGCTCAGCGTGCTATGGAGTTTCAGGTAACCTTAAACTATCAAGGCCATATAGCATACAGTGGAAAATGAGCATCCCAATAATTTTGGCCTCTTTGATTCAGTATGATGGCACAACCAGAAAAGGATTATGACATGGATGGAGGATGAATGTAGGGCATTTCATTGAGTTGCAATTCTGGAACACAAATCATCAAATTGCACCCTATGAAGTCTATGCAGATTATGGTCTCTCCCTTTTTTTCTTTCTTTGGGGATGAGAAACAGGAAATCAGTCATAGAATGTTACAAATAAAATCAGCTACTGGCTGATATCAGGACCATAGATTTAGACACAGAGCTATTTCATTGTCTTTTCAAGTGAACAGGTAAAAATAATAAAATGTTTTCTGATCCATCAGGCAAGACAAAGACAGGGACTTTCTTAAATGTTTTGTGAGTAGCATATTTAATTGTTGGCTACAAATAGTCAAACTATTCTCTCTACATTTCCAAAAATAATCTTATCTATAGAATTATTCAAAATTTCACCATATGTACAGTAAGTAAAAGAATATGAAAGTAAAGTATTGTTATGATTTGCATGTGAGGTGTTCCCCCAAAAGCTCACGTGTGAGACAATGCAAGAGGATTGAGAGGAAATGATTGCATTGTGAGAGCCTTAACCCAATCAGTGAATTATGCCCCGATAGCATTAATTGAGTGGTAACTGGAGATAGATAGGATGTGGCTGGAGGAGGTAGGTCATTGGGGGTGTGGCTTTGGGGCATATATTTTTATCTAGCAAGTGGTGTCTCTCTTTCTCTGTTTTCTGATCATCATGTGAGCTGCTTCCCTCTGCCACACTCTTCCCCATGATGTCCTGCCTCATCTTGAGCCCCAAGGAATGGAGCCTGCTATCTATAGACTGAGACCGCTGAAACCATGAGCCCCCAAATAAATTTTTCTTCCTCTACAGTTGTTCACGTCGGGTCTTTTAGTCACAGCACTGAAAAAGCTGACTAAAACAAGTATCATCACATAAAATATAGCAAATTATTACTTAGCAAGGATTTAAACATTATTCAATAATTCATGTTCTGCTGATCTAAGACAGTCTTAAAGCGAAGATCTGTTTCAAAGGCAATTAGAACTATTAAATGAAAGTTTTGCTTTGGGGGCCTTTATTATTTACATGATATTCTTATCATTAATTTAGATTAGACATTTAACTGTGCTGCTACCATGCATATTATATAAGACAGAAACAGATATTCTTCCCTGAACCCATTTCCATGTTCAGCTTCTTCCCACCAAGACTTGGCTACTTAGACCAGGTCCTATGTGCTGGGGTTATTTTCTGGGTGTGCAAACATCTTTAACCCTGACAACTGCAAGGAAGGTATAGAGAAAAACGCAGTATCGGCAGTATTTCACACTTCATTCCAAGGAAGAAGCAAAGGTTAAGAATGAAGAAAATTAGGCAGACAACCATGTGTGGCTGAAAGAAAGGCTCACTCTTCTGCAGAGGCTGATTCCCCGACACAAACATAAGACCCATGAATGAGATCAGGGCCACTTCCTGTGATCACATGGTAACGTGGCCCTCTTTCCTTTCCAAAAAATAAGTCATCCATGCTGGAGTTCAGGGTCACATTTTAAAATGTTTCTGAATTCCTAGTGACAGCGTACTGACATTGGTCCAAGGAACAGACTCAAACAGGCTTCTCCAGCCCTGGCCCACAAGCCCTCTGAGAACTCCCAGCGCCCACTCTGCCAATGAAATTAAAACCTCTGATTATGCAACAGCCTGAGAACATCAAAAATATGTGCTAGATGCATGGGCTTGATTTGTGAGGGAGAACCCTTCCTTTAGGAATCTCAAGATGGAATCTAGTTGATTTGGGGCTTAACAAAATTTTTTAAATGTTAAAAGAAGGTGATTCTGGTTTTTGGCAGTCCCCGACTCACAGAGGATAACATTCAGTAAATTCATTTTGCAGATGAACTCGGAAGTCAAAAAGAGGTTTTTTTAATTATATTTTAATCCATGGATTAGTATACTCGAATTCTTTTAGGATTCTTTTTCTCAATAAATTATTTTTGCTCTTCAGGAGTGATTCTAGTTAGGGAATATGACATCAATTCCCAAAGCAGGCCTTAACTCAAGGTAGGCTGAAAGGCTTGAGATCACAATATTTGATATAAGAACAAGGTTCTAATAATTGGACGCTGATAAACATTATGCAACGATTTTATGAACAAATCAACCTCTAAATTATTGACTACTGAACAATAAATCATTTGTTACTACAGAAATTCTACATTAAAGTCAGATGTGTATATGTCTTCAATTTAATTTTGGTTTTGATGTTGGTTATATGTATGAATGTTTTATAAAATCTCTGTTAAAAAATAAAAATTGAAAGTAGCAACATAGCAGTATTTCAGTGGATGCCAGACTGTAGCCATCTCTGCCAAGGCAGAAATTACTGGTAGAGGAATAAAGTATGATCCCAACAACACCCCCCACACCCCACCTCAAAGTAAGGTTCCCATGAGGTCAGATGTCTCTGAAGACTGAGTGGTAATTCTTTAAGATTTCAGAAACAAAGATATCTCCCTTCAGGTAATTTGACAATACAGTAGATGCTCTGTTAACTGGTCTTCAAATAGCCAAATGCTCAGACTCGTTGATATTTTCCCAGCCCTGATTCTTGGCCATCGTGTGCAAATGGCTCATTCCATTGCTAACAGACTCCTTTCTAGACGGAATATGTGAGCGCCTCCACACTCATTAGTTACACTATACACTTACCAAAAATAAGTTGCATGGATTCCCAAACTGGTTTATTCTTTGTTACTATGATGATGTAATTTATTTAGTACTTAAAATAAACAGATAAAAAAGTGGCAGAAGAAAGAAATTTGTATTTTCTCTGAAAAAAGATTATTGTTTTAAATGTCAAATTACATGTGAGAATTGTAAATGATTGATAGGTAGCATGCAGGTTTAAAAGGATTTTTTTCTCAGATTGCTTCAAAAATTTCTTTAAGTTCCTGCTCCAATTAAAAGAAACTAAAACCAAAGGAAAAATGCAATTGAGATGCTCATACAAAAAAGATGAGGCAGAAAACCAATCAATGATCCAGAAGGTGTTCCATTAACACACATTTATATGCTTTAAATTAAAAGAAAATGTTTAAGATATGTGTGTGCCTCGCTCATGATTCTGTTTGAATTGAGTTTCTTTTTGTTAACCCGAAAGCTACCAATCCTGAGGATTTGGAATAGGAGGATTTCTACTGCAGTGTGTAGCATGGCTTGGAGTGAAGGAGCTAGGAAACAGATGCAGGACTCGGGAAGCTATCAATCAGAGCAATAAAGAATAACCTGAACCATGATAATGACAGGAGGAGAGAAGGAATATGTAAGAAAAATTGCAGAGTAGAAAAATAACAAGTTTCTGAACCCATGAGAGGAGTCAACCATACTCCAAGGTCTGAGCGTGGGTGGGAGGTAGCACCTTGGAAAGATGCACAGAGTCCAGGAGAAGCAGCTGATTTGATGGAGGAAAAGGGACTTGTGGTTTTGGTTTACCAACTCCAAGACTGACAAAAACTCTAGATAGAGATATCCTGATGTTAGTAAGTGCTTAGAAATATAGGTTTGAAACATAGAAGAGAGCTCAAAAATAGAAAGACAGATTCACAGTCTATAGCAGTTGAAGTCCTGAGGACAGAAGACCTGAAGGAAATCAAGAGGGAGGTGGCGGGCTAGGGTTGTAGCTCAGTGGTAGAGTGCTTGCCTTCCATGTATGAGGCACTGGGTCTGATCCTCAGCACCACCTAAAAATAAATAAAATGAAAGTATTGTGTCCATGTACAACTAAAAACATAATTTTAAAAAGAGAGAGGTGGCATGAGGAAAACTCCGTGGTTGAGGGCAAAACATTTTTAAAAGCCATATAGGGGACAGAACACCCTTTATCTCTTTGCTTTCTGAACAACATAAGATGAGCAGTTTCTTCCACCACACCCTTCAGTCCTGAAGCACTGCCTGTCCACATGCCTAAAAGCAACATGCCCAATCCTCAGGATTGGTAGCTTTCGGGTTAACAAGTGCCCATGGAATGAAACTGCTAAAACTGTGATCCAAGATAAAACTTTCCTTTTTTTAAGTACATTTGTATAGGTGAGGGTAAAAAGTATAGATGAGAATTACTACAGAATCAGGTCTCAGAAGCTAAGGGAACAGAAAGTTAGGGGAGTAGCAGGTGGTCAGGGACACAGGCTACAGGGATGTGTCATTTAATCTGTCAGCCACCAGGCTCCAGCCAATAAAGTACACTCAATAGAAAGATGAGGAAACACATTAGATTTCTAAATGCTGAGAATTGCGTATTGAATAAGAAAGAAGAAGCAAGAGCAATAGAATGTTCATAAAATTCAGTGGTGAAAAGAAGGGAGGCATACCTTTGGGAGTAAAATGGTTGAACAATTGAGATTGTTTAGGATAATGAAGGCCTAAGCTGATCATATTCATGTGAAAAGAGAAGAATGCATTAAATATATAGTTGGCAAAATCAGTAAAGAGGATATGGACTCCAAGGAGGTATAAGGCAGAGAAGCAGGAGAGTAAGGAGGGGAAAATTTGGTGAAAAGGAAATGACCTTCTGTGTTAATAGTCAGCTTTCCACTGCTGTGATAAAATACAAGAGACGGATTTACTTAAAAAGAGGAAAGTTTTATCTTGGATCACACTTTTAGCAGTTTTGTTCCATGGTGACTTGTTGTGTTGCTTTTGGGCATGTGGAGAGGCAGTGCATCAGGGCTGGAAGGTATGGTGGAAGAAACTGCTCATTTCATATTGTTCAGGAAGCAAAGAGATAAAGGGTCTCAATATCCCCTTTCCTCCCAGTCAGCCTCATTTCTACCACCTTCCAATATCACTATTTGCTGGGGACCAAACCTTTAATGCATGGGGGGTGCATATCAGATCCAAATTATAATGCCTCCTTTCTTAAAGACAGGAGGAAAGAGATGAGGAGAACTGAAGTGTTTCTGTCTGCCAGCCTCCATTCTCTTACTAAAGTCTCCCCAGAAAGTGGCCAAATCAATGTTTAGTGGGGGAAAAAAAAAAACTGTCAAAAGTCAACTGTTACGTATGATTCCTTGGGTTAGGGATCGAATTGACAGCATGGCAGGTAAGAGGCACACTTACCAAATGGACAACTGATTGGCAACCCAGTGAAATGAGCACTCAGTGCTGCTTAAAAAAACACAACAGAAATATCCATTATTGAAATTTATTTTTAGCCTGGTAGATGTTACATAAATCATAATCACTGATATGACTATTCAAAAGAGTGAATTCAAAATTTCCAGTTTTCTCTTCTGGCTCTGCAGAATCTAGAGACTCACTTTTCCTGAGGACAAACACAATGGACAGTAGCATAGGTAATAATACAATCCCTTAGGGAGCCCCCTTTACCAAATTATTTGTTGTCCTATTTCTCACAGTACTGGCTTAAGCTCTTTTGCACACAAATTTTCTATAGTTACAGGATTTTTTGTTTGTTTTTGTTTGTTTGTTTTGGTACTGGGGATTGAACCCAGGGATACTTTGCTACTGAGTTACCTCCCCAGTCTTTATTTTATATATATATTTTTTGAGACAGAATCCCACTAAATTGATGAAGGACACACTAACTTTCTACAGCTGACTTCAAAGTTGTAATCCTTCTAGCTCAGCCTCTGGAGTTGCAGGGATTACAGGTGTGCACAGCAGGCCTGAGCTAGGGTGGTGTTTCCTATGGAGGCCTCATCTGGCTACTTGTATTTGTTGTTTGAAAAGCAAAGCTTTGTCTTAATAGGGATGATGATTTCTCACTCCCCCTGCATATTGGGTCACCTGGTGGACCCTCCTTACCTGTTCGTAGCCACTTAGAAAGATGCCAGCACCTGTAATCCCAGCTGTAAAGCCAGATGACCAAAAGGAGGCAAATTAAAACCGCTGGGCAAGGCCTTATTGGAAATACACGCTCTCTCTCTGCTGTACTCCCCCGTCCATCAGAGTCTATACTGGAGAATGGCGCACGTGTTCCATGGTAAAGAAAATTTAAAGGGCCCGGCCAGGAAGGGGAGGGCTTAAGGCAGGAATGAAGGGACTATGAGATAGGAAGAGGAGGTATCTAGAGTCCTGCATCCCCTGGGATTGGTCAGGGGATCCTGCCGAGGTCAAAGTCCTTCCAGGATGAGTCAGGAAAAGTCCACTGATTGGTAGAAGGCACCATTACTGCTTACATATCAGCATCTGATAGGCTGTTCCTTTGCACATGCGGGCTGCTTGAGGCTTCATTCCCCACAGCTGCTCCAACCGACGCCCTACACCCGCTGCAGCTGCGTGGAATCCACCAGGCTGCATGTCCTGCGTCTGCTGCTGCCGTGTGGAGCTCGCTACATTGTACGCTCTGCGTCTGCCTTGTGAGAAGAAATGCGAGATCTCGAGCTGACCTAACACCAGCACTTTGGGAGGCTGACACAGGAGAATCGTGAGTTCAAAGCCAGCCTCAGCAACAGAGAGGTGCTAAGCAACTCAGTGAGACCCTGTCTCTAAGTAAAACACAAAATAGGGCTGGGGATGTGGCTTAGTGGTCAAGTACCCCTGAGTTCAATCCCCGATACTAAAAAAAAAAAGAAAGAAAGAAAGAACAAAAAAAAGAAAGGTGCGTGCCAGATTCAATTATGAAGAAGCTAGGCTCACTTTTTCTTTGTGGAAACTCTAGGTAGCTGAGTCATTTAGAGGTATGTGTGATAAGACTCAGGCTTGATCAGGTTAGTTTGATCTTACACTAAAGCATTTCAAGTGCATTGAGGAATCGTGCATGTTGGAAGAGATTCTGTTTCTGGTGTACATGATTGCTTGTCCACACTTATCTTACCAATAGGTGGAAGAAAAGCATGTTGTGGATTGGTGGGGGAGGGCTCCCAATACCTCATGCTCCAGTAAGGTTGCCTAGGTCCCAAATAGCCCTATTTCCTTCCTGTTCCTGAGGCCACAGTGGTTTTATGAATCACCTTTAAGATGATAATAACCCCAAGAGAGGAGATTATTGTTAACACCTTATAAATTGTTTTATCAAAATTAGCCTATTAGCTGAGGGTATTTGGATCCAGAAAGACTAAGGATAGAAAGGCAAAGGCAGTAAATAGTCCAGATTCTAGATATATCTAAGAGGACAACAGGCCTGGGCAGCAAGCAATCCAAGATGATAGATCCTAAAGCACTTGGCCTGGTTCACTGGAGCAGGTATAAAAGCAGTTACATTGGCCAGCTACTTGGGAGTGGAGGTAGGAGAATCCCAAGCTACTTGGGAAGAGGAGGCAGGAGGATCCCAAATTCAAGGCCAGCCTGTAGTGAGACCTTGTCTGAAAATATAATAAAAAGGGCTGGGCATATATCTCAATGGTAGAGTACTTGCCAAGCATACATGAGGTCCTGAGTTCAATCCCCAATGTTACAAAAAGAGAGGAAGAAGGGGAGAGAGGGAGAAAAAAAGAAAGAGAGGATTACACACACCAAATGGGGCATGCTTCCTTACTTACCAAGGTACTCAGGGGCTTGCAGACTGGGACCATTCCAGAAGAAATATATAATGTCACCTGGCTTGTAGCCTATGACGAGGCTGCTGCACAGAGAAAATTCTGGTCTAATGAGCCATACAGGGATCTTTGGTAGGAGCCCAGTTGTTAGGCAGGGGGGAGTAGAATGCCAGGTGTGCAATTAGACCAGATGATACTTAAGACTCCTCTAACATTGAGATTCTCTGATGATATAAAATATTGCTGAAAGAATGCACCCCACACTAAGGACTTGAAAAGTTTTGGTTAGGTAAGACTCTCTTACAATAAAGATATGGACTTTTAAACTACGAAACTATCCCAGCTCAATTTTCTACTTATTTCTTGACTATGGCTACAGAGAAATCAGAAGTTTATAAACGTATTCCATTTAGAAGTTGAGGTATCCTGGTACCCTCATGTACCTTTTGATGTTATTTTGAGATAGGAGAAGAAATGAAAAAATAATAATATTTACTGAGCAACTATGGCACCCTTTAAAATTTACTACTTTATTTAATTCTCTTTCATACTCATTTTGTTATCCACATTTTATTGATGAGAGAATGGTTTTCTTTGAAGTGAAATAACTTGCCCAGTGACCTAGAATCAGAGGGCACAGATTCAGTTTCTTACTAGATTTTTTTAATATATATACACCAAATCTCATGCTGCTGCTGCTGTGTCCTATTCCACACTTTGAGTTATAAAATAGGCACTTTTCAATGGACCCCATTCCATCACTCCATATTCAATGGTGAAAGTCATATAAGTTTTTAAAAACACTTCTGATCCAACAATAGTTCCTGTTAAGTACCTTTTATCAAATAAGAAAGTTGCTTTGCAACTTTGGTCTATTCATAGGAGGAATTTCAATTGGTTGAAATATGGTAAATCATTAAAAAACTTTAAGTGCTAGATATGAACATACAGTTCTGTTCCTCTTATAAGTTAAAGGAAAGATTCAAAAGCAAAAATGCAATGAAGTCCTTTAGAAAATAATGTAGTCCTCTAAAGTATTTTCAGTATGACTAATGTTGCATGTCCAAATAGGATGCTTGAAAAAATGATGACTCTAGTTGAAAATTCCTGTTCATGTCACTGTTGGAAATCCTTATTAACTTCGGTGTTTAATTTAAATGTTTACTAAAGTAATAAATAGATTTCCTTAAAATATGGTAACAGACTTGCTAGCAATTATATGCTCATATTTTTTTTTAATCTTATGCTCTGATATAGAGCACATTAAAAAGTGGTCATGCCTTTCCTTAAGTTAGAGTGAAAAATGAAAAAGTAGATGGTATTCCATATAATTTGAAATAATTTCTAAGTTATATTTATACATGCATATGTATAAAAATATGTGCGCACACACACACACACACACACACACACACATACACACACACAAAAAAACATGGTTGACTGTTTTCTCCATGAGGTTTGAGTCCTACAAGCATGCTTCTCCAAATGTATGATTCTCCCTTTACAAAGTACAAATGGAGATTAATCATTGATTATTTAAGGTTTAACAGTTTTTCTATAAGAAATCCGAAGAATAAGAAGACTTTGGTCTTACTTTAGTTCTTGGATTACGTCCTGCTCTAGAACCTCACGGAAGACCATATGCCTTTTGCACTACAGCTATGACTTTCAGACTGGATTATCTAATGTGGTCCAGCTCTGTCCAATTTTCTATTAATAAGCTTGATGTGTGGAGAGTTTCGATTATAAAGTGATAAAGCACAGAACTCATCTACTTGACATGGACTTTGTAAATAACTGGACCAAAAGAGAAGAAGAGCTTCATCTTTTTATTTTAGGGTGCCAAGGATTAAACCCAGGCCTCGTGCATCGTGGACAAGAGTTCCACCACTGAATTTCATCCCTAGTCCCAAGAGGTGCTTCATTCCAAGAGCTGTTAAACCTTCATAGGCCTTAGCCAACCTTTTCTAAAAAGATAGGTTCCAGATGAATCCCAGAGTTGGGAAAACCATGCCAAATACTTGGAAATTCTCAGGACACTTCAAAAGAACTATTGCTGTTCTGTAATGATTTTTGACTTAGTGTCTTGGGAAATTTTTTCCCATGGATATATATCTGGTTTTATAATAGACATCAATAGGGAAATGGGATTTGCTTTGCAGAAATTCACTTTATAGTCAAATTTGTTAGCATGCAACTATTTCATAAAGTGAGATATGAATTTATTTATGTTCATATCTATCATCTCTATATCTGCCTACCTCTCTGGGCCTTCCTTCATGCAGATCTGACAGGAGAAAATTGACTCAGAGGAGAACATGGGGAAATATGTTGGACCTTGTTTGGGAAAGCTCAACATCATATTTATAACCATAGTGTGCATGATGTAATCATCTCCCCATGCCAACCCTCTCTACCTAAAAACTTAAACTAGCTAATGAAGGAACTATTTTCATTGTGTAATTTTGACCCTTATTTTACAGATTACAAGATAAAAGTTTAACAACAACATTATTTGATTTTCTGAAAACTATGAAATTACTGAGTGTAGGAATAATCTTAAAGATTTTTCACACCTTTTAGCCCCTAAAGCCACTTTTTTCCACCCATTCAACCACACTGTCCACTTGTCCCATCTAACAAATATAGAACCCATTTTCCTCCTTTTTCTTATGTATAATTTTCTTTTTCTTTCTTGAATTTATTCTCTCACTTCTTGAACCACCTGAACAAAAAAGATTCATGAACTCCAAATTCTCAGCATTTCTAGCTTCCTTTTCTTTAATTGCCTCTAAATTCTCTGATTAGAAATAAAATGCTGACCAAGCTTGATTTCAGGTCCGAACAGACTTCAAGTCAAATTGCAAAATGGAAACTCCACGTGGTGGGGAGGGGCAGGAGGAAGCAAGGACAGAAGAGTCCAGACGTAGAGGTGGGGTCTCTGACTAGGACTCACAACAACTCCCACGAGACGGGAAAGAGTCCTGAAGCAGCAGAGTCGTTCAGTGGAGCTTCAGATTATTCACTTTCCTAACTAATCGATAATTGTTATAATTAAAATTGATAGCTGCAAATAACATGACAGAGGGCTGCTGCCAGAATACTGATTGTGTCTTTGGCTTGGAAAGATAGGCAGCAGCGTGGAACACTGATTTTCCAATTTGCTTTTAGCTGTGTGCAAATTGCTTTAGCTGTATCCAGCTGATTTAGACCTTGCCTGGAGGTGCACTAGATTAATTGGGAGCCACACATTCATTGCTTACAGAATGGACTTTGTAATTGGCGAAATTTGTTAGTGCCAGTTATAAAATAACTATATAGTTCTGCTTTTAGCTGTCCTTTCATTATTCTTTCTGTAAGGGGAGGGGGAGACAATTAGAACTCATGGGATGATTAAGATGGGCAGTTTTCCATAAGGATGCAAAGAAATGTGTTGTCAGTCCATGCTTTATACAAACACTAGTGTGAATACAGTATTGATTTTTCAAAAACT
Source organism: Xerus rutilus (assembly GCA_028644305.1). NCBI lineage: Eukaryota > Metazoa > Chordata > Mammalia > Rodentia > Sciuridae > Xerus > Xerus rutilus. The sequence goes on along the minus strand of CM053405.1, from coordinate 98,928,650 downwards.
GAAAAAGTGCGGGAACACACACAAGTTTTTCCATCTTTGTTGTGACTGAAACTTAGATAAGAGAATCTACTTTGTTAGAGTTATGAGTGGATTTTTCAAAATGATTCTTTGTATTCTGTCTTAACTTCCCAGGGTTATATAGAGCAAGCATTCTTTCTTATTTATTGCAAATGAAAGAAATAAGAAAAACCCTGAGGCCACGGTTGGGTGCCCTCCAGTTTATCTTGCCTCTCTCCTTTCTTCTTTGGGTCACAGAGTAACATAGGGCTGTCTACACTACCTACTTAAAATATCAGATGAAGCTCAATTAATATTTGCAAGTCATTTTGGGAAAGAAGGCACTTTTTTCAGGAACAAAAACTGGTAGGTCAAGAACAAAATATAAGCTATAATCCCAGGTTAATAAGCAAAGAGGTATCTGTTTTCTTAACTCTCTTCAAAAATATTTATGTGAACAGATTTAAAAATGTAAAATAATAAATTACATCCCTTAAAACACTCTTAGTATATTGCTTCACATATCAAATTACACAGAGGATACTCCCATACATTCAAAAACTATGTGTGTGCACAGATATCCACCAGGAGCCTGGAGTGATAATGCACACCTATAATCCTAGCAGCTCTGGAGGCTGAGACCAGAGGATTGCAAGTTCAAAGCCAGCCTTTGTGGGGGTGAGGGCTTACTGGGCATGTAGCTCAGAGGGAGAGTGCTTGCACGGTATGTGTGAGCCCATGAGTTCAAATCCCAGCACAGCACAAATAAATAGAGAGATTGATTCACCAGGACTCTGTCACTCAAGTGACAAAAATTCCCACTCAAATTAATTTAAACAAACTAACAAAGACCGGGGAGGGGCTGCTTATAGTTCAGATGACTGAAAAAGTACAAGAGGCTACATTGGACATGACTAGATGTAGGGATTCAGATAGATATCATGTCGATCTCCCCCTGTTTCTTGGCTCAATTTTATTTCCAATTAGCTTCACTTCCAGAAAAGCCCTCATCTTATTTAGAGGTCCCTGTCTGAAACATATTTATATTGTATCTGTTCAACAACTCCACTGAAAAGAAGGTGCTTCTTTCCCAATAAGTTCAGCCAACTCTCAAAACTAAATTATCTCAGGCCTTTGGTGGTAAGTTGTTTAATCCTGAAGCAGCCGCTGAGGCCAGGAGGGTAGACCATTAGGGTAGACCGTGCTCATGAACTACACCTGAGCCAGGTGCTGCTCCCAGAGCAGGAGTGGAGTGCCTGCCTATACCACCTGCTCTGAGCATGAAGGCAGGAAGTCCTCCAATGGAGCACTGAGGTGGTCACCAAAATCGTGAAAGGCAGAGACAACAAATGACTACACCACTAAAAACAGAGTTGTAGTAAACTATTAGTATCTTCAGTAACACTTCTTAAACTCTTTTATTCATGGATGTCTTTGAATCCAATTAAAATAAGTATCTTTTCAATGTGACCATCTCTTACAAAATGTCACCTGCTGTTTCCCCAGGGTTTGTGCATCCCTAGAGCCCTCAATAATACTGAAAGTAGAAAATCTTTCCAAAAAGCTACTCTTTGAAGTATCTCATCTTTAAGTGCAGTAATATTAGGTTTTCTTTTCTTTCCACCCCTCTTTTCCTTTGAAGTAATTCTGATTACAGAGAATTCCTTTTATATTTGTTATCCTTATTATGAATGAATAAACTCTGAAATCAAAAGTGTGCCAAATGACTGTTTTGTCCAAATGATAGATTGTCAAGACCAGCCTCTCAATCAGATGACTAACAGAGAGGCCAAAAGAGTAATGTCTGAGGAGTGGCTGCTTTGAGTCTCATTTAAGGTATCAGTTTGAAGATACAGTCTACCAAAAGTAAATTTTCTTTAATCTTCTTACTTCACATAGGACTGTATGCGATTGCTAAGGAGAAAAATTAATGCATAAGAAGGCAACTTCTTTTATGGTTATGATCGGAAGAAATGGAGAAATTGTTTAAACACTAAACAAAATATTTCAGCAATGTTCGTTTGAATATTTAAATTAAAATCATTCTCGGTTTAAAAAGCTAACTGCACAAGAGAGAGAAATAATTTTACAAAAAATAGAGAGAAATAGAAAGAAAAAAAGAGAAAAGAGTATTGCTTCAGAACTGCCTACTGCCTTCACAAAAAGGAAATCTTATTCCATGTTTGTAAGAAAGGATTCTCCAGTCTGCTAGAAATGAAGGAGGAGGAGCTTGGGATGAAGTTTAGGGGTACAGCCCTTCACTAGCATGCATGAGACCCTGGGTTCAATCCCCAGTACTACCAAAAACAAATTTATATGGAGAAACATCAGGAGTTTCAGTTCTTGCTTTTAGATTTTGGTAAAGAGATGAGTTTAAATGAAAATACAGAAGAAAGAAATGGGAAAATCAAGAAGATAGGAGGAATTGCTGTATTTTAAGATGAATAATTCTTGTAACAATTTATTAATAAGTTCCAAGGCTATATTATAAAGTGTAGAGCAGTAAGACGACATAGGAGATTGTAAGCAGAAAGAAAAGCATAAAAGGTAAGATTAAAAAGATGAATTTAAAAATAAATAATATTAATTTCATACATACACATGGAGAAATATTTTGTGGTTTTTATCTTTTTAATAAAAATGATCATTTTTGAGAGTTGAGAGGAGGAATAGAAGAGACTTGAATTTCCCTTATTCTTATTTATTTATATATGATTGGTACAATGAAAAATTTTATAAAATAGAAATGAAAATGCTGAAAGTAGGAAAATAAAGATTTCTAGTATTAGCAATTTGGTTCAGAATTTCTCTTCTCTTCCCAGAAACTGTACTGATCAACTTTGGCTATGAAAGAAAAGAAATTTTTTTCATAAAAGTTGGATAGTAAGAACACAATATGAACTTACTGACATTAATGCTGCTTCCAAAGCTCAAGTCAAGCAGTCCCAAAAGAAGATACTTAGAAGCAGGGAGCAGCCCAGGAAAGGTTGAAGGAACTCAAGCTGAAAGCAGATCCCCAAAAGCACAACCACTAATACACTTAGAATGAAAGGAAACCACTAGGAAGTGAAGCACTAAGTAGAGGGTTGCAGCGAAGATGGAATAGGGCTGAGATCAAGCTACTAGGTTCCAGGGAGTGGCAGGAAGTGTAACTGTACTGCAAAGAAGCCATACGGAAGAAAAATGCCCTACAGTAACAAGGGAAAGAACCTTGAGTCACAAAGCTGGGATTTCATCTTGCCCTATTTCCCACTCCTAACAAAAATGTCCCATTAATAAGTAATCCAGGAAAATCTTACCCAATCAATCATGCAGAACATAATTAGCACATTTTTTTTAAAACCACTTAGAGCAGCAGAATTTAGCAACAGATTTGAAAACACACATTCACACTCATGTACACACGCCCCTAAGAAAAATATTGCCATAGAATGAAATGAAGTTAATAATCACAAAATTTACTGTGATATCTAAAAAATAGTAAGACAAATTTCTCCATAAGGAAGAGTATAAAGTAAAAAAACATAAGAACACAAAGATCAAATACCTTAGGGAGTATAAAATATTGCTGGCGAAACTTAAGAAATGAATAGAAGAAAAAAATTAGAGAGTTATTTTCTAATGGAAGGAACAAAGGGCAAAATAGGAACTTTAGAAACCCTGCAAAGGAATACTTAAGATAGAAAGGAGATAAGCTAACATGATGAGATAGAAACAAGAAAAAAATTAAAGATTTTACAGAAAATAATAGTTATATGAAAAACAAAATGTATCTAATAGAGAAATTAAAGGACATACAGCATACACATAGTTGGCACTCCAAAGAGGTTCCAATCAAATTGAGCAAGTATTTCTAAATGATCAATTATAAGATTTTCTGAAATAAATGAAGACTTGTGTTTACATATTCAAAATGCATGTCAAGTGCCAGAAAAAATTAAATCAGAACCACCAACACTGAGACAAAATCTAATAAAACAATGGGAATTTCAAGATAAAAAAATAACATTCCAGATAACTCAACAAAAAGAGGAAGTCATTTACAATGAGATTTGTTTTAAGTATGAAAAATATTTTTTATAACTTGTCTTAAAATAATTAAATAAAAATTGAGGGGAGAAAGTAGAAGATAGAAAATGAGTGAGACAAAAGAATGTTATCTAATATTGAATGGACTGGAAAAAAGAGAATAAAGAAAAAAAGGAAGTGAAATATTGAATGGACTGGAGGGATATAGTTCAGTGGTAGACCACTTGCCTGGCATGCACAAGGCCATGGGTTCAATGTTCGGCATCATAAATAAATAGGAAGTTAATATTGACAAAGCAAGTGGTAGAAGTAAAAATATGATTGGTATTACAAAGCTGACAATTTTAAAAAGTGACTAAATTTGGAGGAAGGAAAGTATACAGGAAGAAAAAACAAACTAATTTTATCACTGATAATAGTAAGAAAGAATTGGGATTTGGGGTTTTTTCATATTTTTATGAGTGCATTATAATTATAAATGATGGAGGGATTTGTTGTTACATATTCATTCATGCACATGATATAACAATATAAGTTAGACAATATCATTCCCCAGCACTTCCTCTTTCCTTCATCCTCTCTCTCCCTGATTCCTTTCCTCTACTGACCCTCTTTAATTTTGAAGAATGGGATTATATGAAGGTAGCCTTTGTATAAATTAACCTTTGTATGATGTAATTATATCTTTGATGAATACAAAAGTTATTGAAAATATTTGTATAAAAATACAAAATATACAAAAATACAAACTTCCCCAAATATCTGAAGAAGCAAAAGAAAATAAGACAAAATAATATGATGGAACAGAAATAAACTATCCTTCAGAGCTATAAATAAAAATGGCCAAACTTTATTAACGGAAACATTTTCAGATTGAATTTCTAAGAAACTAATCTCTATACTGCATAAAGAAGACTCATCCATAGCATATGATTCAGAAAGATTGAAATGAAAAGGATGGGCAAAGATATTCCAGGCCAATGGAAAATATTAAAAATGCAGTCTTGCCTCTATTGACATAAACATATATATAGCATATGAGATAGAAATTCATTGCAATTGTTTTGCTCCAAGAGCTGTCCTAAGTCTATTTACATGTCCTGTTTCCCTCTGTTACTGAAGTCCTGAGAGGCTAAGAAAGAAAGAAAGAAAAAAAGCTTTTCTGTCACTTTGGAAGATACCTAACCTTATCTCCTCCTTACTAAACTCACTTCTTGCTAAAGACCTAAGCCACTCTATGTGGTCTGCTTCCCAGGGCTCTGAACTACCCTTTGTAAATGGCAGCAATAATGCAGATAAGTCCACTAATCACTCCTAGTTGCCCATTACAACTGGACTTCGTTAAATGATGAGACTCTCCATTATTTTATAATGAAATAACACAAGTTTGAAAAGAACTTTATATAGACTTCTTCACAATTCATGTTCTATTTTTAACTGTGAGATACTAAGAAACATGTGAGAGTACTTAAGGCGTTATTAACAAAGTTACCTATTTGCTTCTGCCTTTGAGCACTTTCTTCTTGAAGTTTGTAAGATAATGCACATGATGTTATGCTAAAATAACACACTATCCACTAATAGCCAAGGATGAACTTTGTTTAATACATTTTAGAGCAGTTAATATCACTGTAAAAGATTCCGATTAATAAACATCCTTCATTTAATACATGTATAAGTAATTAAAGATGAATTAAGTAGAGATAGTGATAAAAAGAGAGAGAGAAGATAGAGACACATCCAGCTACATATTATTGGTGAGAGAAATGTCAGTTTATTTTTTTTTAATTAATTAATTTATTTATTTTGGTACTGGGGATTCAACTCAGGGGCACTCGACCACTGAGCCACATCCTCAGCCCTATTTTGTGTTTTATGTAGAGACAGGGTCTCACTGAGTTGCTTAGCGCCTAGCCGTTGCTGAAGCTGGCTGTGAACTTGCGATTTTCCTGTCTCAGCCTCCCAAATTGCTGGGATTACAGGCGTGCGCCACCATGCCCAGTGAAATGTCAGTTTACTTTTAAAGAAATTCTTGTCCATTGTTTTAAAAAAATCAAATAGCTTGTTATGATATTAATGAACAATAAAATTCCTTCTCTGGGCCACTTCTTCCCACTTTCCATTCATTATTCATTATTCATTATTAACGACTTCTCACAGTTTGAGAGATTCACTTTCTAGAATTTTCTGCTCAAATACAAATATACTACTATATGCTGCACAAACGCATACTCATATACACATACAAACATAAAATACACACATAAGTAAATACGTGTTCATTTATTGGCAGAAATGAGATTGCACTCAGTACTCTACATAGACCTTATCCAGCAAATTCCCATGTTAACTATATGTTGTAGCCATGGTACTGTGAATACATAAGACTTACTTCATCCTTTTCAAGGCAGCCTGTGGTCGCTGTGTTGTTATTAGACCACACTGATGGATGTTGAAGTAGTTTTAAGTTGTTTAAAGTGATGCAATGAACATTTTTTAACAGTGTCTTCGTGCAGTTGAGTGAGAATGGCTCTCAGCTATTCCTCAAAAGGAAATTACTATATGTGGCTATGATTTTGACAAACAGTGTGAAATTTGTGTCTAACTTATTTCTCTCTTAACATGTAAGAATTTTGAACCACATCCTTACCAACATTTAACCTTGTCATACTGACATATGAAAAATAATCTGTTGTCCTTTTAATTTAACATTGGACCAGCTTTTTCTATTTCTGTCAGTCATTACAATTCCTTTTCAGCTAACTTGTTGTTTATACCTTTTGCCTCTTTTCTGTGAGGTTTCTGGCTCAATGCTTTCTAAAAATAATTTTAGCATAAAGCTTGGCCCTTTGCCTGAGGTAAATTTTACAAATATTTCCACTAGTTTCTTGTTCACTATTTTACTATTTGACTTTATTTATGATGTTACTCCCCAAATGCAACTGAAAATTTTTATGTAATCAAAGTAGCCATCTTTTCCTATAAGCCATAAGGCTTCTGAATTTTATGCTAAGCACAGAAATACCATGCAAACACCAAGAGCATGAATAAACTTATTCATGTTTTCTTCTAGTACTTTGATAGTTTTACTAATGGTTTGATTCATCTGGAATTTATTTTGCTATAAAGAATTATGTAGGATTCCAGACTAATTTATTTCCATTTGGCGACCCAATGTGTCAAGGTATATTTAAGGCAACAGCATTACCATACTTTCTGGTGAAGTAATGTGTTATTTCAAAGAAAGATAAAATTTCTTTTATGTTTTAATGCATTAAATTTACTTCTCAGAAATATTAAGAGTGCACTCCACCTATTTGGTAAGTTTTATGATAATTTTCTTAAAAAACAAAATATTATTTTGAGTTCTATGTTATAGGAACATGAATAAAGAATAGCCTCCCAATTTCTTTTTAACAAGACGGACTCCAAGAAAAAATAAAAACAATTATATTCCACAAGAACATTTTTAAATAACTTCTTTCATAAGAGTTTAAATTGGCATTCAGGTCTTTCTATCAGTTAAAATTGGAGTTTGAATCCAGAGGCACTCCACCACTAAACTACATCCCTAGCCATTTTTATTTTGAGGCAAGGTCTCACTAAACTGCCCAGGCAAGCCTTGAATTTGAAAATCCTCCTGCCTCAGCCTCTAGAGTCTCTGGGAATACAGGAGTGTGTCACCATAGATGGCTACAATGCAATATTTTTTATCAAAGTAGGAAATACATCAGTATTCTGTCCAACCTAATTCAAATCATGAAAATGGTGCAATTAAAGTATACAATATCATGCCATTCAAAATCTATCCAACTGGGTTCCGGACGCAAGTGGCACACACCTATAATCCCTGCAGCTTGGGAGGCTGAGGCAGGATGATTGTGAGTTCAAAACCAGCCTCAGCAAAAGCGAGGTGCTAAATGACTCAGTGAGACCTTGTCTCTACATAAAATATCTAAAAAAAGGGATGGAGATGTGGCTCAGTTGTTGAGTATCCCTGAGTTCCATCCTCAGTACCCTCCCTCCCAAAATCTATCCACTGGGCAAAGTGAAATACATAAGGAAAAGAACATCTTAGGGGGTTGCGTCAAGTTCATTGAAAAATCTGATTAGTCAAAATCAATATTGCAAACTTTCCCATCATGATTTCTTCTAGAGTTGGCTGCATCTGTTCTCCAAGGTTGACCCTTGTCCACTCTGCCCAGCCTCTCCCTTCACATCCTGGGGTGGCTTTCCTATCCCACCCTTTTTTGTCCTCGTCAGCATGACAAAACTGAAATGGCTGATAGTTAAAGAAGTGAAATTAATATTTATTACCCTCACCCCTTCTCCAACCCTCATTCTCAGCATCTTTACATGACACCATCTTACAAAGAAGCCACTACCATCCACTTCTATAATTTTTTCTACCTCCTGACTAAAATCTGTCCTGCAAGTAATGCAGGCTCATCTAAACAGGCAGCTCCTTCACCCCTTTCAGAGTAAAAATAAAGTTTTTACAAGAGCTTACAACATCCTAATTAATAGCCACTTTCCCCGCCCAAACACAAACAAAACAGTCCTTGGACATCAGGCAATGAGCATTTCCTGAACAGTACTCAATTCTGCTGTAGAAGACAACAAAGCAAATGAGACTGTGTAAATCAGTACATGTGTTAGCACAGATAATTAAATTATTTACCTGGGAGATATGTCAGACAGATAAAAGTAGAGCACATATGCGTGAACCTAGATAGAAAGGAATGAAGGTACCAAGTAAACATTAAATATTCATGATATACTAAATATACTCGAAACACACAAAGCACTGAATTTTCATTCTATCCAAAATACACGTGAGGACATGAAGCACTCACTATCCATATGGTCTTACTTTAACCACGCTTTGGTGACAGCTATGCACAGTGTCACTTGCCCCTTACACTAGAGATGTAAATAAAACCCCAAACTGCTCATCAGGCTAACACTATAGCTCTTGGCCAGCCTCTCCAGGTATCTTCCATCTTCCTCACCCTCCACGTTGGCCCTTGTAACCACACCATTAGTAGAAGAGGCTGATGTAGCACAGAGAGAAGGTACATACCACAGAATTCCAGGGGTGTAGCCCTTCCATTTGCTTGTACCTCAGCCTAAATGTGTTTATCCACTCACTCTTTATACTTCTCACTCTATACTTTCATTTAAATTGCTTCAATTAACTGTGTGATCTGTGCATCTTAAATCTGTGAGCTTGCTGCTGCACAACTGTTAGCCTACCTGGTTGTATAGTTGGACACTTCCCCTGTATCAAGCTTGTGGCAAGGCAGCATCTCCTCCACCATCATGCCTTTCACAGTCCAGACACATTGTTCTTTTTGCTTTTGTTTAAACACTATGAACACAGTCTTTCCTCAGGCCCTCTGCACTTCTCCCTCTACCTGAGACACTCTCTTTGGTCATCTGCATGGCTTGCCCCCTCGTTTTCTTCAGATATCTCTTTCATAGACCTCCAAGATAAAATTATACATATTTTTTCAACAGTAATTCTTCAATATTCCATCACCAATAGTTTTCCTAAAATTCAGTTCTGACCCTCTATCTGGAGTTACTGCGAACGCCCCAGGCTAAGGATTCAGTCCCACGAAACTGCCTCCCACTCACATCAGGTGCCAGCCACAAATGGATTCCTGGATTACCTCCACATCTGCCCAGCCAACTACAGATCTGGGGTTTCGTATGACCCTTCACTCCTCTTCTCCACCCCCTGATTTGATAGTTTACTAGAATTACTCACAGAACTAAGAAAAGAGTTATACTTGAAATTATAGTTTTATTATAAAGGATACAGCCTAGGAACAGCCAAGTAGAAGAGATGTCTAAAATGCATGGGCATGTGGAAGGGGCTTCTAGGCCCTCTCCCGGCAGGCCACCTTTCAAGACATCCATGTGTTCACCAACCTGGAAGGCACCTGATTTGTTACTGAAGTTTTTAATTAAAATTTCATTACCTAGGCATGACTGATTAAATCACTGGCCACTAGTGACTGAACTAAATATTCAGCCCTTCTCTTTTTCAAAAATTCCATCCTTCTAATTATATGATTGGTTCCTCTGGTGATCAGACCCCAGCCTGAAGTTATCTGGGGCCTGCCAAGAGTCACCTCATCAGCATAAACCCAGGAATGGTCTAAGGGGTTCCTTATGAATGACAAAACCTTATGCAGCCATAGGTGAGGCAGATTCTCAAAGAAGGCATTAAGTCCATGATATCCTTATTGAATCCTGAGATGACACTCATTTGCTCTATCATATGACAACATTTATTGATGCTCCCTCATCAACTGGCTAGTGAGCCAGTTCTAGGTGCACTGTGTTCTGGGGCTGGAGATGAGACAGTAAAGAGATTAAGTCCCTGCCCTTGCCACGTTTACAGTCTCATGGGAGGAGAAAACCATAAACAAATGTACAAATACATAACGTCACAGAGATGAGTGATATAGAAAAAATAAAGTAGAGCAAAGAAGATAGGAGGTCCCTAGGGCAAGGAGAACATTTCTATTTTTGTGCAGTAATAAAAACAAATATTTGGTGTTTGTGTCCACCCTACCTCTGTTCTTGGCACAGAATTTGCTAAGTCATTGGAATTTTCTAGGTCCTAAGAGGGTTGTCAGTCCTTGGTTTTATATAACTCTGCCCTACTTCACCCAAGTCTAGCCTAGTCACATTTGTTTATTTCAGGGGACAGAAATTCATTGTACTTGACATAGGAATTTGAAATGTGAACCAAAAGGTTGAGCCACTTAAATAATGGTGGAAAGTGGCCAGAGTGGGCTCCATAGCAGTCCCAGGTCACATTAGATTATGAGAACAGGGAAGCCACCAGGAGGTAGAAATGGTCCGTCAACAGGGGTAGGAGAAGGAGGGTAAGAGATCAGGTGATACTCCAGGGTAACATGGGTTTTCTAGGTACTGTCCTTGTGACCTGACAATTCCCTTGACAGATCCTTCTAAGCTCTCCATGAGTTGTTTGTATGACTAAGCTGGTTTAAGCTGGGCTTCTGCTTCTGGCCCTAAATATTGTTTGGACAGTGGGCTAAGATATAGAGCTGATCCAGAAAAAAAAGCCCAAACTAGAAACCAGTCTAGCAGCCTGGTCCCACTCATTCCCCTCACTTCTACTCCCTCAGCCAAGCTAGTTCATTCTGTCCTGCTGGACCCTCCTGCTCACTGGACCCAAGTAGGGCCCCTTCCAGCCTCTCTGTGGGGAATGTGTACTTTGAACTAAGAGATGCTAGACAGTACCAGCCGGTCAGGGGAGGATATGTGCTTGGAGAACGAGTCAGTGTGCAGAGAGAGAAAGAAAGAGGCAGAGAAGGAGAGTAAGTGGACAGAAGACGATGTGACATGAGAAAGAGAGGGAGGAAAAGGAGGGAGGCTGTCCGAGGCGCCTGAAGCTCTCACAAGGCCCCGTAGCAGCCCCCGCCCGCTGGAGTTTGTATACTCCTCCCATTCTTGTAACCATAAGGATCTCTCTGTCTTTGTGTTAAATCCATTTTGCTTCAGTTTGTTTGAATGGGTTTCTGTTAGTGACAACTGAAAAGGCCTTGACTCAATCATGGTGGCACTGGTAAGCAGCAAGTGTGTGGGTGAGTCCTGCCAAGCATTCAGAAAGAGCTACAGAGCCCATGTGGTGGCTTATATTAAGTGGAACAAAATTGGAGATACTTGACCTTCCAGGAGAATATGATATTCAGCACCAATCCATCAATTTCCACCACTGGATTGATGCAAACAAGTTCCTTCAGCTAACCTGGAAACGTGGTTTGGTCACTTACATACCTTGAGCACATCTCACCTGCCAGTCAATCAGAGGAATGTCCACCAGCCCCACAGGTTTCTACAATCTGCATCACCATAGTACAAAGACTCTTAGGCTAGAAATCATGTACAACCTGATTACCAAGAAGCACTGGGGAAGCTCAGCTGTGTGGCTCTCTTTTGTGTCTGACTCTTCAGCCCACTGAGATGGGGATGAGGACTCCAGGTGAGGGTTGGGAATGAGTCACCACATCTTCCTACCTCTGGTGCATCTGCAGCTCCCCAGTGGACAGTTAAGACCAAGCTCACAGCGCTGCCAGGTCAGAGGCCCCCAGAGCTGCCTGCCAGGGTTCTCCCCCATGATTCACTCTGCTTCAGCCCTCAGCTTGGAGGCAGCCTGTCTGGAGGATAGTCTGGTCATCACACTCTTTTCATAAAAATCCATCTTTTATTGAACATGTCTTTATATCTTGTCACAGAGGGGATCGTAGAGGTTTAGGGGCAGCAGATATACAGGCACCTGGGAACTTCTACAGCAGAATCTCAAAGTAAACTCTTGTCTTCACATTAGATCTTCTCAGCCAACAGCAGGTCTGCAGAGTTCTGCTTTGCTCAGCTCTACAGAAACATTTGGCTTCTCAGAGAGGGGAGGGCTGCCCAATTCCATCTGTAAGAATTGAGAGGACAGTATTTCGGCTCTTTGTTTCAAGCAAACACCTGGATCTTAGTAGATACTAAAGAAGTATTTTCTGGATGGATGCTGTCTCGTGTCCTGGTTACCCACCTTCCAAGTTCCTCTTTTTGCAGGAATTAATCCCACTTCAAGGGGTTCCAAGTACTGATATGCCAGGTGGGCACTAGCTTACTGGTTGCCCAGGCAGGGATCTCTACATAATACCATCTGATTTTCCTTCTTCCACACGTGAGCATGTTAGTTCTGTGCACACAGAAACCTAGCAAGGTGGAGGAGAGGCAAGAAATTAAGGCCACTCTATCTTCTTCTCTACCAGACAAGTTCTCTCAGAGTAGAGAGAGGACAAAGGCATACAGAGGTATTTCCCCATGCAGGTGTGAGTACCGAGAGGTTCCCCAGCCACTCTTCTTCCAGCAGTAGCAGGACTGTTTCCTGAGACCTGGACAATGACTTTCTTGACCTAAAGCCTTCGATAACTCTAAATCAATGACTCTAAGCCTAAGCCTTGTTTCTCTTTCTCCTCAAGGAATCTTCCTTGTTTCTGGTATGATGAGACTCTCCCTCTGCCAGTGGCCCTACTTGTTCTTTCTCTTTCCATTTTTGGCATACCAGGGCCCAATGCTTGCCCTTCCTAACATTCCAGTCCACCACACCCCTCCTAATCTTATCTCTGTTCTTCTTTGGTCCTGATTTTCTCTCTTCTCTCCAGGGTGCTGGCTCTTCAGTGGAAGCACTGGGACAACAGTAGGTCCCTTGTTTTTCTTATAGGTTCTAAGTTCTGAGGAACCTCCGCAGGGGGAAAGGAGTTTGTATGTGTATGTGTGCTGACGTGACAGCAGGGACTGGACCTTTCTTCCCACCAGCAGTGTTACTCAACTGTACTATGTAAGACATGGAAAAGAAATGTGATGGGTTTCTGAATCATCCCTCCATATTCCTTTGGATGCTCAGCGGAGCCTCATGCCATGAGTGCCTTCCTATTCTAATTCTGCTCAATCACCAGATTCTGTAAGGGAGAATCAGTTAGAATTGAGGGGCTGAGTGTCGCTTGAGTGCAAACAACTGCCACCTCTTACCCACACCCAGCCCACACCAGACTTACATCCCAGGAGGACCAGAGAGGACTGCAGGAGAATTCACCACTCCATTGGCCTCCAGAAAAGGTTTGTAAGTTGGACATCGAGACATGCATCCTCCCATTTCTTTTGCTCTCACAGAACCCTAGGTCTGAGCCACATTCAACACTTCCCATGTGTGACCCAGGGACAAAGTCTCATCCTTCTTAGTCTGAGAAAGTCATGGAAATCTCACCAGTGATAGGTTAGGAGTAAGTGTGTGGCCACGATGGAACCCAAGGAAGTGACCAAGAAAGGTTTCTTCCCTCCTGAGAGAGACACACAGGAAGACACTGCCCTCTCCTCTGGACAGGTCTTCTGGAGCTCCTGTGGCCATAAACAGGTGGATAAAGTCAAGGTGAACCAAGTGGAATATTTCGAGAAGCTGAGCCATCACAGCAGCACACAGGATGAAGCCTGAGTTCAACTTGCTCCTGCCTTACTGTTATGGGAGAGAATACACTTCCTTGAAGGCAGTTTGAGTCATGGTTACTTCTTTGTGCAGCTGAAAACTTCCAGCTGTACAGCCACCTTGTTAGACATGCTCCTGAGCACTGGTTCCCACCAAGTCCACCCCTTGTTTTCTGAGCTCCTATTTATCAGCTCCATGCGGTATTCAAGAAAGCAAGGGCCACCATGACAATGGGGAAAAAAGCAAAACTTCCAGTAACCTCTGCCAGGAATGCACTGAAGATCCTTCAGACTCTCGGAATCCTGGGCCTTAATGTGGAGTACAGCAAGGATGGGTGACAGGCACTGGCACAGGCTGTCTGGGGCTTTGTCTCTCAGAAGACTAGAACCGGGACTAGATTTCCCTCATTTGACTCTCTGACAGTAATAAATACTTTAACAAAGAAAAGCCAGTTATGTCTTAAGTGCTTAAGGGGGTTCATGATCCTTTTCCTGTGACAGTATAGTATGGTGGTCATGAATCCCACCCCTGTGACATAGCAGTGTGAACGCAGACAAATGACTTGGCCTCTGTGCTGTGGTTTGAATGTGTCCTCTCAAGTTCATGTGTTGAAAATTTAACCCTCAGGGCAACAGTGTTGAGAGGTGAGGCCATAATGAGGTGATTAGGTCATGGGTTCTGCCCTCATGCATGGTTTTGTGCCGTCACCACAGGAATGGGTTTGTTGTCTGAGATGTCCCCCTTTCCTCTCCCTCTCTCCCCCATGTGAGGCTTTATACCATGCAGCAAGAAGGCTCTTGCCAGATGCAGTCTCTGGATTATAGACTTCCCAGACTCCAAAACCAGAAACCAAACAAAATTCTATTGTTTGGAAATTACCCAACCTGTGGTATTTCCTTGCAGCAGACAAAACAGAGATCCCTCTGTGCTTCCATTTTCTCAACTCTAGCACGGAAGTAGTAACTGGGCTATTGAAGATCAAGAGTTGGTATATGTAAAGTGCTTAGAGCAATGTCTAGTGCATAGTTAATACCATATATTATTAGTATAATGATCATAATTATGCCAGTTACCTTATTTTATAAAATATAGTATTAATTATTATTATACTATTGTTATTATGTCTTAGACAGAAAGAAAACTGTGTAGGATGTTATTGAATAATGGCCACTCAAAGATGCTCACATGCTAATCCCCAGAATCTATGAATGTTAGTTACATGGAAGAGGGAATTAAGATTGCTCATCAGTTGACCTTGAGATGGGAGAGTATACTGGATTATCTGGATGGACCCAATCTAGTCAAGGATCCTTTTAAGGAGGATGCAAGTGAATTGAGTAAGATGTGATGACTGTATGAAATGAAAAGAAACAGCTCTGCTGTCAGTAGATAGGCGGTCAATACATGATGGTTCTGGTTTCCTAATTTTTCTGACTAAAGCCGTAACAATTGCTTTCAAGTGCCTAAGGTAAAGACTGCTGGCCTGAAAATGAGGAGGGGGTTTGATGCCCCTGAGAGCTATAAGATCATGATTCCCTTCTTTAAGAACTAAGTTTCTTGCAGAGGTGGTGTTCAGCTTCATTGTACATGAGGCTGCCTGCAAAGCAAGGTGTCACCCATGCTCACTTGGATAGCAAATGAGGCAGTCAGCATGTCCGTTGTGGATCCAGGTAAGAACTTTGGTCCCACCTCACTACTTGCCATTCCATGTGGAGAGGTGCATGACAACAAATGGACATGTGTCAGGCCAGTCTGACCATAAAACTGGTCCCTGAATCAGCACAGGCCTCTGGGCACTGTCAATGCCTTGTGCTCACAATGGTCTTGGAGAACTTAATTTTCCCTGTATCTCAGATTTTGGCATCTTTCCTTTCACTTTATTTTCAAATGTCTAAGTGAAAAAGAAAATCTATACTGAAAAAGTGTGTTGGAGAATCTCTCAAAATTTATTCCTGTACATGAAATGAATGACTCTCCCTATGGGAAGGAAATCCAAGTTCAATCCCAGCAGCTCACTTAAGAATCACTCATTTTTCCAGGTTTTCCAACTTTATAGTCTTCATTCCAGGGGGTGAAAAATACATCTTTTTGAGGGCTAATACAAAAATTGTATTGTAAATTTATGTGCTGTGAACTGAATTCAGCTCTCAAGTGTATTTTTTTTTAAATTGAATTAATTTCAACCTATAGAAGCTACTAATTATTATGCTAAAATCTGAATCATTCAATTCTAATTCTCTTTAAAAAGCTGGCAATCTGGACCAACTTTATCCATGTGGGTTAAATGAGAATACGCATTATATTTTCATGCGGTTACCAGGAGCCAGCAACGGCTTTTTTACCTCCTGAAGTAACAAAGAATAAGAGGACTCAGAAGTCCTCTTGTCGGGTAGAAGGTAGGCGGGAGTTCTAGAATTCGTATGATCGGTTGTTTTTCATAGTTTGTTGGAAGAAGTTGCTACTGGCATCTCTGAGGTGCATGCTATGGGTACTATTAATGATTCTACGCACACAAGCCAGTGTTCCTAGACAGAATTATCTGGTATAAAACAACATCAGTTGTGCTGAGGCTGATAAGTCATTCCCTACCCTCGCTTCCCAATCTTGTACTTGTGATGGAACCCAGAGTCTTGCAAGCCTTCTACCACTGAACTACATCCCCAGCCCCCATTCCCTGCTTAAAAGAGTGATTTTGTTAATAAAAGCAAAGACGAATTCATGGCTGAGGCTGTGCTAATAGACTACATCTTCGTTTCCTCTCCTAAAGTTAACTGAAAGTAAGCAGCATTTATGATTTCGACTACTGCAGGAAGCAGGGAATAGATGACTGTAGTTAGTGACAAAAACAATCATAAATGGCTTTGCCTGTCTTGTCTCTTTTCAGAGTCAGAGGGAATGAAATGACCAGTAATTATCATTTAAACTGCTGTTTTATCCTGTATCAATCAGAGCTATTCATTCTGGTTACTCACAGACTCTGGGGCTGAAACCACACTAAATCAGGGTCACAGTCAGAGCCAATGCATAAGGCCAGCCTTTTTACTCTGTTAAGTGTTAATGACCTGGGTTGAACATCAATGGCAAGTTTCCATGAAAAAGCCATCTGAGACCCTAATCTAGGAGTAAATGGTTCTATATGGAGCCTATTACCTTGTTTTTAATATTCTGTATTCAATGGGACCACAGCCGTAAACAACTCTTCATTCTCATTTCTCTATGAAGTTAATTTGCACTGTGTCAGCACTGCAGGCTTTTTGCATATGTTCAGGACAAGCTGATATGAGCAGGCCTGGAATGAATAATGTTTAGTAAAATCAATAAACCCTATTATTAGTCACTAAGGAGACTGATTTTATGTCTATAAGAGTAAAACAATTAGAAGCATATTAATGGCAGATTCATCATAGTAATATAATGGAGCCAAGTACACTTGTCTTTTGGGAATCTTTAATTTACCATTTGGTACTGACTCTATACTCAGCCAGAGAAATGGCACACATAATATAAACAAGCTCTGGCCTTTGGCAATTCATGTTGTCATCAGCAAAGATAACACTGTAACAGTGCGGACAAGAAACAAAACTTCATTTAGTGATTAATGTAAACCAGTCATGAATAATGTTCCCGTAAAAGCCTACAGGGAAAACTATTCAAATCACATCGTGCTTTTGGTCATGTATCTCTCTGCATTTATCAGCATTCCCGTTTATTATGGTAGCAGAGTTAAGCATGGTCTAATGCACCTATTTATAATCCTATCTATTTAACCACCTAACTAGAAGTGATTAAAAGCCTAGTATGTAATAAAAATACACATCCAGTCATTCTGCAGCTGAAAAGTAAGATTGGCTTCTGTGCATATGCATGTATTATGTATGATTTTAAAAATGCATATTATGGAAAACACGGAAATCATTAGGAATCCACAGTTCACCCAGTTCCCAACAGGAACATGATAATTCAGTGGGGTAAGATGTGAGTTGACCTTAGTTTTACTCCCGTGTGTCTGCAGTTAAGGGACTATTCAGGAACTGAAGTAGCCTAAAGACTATGGACTGAACCACACACCATAAATAATATTCTGAACAGAGGAAACATACTTGTTAAACTGTAAGACAGCCAGTAAGTCTTGAAGACTATATCGAGATGTGGTGTACAAACTGAAAAAAAATTTTTTTGATAGTTTAAAAAGAGATGAAAAACATGTGTAGTGCTCTTATTGCAGGAATAAATACCATAAACAACGTTTTTTCTAAATGACAACTAGAGGAAACTCAAAAGCAAAATAAACTGAAAATCAGAAAAAAAAATCCTCCTACTAAAATCTAGAGGAACACAGAGTAGATTTGTAAACCTAGAAGCAAATGCCAATACTTTAAGGTAGCTTTTCAAAAGCAGAGGAAATATCTCTTTTCAATTGCAAAAATCAATTCATTTGTGAAGCAAAGACCTTTAAAGAATAACTAACCAAATTATAGGAAAGCAAATTCTGTCAACTTAAAGAACTTTTTAGTAAACCAAGCAGTAGAACTGTCACTAGCAGTTATAGTAGTCATAAAACTTAAGAGCTTACAGCTAGAATGAACCAATGAAATCAACCGTCCAAACCCACAGAGCACACTCCCACTGAAGAACGATCTTCTGCACTTGCTTTTCCATCTGGCTGCACTGCTTTTCTCCTAGAAGTGTGCATGGATCCCCTTCCTCATCCCTTTAATGAAGCCTTCTCAGGCTCTATTTACCCAGACTCCCACACCTACTCACCATCCCCCACCATCCTCGCTTTTTCTTCACAGCATTCGTCAACTGCCTCACTTTGCGTAGTACATATATTTTTTATTATATGTTTAGCCCACTCATTAGAAAATGCAAGCTCTCTGTATATTTTATTATGTTTACCCTACTCATTCGAAAATGCAAGCTCTATGAAGACAAGAATTTTCGTTGCTTTGTTCATTGCACAGCACCCCAGGCAGTGCCTAGAATAGAATAGGTGCACAATAGCTATTTGTTGAGTGGAAAGAAGGGAGGGAAGGACCGAGAAAGGAAAGCAAGGAAGAAAAAGAGAGGAAACAATAAAAATTTGGTATAAAATATTCTAGTAAATCAATTTAGCAACAGTTAGCTGACTGACTTTTTACATGTTTTCTCTACAATCCACACGCCACAAAATTTAAATCTTCAGAATAACATTCCCTACTAAAGAAGCCTGTACCTACAGATTTGTAGTGATACATCCCAAGTGTGGAGTAAATACCCCGTAAGTATGTATATATTCACTGAATGAAATACAGTTTGTTTATTATGCCTGTGTATCGTATAAGAAAATTTATCTTTGCCTTGTATCTTATACATTAATAGTATTAGAAAACCTTTCTTTGGAAGTCAGCATCACTAACAGCCAGCAAGCAATAACATGAGACAGACAAGAAGCCATTATAAAAAAAAAAAAAAAACCTTTTTAATTCTGATTGCCAAATTATTTAAGGCAGGTATAAAAAAGGAAAGCATTCAATATACATTTTACATAAAATAAACTAGATTACAGCATAAAACAAGTAACCAGGCAATGGCATTAAAGTCTCTCTTCTAAAACTGGATAATTGTAAACATTACAAAAAAAAGAAGAAGAAGAAGAAAAAAAAAAAGGACTGCAGGACTATTCAAGTAATAGAACAATCACAGATGTCTCTGGTATGCAGGCTATTGGGTTATTTGCCATTCAAGATTATCAAAAAATGACACCTCATTATTCACAGATGCTCATTATTTCCCCATTTTAATCTTTACATTATATACAACACAGTTTTTGTGGTACTGGCAACCCCATGCCTTCCAAAAGTATTTTTTTTCCCACAATACACAAGTACAAACAGTGACTACAGGAACATTTTACACTGATGCGTCTTTAACAGGAGCCACCAATTAGACATCTAAATTGTACCAAAGTGTCATCATCACAGTTCGCCTTTCTGAGGGGCTTACAGGAAATATATGAAGGATATGCAAGGTTCAGGCACACTGATACATAACATTATTTATTTACAATTTCAAAGGAAAGGAAAAGAAAGTAAGCAGCCTTTCATGGCTAACACTTTTCAACGTGACAAATACATTTTTTATTTCCTTTACTGAGTGGTTTGCAACTTGGCAGCAGACCCTGTGTGTGCGAGCCTGGTTACTGATACAAAAAGTAAAGAATATATATATATATATGTATATATATATATATGTATATGTATATATACAGATATGTATACGTATATATATATAAAACAGAAGTTTAATTACAGCAACATTTGTTACTCTGTGATAAAATCTGTAATTTACAAAAATGAAATGACTGGTTTTTGCCTGCCATTAAGGCATTTCAAATTAACACCATGGAACTGATGTCTGTATAAAGCGCTTCCCCATGTGATCCAGTCACATGACACCATACACTTCCAATCCTGTTATTCCCTGCAAAAGAAAAGCACATGTTAGCATAGAGTCCAACCAACATTTGACACTGAAAACCTGAAAATACTGAGGCTGAGAATCTATTCCATTTGTGGGGATCAATTCCAGAAAAAGCAAATAAAAAGCAGACTTAATAAAGTACATTTTGTGAAAAGTGTCGATTTTATATTCATCATGAAATTCCTTTAAACTATTTTCCTTTTTTAAAATAAATTGGGGGTGATTAAAAGTCATAGAAGAAACATTTAGCATTTGGATAATAGAGTTTTCCATTTGCAAGGTTATTTTTAAATATGAAAAAACAAGGGTCATTTGACAAAGCTATAAGGACAAACTAAGAAAATTTCAACTGCCTAAAAACCATTTGACTCTTTACCAATCCACCTTACATTTATAAAATGAAGTTCCTGGAACTTAAGTTGTACTGCAAATCATACTAGCGGAATAAACCCATTCATTACAATTTTAAAACAAAAACAAAACCAGGGAGCTAAGTTTTTCACCTGAAAAGCCTGGACTTGCTTCCTCAAAAACATTAAGATGTCTCTCTGCTTAGAAAAATAACTGCAAACATAGAGGATATTTACCTTCTTTGTGCAGGAAACATTCCTGATGCAGATGCCTGGGCAGCCACCTGCTGAGAGGCAACGAGGGCAGCAGAGGTCAAGCCTGCTGGGCAAAAAAATGTGGGGTCTCCGTGACATTTAGAAAGATAAGAGTAGAAACAGGCCCAGTGGCAAAGGCTGCAGACACAGTAGCAGCTATTTGTCCTTTCCTAAACACACACATGAAATGGTTCATGCAGCAAGGACCGAATACAAGCCACTTGGTCTCACTGTTATCTATTTCTTTATTGAATCCTCTGTGGTTTCCTTAATAGCTATTCAAGGATAGAGCATTCCCTCTCCCCAGCTCTGCATGGTGCTAAATGGTTTGCATGTATCCTGGAATAGGAAGCTCAGGAGAAATAATAGGTACCACGTGACAACAGGAATCAAAAGTCACAGTGAATTATAGAAGTGTCATGCTACTTGCTTCCTTAGAATGTAATACTTTTATAATAACTTTGATCACTTTAACATTCTTCCCAGTGATTTGCCATAATCCATCCTACATAGTACATGGGAACAGTAAATCAAACTTAGAAGTTCTTAGTCTTAATCCATAAGACAAAGGTAGCAGAGACTGTAACAGCGCCAATCCTAATCCAGGTTCTTCTAAATCCTACAGAAAATAGTCCTGGGCAAAAATGAGAGTAAACAAAGTAAACCTAAGGAAGATTACTCTCTCCTTCTGTGTCCTTTATTTGGACATATTTTCCTTTCCCAGAGATAATTTAGGACATTACAATAACAGTAACAATAATAACATATAGAAAGTCATAGCATACTCTGCTCACATTCACTCATACAGATGTGATATGTTAGAAACAAAATCCCTTTCTCTTCCAAGTTCTTATCACACTCAGTACACATTGTTTAGGAAACCGAGATGTTCTCTTTTAACACCACTGCTTGACACCAAGCAACGAGAGCTGAATACACAAGATTGGTTCAATCACATATGTAAACATATTATTTTGCTTTACATTCATACAGCAAGTAACATGCCATTTGGTCATTGTTAATGACTGAATTCTGTCCTCCTAAAATTCCTGTGTTGAAGCCTGAAGCCACAATTTGCCTGTACTGGAAATGGGGCCTACTCGGAGGTGCCTGAAAACAAATGAAGTCATAAGGGCCTCATCCTTATATAACAGGATTAGTGTCCTTGTAAGAACAAACACATGAATGCTTGCCTCCTGCCAGCGGAGTGGCCATCTGGCACAAGCCAGTAAGAGAGCCTCACTAGGAACCCACCAAGATCTCCAAGCCCTAGACCTGTGAGAAAGTAAGTGTCTGCTATTTAAGTCTATGCGATCTGTGGTATGTCAGAAATGATAGTCTGAGGGGACAAGACAGCCAGATCCTAGGCAGATGGATCTGTTGGTAAAGACTGTGAACAACCCCCTCTGAAGTGACAAAGATGGTGAAACAGAATGAATCGGGAGGGCCCTCTGAACTGACACCAACTTCCTCCAGCTAAGAATGGAGACTAAAGGGCTGTCCCTGTGGCCTCATGCACCAAGGAGGCTGAAAGTGGAGATTCCCTGCCTCCCTAGGTCCATGCCCCACAGGCTAACTAAATCTGTGTCTACTTCCTGCCTTTTGTCCTATTTTACTGCCTCAAAGCCTTCACTAGCCAGACATTAAAGATGGAGCTTTCTGAAACAATGAGTTTCTTCTATCTTCCTTCAAAGCTGGCTTTGAAGAAAACCTGTTCTCCTACCAATTTGACTCCAAACACTTCTGGAGCAATGAGTGCTGCAGCCTAGCCTCTTCCTCCTGGGCAGTACTGGTGCCATTGGTAACAATGGGAGAAATAATACATGCTCAACAAATACCCCATGGACTTCACCATGTCAAGTCTGTGGCTCTTTGTTATGCTATGTGAATATATAAAAAAACCACAGTGGATTCTGTATTTATGTATATAGATAAGCACCAATTAAAAATAAATGAGTGAGGGGCTGGGATTTTGGCTCAGTGGCAGAGCGCTTGCTTTGCACATGTAAGGCACTGGGTTCAATCCTCAGCACCACATAAAAATAAATAAAATAAAGGTATTGTGTCCATCTACAACTAAAAAAGTATTTTAAAAAAATAAATGAAAAAAAAAATAAATGAGTGAAAGGAAAACCAGTAGGGTAGAGGAAGATGAAAAGGGGGAGGGAAGAGAAGAGAGAAAGGGGGGAGACTATCAGGGATTGAAATGGAGTAAATTAAATTCTATGCATGTATGATTTTGTCAAAATGAACCCAATTATCATGTATGACTATAATGCACTAATAAAAGCGAAACCCAAAACAAAACCCAAAAACTTTCTTCTCAATCCTCATCTTTGGTGAGAATCATAGCATAAAGGACTGTGAAGAGCCCTTGAGTTCCATTATAAAATGTTAAACTTGGTCACCTCACTCCCATTACTTGCATGGGAAAAGAGCAACTTAAAGGGCCTACAGATATCAGGACAAAAAAACTTCACCAAAGCCTCCCACTATCCCTCATTTTCTTTCCAATTTCCCTGAAGTCAGTATCTGATCTTCTGATTGTTATATTCAGTGCCCCAGACACTGGCTGCCACCCTCAGCCTGTGAGATAACAGTAAGCCTCTGATAACATCAACTAGTGACAATTATTAACTGGTAGCCATTTCATGTCTCAATAGAATACAAAGATGTGAGAACAGCCTTAGCTGTGTCAGTAGGAAATGCTAGGAAATAAGTGTTAAGAATCCTCCCCAGAGCTAATGTTAATTCAAAGTTCAATATTTTTATTTTAAAAACGTGACAGTTTTTAGCAAGTGTTTTCCAAAGCACAATGAAAAAAGACACAGTAATGATTGAGCGGCTGACCTTGGAAAGGGTCATATTGACCAGGGATTAGCGGGTAACCCATGCCAACGTGGGTGTGGTGATGCGTGTGCAGGTGCCGCTGGCCGAAGGGCGAGTGTCGGTCCCGTTCCCTTTCTGCCTCTCGTTCCCGCTCAGCTGTGGCCTTTTCCACAGGCTAAAATAGAACAGAGAAATTTCCCCACTTCATTTTTCAAAATAGAACAAGAAGGCATACTAAGCCACCTGCGCCCCTCCAGCAATATTGTGTCAGTGATTAAAAAGTAGATCTATAAGTTGGGCGCGGTGGCTCAAGCCTATAATCCCAGCACTTTGGGAGGCTGAGACAGGAGAATCGCGAGTTCAAAGCCAGCCTCAGCAACGGCGAGGCGCTAAGCAACTCAGTGAGACCCTGTCTCTACATAAAACACAAAATAGCGCTGGAGATGTGGCTCAGTGGTCAAGTACCCCTGAGTTCAATCCCTGGTACCAAAAAAAAAAAAAAAAAAAAACATAGATCTATTGATACTGAAAATTCTGTATTAATTGAAGATAACTTCAAAAGACACACATTAGTTTCCACTGTAATTAAGACAAAGATAAAGAGTTGTTCCACTCGTGGTAAAGTATTGAGTAGCATCAATACTTTCCTCAAATGACTGAAACAAGAGGACTTCTTTTTGTAGTCACTGATAATTTCAGTCATTCAATCTACCTACCTTCCCAAACAATTTTTATAGACAGATCAAGGAAAAGAAGTAATTTTGGAGACCTATTCGAGGTCAAATTTTCTAATTATATTTTTATGTGCACTTTGTGGGGAGAAGCTACCTCATAGTTTAACACATCTGTATCTCTTTGGTTCCACTAAAAATACACATCCGGATATCATATGTCAATATACAGTAAGTACAGTCTGCCCTTCATAATCATGGGTTCCATCCCAGTGATTCAATCAAATTTGGATCAAAGTTTTTAAAATTTAATCCACTGTATTAAACATACACAGACCTGCCATTATTTCCTAAACAATACAGCATAATAATTGTTTACATAGCATTTATATTGTATTATATATTACAGGCAATCTAGAGATGACTTAAAAGTACACAAGAGGGGGGCTGAGATTGTAGCTCAGCAGTAGAGCGCTTGCCTCGCATGCGTGAGGCCCTGGGTTCGATCCTCAGCACCACATACAAAGCAATAAAATAAAGATATTGTGTCCATCTACAACTGAAAAAAAAATTAAAAAAAAAAAGTACACAAGAGGACGTGCCAATGCTATATACAAACACTATGCTGTTTTATGTAAAGGACTTCAGCATCTAGGGATTTTGTTACCCCTTGGGAGTCTGCAACAGCTCTCCTATAGACTCCAAGGGACTGTCATATAGGAATCCATCATCCTGTTCCCACATTCTGAAATCCATTTCTGAACACTCATAAAGAAACTCCAGTTCTTCCAAATAATTGTTTGCTACACATTTCTATTCTACAATCTAACCACCCTTTCACTAAAGTTCTCTTTCTCACTCGGGAAAAAGTCTGTATACTAGAAGGAAGATTCACAGGAAAAGATTCACAATTCACCTTTTTAATTTCTCTATACAGTGTCTGGCAGACTTGCAGATACTATATTTTAAACTTCTTTTTTTCCACCCAAGAACCATCATTTCCTTTCTTTAGTTTCTTTTTCAACAATCTCCAGGACTGGAAGTTTCCTTTTTTGGGTGAGAGTCTCTTTCACAAAGACATTTATTTGCATTACTTCAGTAGACTTATAGGGACATGACAATAAGTCAAGGCCAAAAAAACAGCAGATGCAGCCCTCACTCCTTAGCCAAGTGACTCACGCTTACATATGAGCTTCACACTGTCTGAGACTCAAATGTGTGTCTGAATAAACGTAACAGTTATTATATGTCATGGACCATCAGTGTTGCTCAAGATGAGCCTCTGACCATGAACACTGATCATACGGATGTAAAGATCCATGGAAAGAGTTAAAAACTCAAATCTCTACAGAAATCAGGCTAAAAACAAACTCAAGTGATACAAAATGGGTAGGTTTCATTTATGTACATCGAGGGGGAAGAGGACACACCATCTCCATGGTGCTACTTCTCCCATGTAATTTTGGACCATATTTTCTATTGTCTTAAGAGGGCATACGAAATTGTATGAGAACTGATTTTTGAAAGTTGTTCCCAAAGAAAATATTTTTTAAAAGCTCCATTTGGCTGAGCTTGACAAACCACACCTATACTCTCAGCTGCATGGGAAGCTGAAGCAGGAAGATCACAAGTTCGAGGCCAGCCGTGACAACTCAGCGAGACCTCATCTCAAAATAAAAACATAAAAGCGGGTAGGGATGTAGCTCTGTAGTAAAGTGTCCTTGGGTTCAATCTCTGGCACCAAAACAAACAAAAATGCAATGGGTTAAAGGCCTGTGGCCTTAGAACTATTTAGTTACAAAATAAAAAATAGTTTCCTCTAAAATAGTGTCCTCTGTTATTTATTTTTTTCAATGTTTTGTAAGTAATACTTTGCACCAGGTCCTATAAACTTAAATGCCTGCCTAACAAAAACCTCACTACCAACATACATGCTTCAACACCACCTGTCTCTTATGTGTGAAAACATCTGACTTTTGAACATTCTCTTCTTTATTACCAAGGATAAAGCAGCATCCTGAAATCACAGCTAGATTCCAAAACCATTTCTATTTCAACACTGTTCTCTAGCTTGTTCCCCTTTTTCCCCTAAAACACCGTCCTTGATAACAAAATGATAACAAAAGCAGGCTTACGGCAGGAGACTTGCTGCGGTATTGGTTGGCATGCTGCTGGAGCAAGTCTAGTGCTTTAGATTCAGTGGTTGTTTTCGTGTTGATGCTAGGGCTGGTATTGACTTTCTCTGCCTCTTCTCTCCCTGACATCTTCCCATAAACAGGATAATGAAATCCTGGAGAGAGATAGGCCCCTGCAGATAAACGACAAATACCACATCAAGTTACAAGCTACATCTTTAAAAAAAAAAAATCATTTGTGTTACATGAATTTGGGATAAGAGTCAGAGATCTTAAAATAAGGGGTTACATTAAGAATGAGCTAATATCATTGTTAAACTGTATCTAAGTTCTCTGATTTTCTTCTCCAGTTAATTCATCCTGATGAACAGAGGTTATAAACAAAATTGAGCTTACAGCCACTTCATGCATTTATGTGTCTGCTTAAGTGAAAGGAATAGTAACTATAATGATTATGACAGTAAGTGCTTAGAATATTTTCATAGGCAATAAAGTATCTGTCAGTCTAACATCTACAGCAGACCATCAGAGACTATGGAAGCTATAACGGAAGACTCTTGACATTTCATTTGAAAAAAAAAATCTTACATTAAATCAGTTACATCTTTGGGACTTTAAGCAGCAAAAATACAAGCAAAACAAATGTCACTCTTAAAGCTTCTAATTTGTCTTGAGTTTTTAATAGCTCATATTTAAACAAGACCCTCTTCCCTCCAACATACTTGGAATCCAAAACATGACACGTACCAGGGTAACTGTGCATTAGGACAGGAGAAACAGCCCGGTATGCAGGGTGGCTGGGGTCATACATCTGTGGGTAAGGATAAGCATGCAAGTACTGTATGTATGATTGATGCTGACTCATAGGTGAGGACACAGCCACTCTCGTCCCCCGAGAGTCCTTCCAATTCACAGGTGTTTTTCGATCATCGTTTTTCAGCTTGTTCTCTTCCATGGATTGAGAATCAGGACGCTTGGCCTCTTTGGGCTCCTCTTTAATGCTTGTTAATGATACAGGAAGGCTGGGCACACCACTCTCTTTGTTGGGAGTTTTCCTTGGACTATCCTCTTTTAATTTCTTCTCTCTATCAAGTTCTTCTGACTTCTGCTGATCCAGATATTTGGGTTGGTATACGTAATGATGCCATGTCCTTGAATCTGGATCCTGATTTAAACAAAACAAAAAAAAAGTTTTGTCCTAAAATTTCAGCATTTAAGAAAACCCATTAATCATTATGACAGCACTATTACTGTCACCTCCATACTGAGTTAACATTTATGTATGCACCAGATAATGTGTTACTCCTCCTTCTCTCATAACACAGTAATATCTGGGGTTATTATTGATCCTTTGTACAGAAGATAAAACCAAAGCTTTTGAAGTTCAGGTAACACCAAGGTCACACTGCTGCCTAATTGTGCAACTGGGCTTCAAACTCAAATCTATTGGAATTTGAAAGTGGGCCTTTAAAATGTAATTTCTCACCATTAAATAATACCCTCAGACATATTTAATCCAATCCTCATTTTCCTTTTCATATCTCACAAAGATAAAAACAATTTTTAAAATTCAAGCTAATAATAGTAGATTTAAGTAATTACTACAGATATTAACATCATTTAGGAAGAAAAACTCTTGGTTTCCTAATATACTTTCTTCACCTACCACAGCTGAAGCTTCATATACTGGCTCACTTCTCATTATGTGCTAATGTCTTAATCAAAACAAAATTTCCAAAGTTATAACACACATTATGGCTTCTCTATTATAAAGCCATCTATAAGACCCCCAAATTGTATTGTTCTAATGCAGCCTGTGAAACAACAGCCTGATTTTTAGGCCTCTAGAAGAGGGAAAACTAAAAACCCTAATGACCTTTGTGATCCCCATCCCATTCATAGTACAAATCCTCTGGGTATTCAGATCCTGAGTAAACATTCCAAGTTAAGACCATGTCCCAACTCTGTGCAGAAATGGGCATGGGGAAAGGTTTCTTATTCTGATTCACTAGGGACCGTCTAAACATGGGCAATGGGGGCATTGGTGCTGGGAAATACCAGAATTAATGTTCCCAGGACTGCAGTGAGTCAGGATGTCTGAACCATGACGGAAAGTGTTAGCACACGTGTGGTTTCATGGTGACTGGTTTTTAGGTGTTCTCAGGCTGGCTGGCTGTTCTCTTGGATGACTGCTGAGGCTCATCACCCAAACCTTCACAAATACTCAGCACTGAGCTCTACTTTGGGCATTTAACACAGGGTGTAAAGCAGAAATCCAGACATCTCAGGCCCTAGGTGAAATACATTTGGGCCCTCAACTGTATTAAAAAGATGAATGGGAAATGCACACTTAGGTGCCCAATGAGTTTCTTGTTTGATTGTTTGTTTGTTTGTTTGGGGGGGGGGTACTGGGTATTTAACACAGGCAATTTACCACTGAGCTACATCCTCAGCCCTTTTTTATTTTTTGAGATAGGTCTCAATAAGTTACTTAGGGCTTTGCTAAGTTGCTGAGTCTGATCTTAAACTTGTGATCCTCCTGTCTCAGCCTCCCCAGCCACTGGGATTACAGGCAAGCATCAACACACCTGGCTGTGCCCAGTTTTAATATTCTGGGAAAATGCTATAGAAAATTGGAAATACAAAAGAACAAGTACTTCAGTGATCAGACTCAAAATCCTGGGAGTCTGTAGGGAATTCAGCAGCCCTATAGTGGAATGCCCTCACCTTGGACTCAGCAAGAAATTAAAGGACCTCATCAAAGTCACATAATTAAATGATGCATTGGACCACAAGTCTGCAAAGCACACGTCTAGAGTTCATTTTACTACACAACACAACAACAAAACAGTGAGCGATGTACATTTTAGAGCTATACAACAAGTCCTGAGGATCTTTTAAGATATTTTTCGAGAGAAGAGTTAAAACCCTTGATGTTGGTTTCTCTCCAAGTCTAACCAATTCGAGCCCAGACATGTATGCATCTCAGACTGCTCTTTCTGTTGGGGCCACGCTCCACAATCTTACTTGTTTAAATCTCGAGGTTGGGTCTACACCTGTCTGCTTCATAGAGTCCATGACAGACTTCATTTCTACAGCCTCCTTAATAAGCTGGTGGTTTTCCATCTGCTTAGCTTTGAAGCTGTCGGCCTGTAGCTGCTGCTGGTGATTGGAGAGAAGCTGCGATTTACCTGTCTCCTCAGTTTTATTAGGCACTGGTGGCCCTAATTTAGAATGGTTTTTGTTAGGCTCCGGAGTAGAGGGAGCTTTTGAGATTGTGGCCGATGGCATGTTTTTCTGCTTACTGTCCTCCTTGCCCAGCTCCTTCAAGGGGAGCTCAGTTTTCCTTTCACAGTCTCCTCTCCCAGACTGGGCCATTTTCTGCTCTGCCAGCCTCTGGTCCTCATAGTACTTCTCATATTGCTGTCTGTAGGCAGGACTGGTGGCCATCAGAGACTTCTGGTCCATATAGAGTCCATAAGCATACTGGCCATAATAAAGTGACTGAGCCAGGGCTGGGTGTCTTTGTGTGATCACCGACTGGTGCTGAGGCTGTAGGGATGCAGAATTATGGTCCACTTTCTTAGAATCTAACTGCTCTGCCTTGTCTTTCTTCTCTGCATCTTCCTCAGATTCCTTCTTGATCTTCATTCCCTGTGTGTTCCCACTGTTTCCAGTTGCAGGGGCGCCAACCTGTCCTGGGTGCATGTAACTTGGAGAATAATAAGGATCATAGCCATGGTAATAGGGAGAATGAGACTCTTTCAGTTGAGACGATTGTGCTGTAGCTGAAGAATGCCCTTTTACAACACCGTCCTTACTAGAAATGATATCTGATGGGGAACTGGCCTTTGACCTCATGCCCTCTGACCTGCTGTCTGATCCGCCGTCATCCGCAGCATCGGATATGTCTGAGTAGGCAGGGCTGCTAGTCTTTGCTGCTGAGCTCTCGGCCCCATTCTGGGTCAACACATGCAGTGGTGCCATTGGTGCCTGTCCGTTCACCAGAGCGCTGCACTCCATCCGTGAGGCACTCCCTATGGAAGGGCTGGGAGCGTTGTCTGTGAACGTGTAGACCTTATCAGCCTCGGCTTTGATACTGGCCATGCGGCTCTCCTGAGACTCTGACAGTCCATTAGCTAGCCCTTCATTCTTGTTGAGGTGGTCCTTTAAAAAATGCCCAGATAAATCTTTGCCAGCCCCCTTGGAGTCCTCTAGTTTCCCCAGCTTAGCATCCATTTTCGGGCTTCCTGACTCTTTTCCTTCTTTGTCCTTTAGCTTTCGCTTCTCCTTTTTCTTTTTGTCTTTGAGTGACACCAGAGCTGGGTTCACGGTGATGGGCTCTCCCATAATGGTGGGCTTTGGTTGGATGGGTTTTAATGGAGGACTCTTTGGTGTGGCCTGGACGACAGTTGTTGTGAGGGAGGGCAGTCCAGGTATTGTCCCCGCGGTGGTAGTTGTGAAGGCTGCAGTAGGTATCGCAATTAGTTGTGGGGGTGTAGGGGCCGGGGCAGGGGCGATGGGCCGGGCACTTTTCAGTTTAGAGAGATTTTTGTCCATTTTGCAGTTGTTAGCTTTTCTGCCCTTTTCTTTATCGCCCAAACTTTTCTTGTCAATCAGTCCTTCTGCTTCCAGTTTGGGCATCTCAGCAGCCAAACTGCTGTCTACTGCTGAGCAACCTTCTGATGTGGCCGTCATGTTGGAAATTACTGGAAGGTTGTTCAGCTCATTGTTAAGGCCCTTCTTTTTGCCTGAATTCTTTCCAGCTTTCGAACCGATAACAGAACCTGGGCCATTGCTCATCAACTCTCTCTTTCCCTTGGGAGTCCCAGGAGGGTTTCCAGCACCAGGAGAGGCGGGGGCCTTCACCTGGTCATAAGCTGACACGCTTGTGCTTGGCTCACTGCATTCGAGGGCCACGTTACTCAAGGCTTCCTCACAGTCTGAGATCTTGTCCTCGCTGTCAGGCTCGAACTCCAGCTTGTTCTCTGGGTCTAAGTGTGCATGAGCCTGGTGGTACCTCAGGCCATTGATGTGCTTGTACTTTTTGTTGCAGTTTGGGTGGGGGCAATCGATTAACACTGGAGAGGAGCAGCCTTGGTCCAAAAAAGTAGTCTCTGGTTTCCCTTGAGGGGTGGTGGGAGTGCTTCTAGAATTTGTGCGGACGCGCTTCCCAGGCTTATTGTCCTCAGAGCTGGAGTTCAGGTCCAGCTCCATTGGAGGCTTGTTTTTCCTTTTGTTAGTAGAGGAAGGACTGGCTTTGATTTCCTCAGCGGCGCAATTTGGGGGTGTCCTTCGTCCGCTGGCGTTGAGGCTGCCCCTTCTCCCTTTCCCATTGGCGCCCCCTCTGTTCTTGCTCTGCAGCCCTCTGGACTCGGTGAAGCTGGTCTCGGAGCCAGGGGCTGCAGCGGCGGATCTTGCCCTCTTTCCTCTGCCCCGGCCCCCTCTCATCTCCAGGTCACTTGTTGGTGACTCACAAAACCTAGGGGAACAAGTAACAGTTGTCAAAATAAGCACCTCCAAAAGAATCGGGTAAAATCACAAGATACAAAGCGGCAAAGAGGAGTCAACACCTCCATAGCTTGTGCGCAGCCCTAGCCAAGACTCCTCATTCTTCCAATGATAATTTCAACAGCCCGAAAAGAACAGGTTACCAATCAATGGCTTATATTCCCTCCTCAAAAAAATCAAAGAGAAACAGCTCAGGTAGCTAGCTTCCAAACCAGTTCAAATTCTCATTTTGAAAAGAGAAGACAAAGCAGACAGGGAGGGGGCAGGGAGTAGAGATCTCCTGATAGAAAAGCTAGCCATCTGCATTTTACTGTGTTCAGTCCTGGATTGCTCATTTCTCTTCTGCCTGTTTTCAATTACAGGCAGACTTTTAAAAGCTATTAATCTCTTTCTATAGTTTCCTTGCAAAAAGAGGATAGGGGAAGGAGAAAAAGAAGAGAAACAAAAGGCCCTGTGCATACCTGGGAGGGGCCCAGTCGTGCTTGGTACAGTCCAGTAGGGTGCCCACGTAAGTTTTGTTCCTCCACGTGACATTGACCACTAGGACACCTGTGGGGGGTAAAGGATGAAAAGGGACCACATTTAACACCGATTATTTTATTTCCACTTCACTTATTGTTATTATTTTTATCAGCAAAGTTCTATTCCCATTTGCTTTCAAAAGCTGTGGTTTGCATTCTTCCTCTTTCTGGTTTCAGTGACCTCAAGTTAAAACCCACAGGAAACTGTGTGTGTGTGAATTTGTGCGCGTGCGTGCATGTGGTACAAAAGGGCGAGACTGTGTGTGAGTGTAATCAAGATACTGCTGACAGAAGGAAATGGTTTTTGCCATGTCCTGCTGTAAAACAGCAACACTCACCTCTTAATTTTTCTATTATTACACATAATTGCTTTCGTTTGGCAAGCAGCCAACATAAACTAAGCGCCAGTTACCAGTGCTTAAACCAGAAGGTGACTGAAAGGAATAGGTTTTGCTTCCAATTCAACAATGTAAAATAATGGTGATTTTTATTAAAAAAATTATGCACGTGCATAAAAATATGTACAGAGGGGAAAGTGGGGGCTCAGAGTCCAGATAGCAGACAATCAGCTATGTTTCCTCCTTCCTAATCCTCCCCTCTTTGACTTTGTGAGACAATAATCAGCCTTGGTATGGTATCTGTTTCACACTTTGGTCTTGTTTCATATTAAGGACTCCTAAAATAGCCCTCTTAAGAAAATAAATGTGCACAATAGATTTGTTCTTGGGGTTATCTTTAGAATCAACTTTGGTAAGCATTTGCCACAGAGGATTAGAAAAGAAATCTCAAAACCAACACACTTGTTTCCTGCAAGCCGTTCTGCATTTCCCCACTGCTTTGCAGACAGACAATTTAATTTAGCACTGCATCTGTGAATTACTAAACTTAAGTGCACTTAGTATACCAAATGTCACAGAGATACAAAATATAACATCCTCCTTGTTTCCCTAGAGGACAGGTGCCACTTTTTTTAAATCATTCATTTAAAGCACATTTGTGGAGGACTTAGTTTTTGAGACATAAATAAAATACTAGGGTAAATAAATGAAAAATTTAAGTGAACCTTTGTTTTTTCTTTCTTGGAAACACCAGAGGACATCACTCAAAATCTCTTTCTAGCTGGTTTGTTCACTTGAGCTACCAGTGCCATTCTGAATTTTACAGAAAACCTGGACTAAGTTCCTTTATGGTAAGAGAAACCTCACAAGGTAAGACTCATTTCCTTGGGAACCTTTTAACAGCAGGTAAATATTTGAGTGGTTGAGACTCAAGTAATGGAGAAGGAAGATTTTCTTTCAAAAGTCTCAAAAGGAAATTTAAAAATTGTTTCCCATATGGTTTAGGTTGCTAGTGCTTATGTGACAGCTGAATTTACTCACTGTAAATTCAGCCTATTGTAGCAATAGTCTGGCAGGGGAAGAAAAGCTAGGATGAAGCAAAGCAAGCATTTCCTCAACTCACGGCTGATTCCTTTGATTCCCTCAGGAAAATTTTTTTAACCATTGAATATAAAAATTTGTATTGCGATGATAATCAGCGGTAATTAGGCATTTGGTCAAAATTTGCACAAAACAGAACAATTGGAGGAAAGGATTCTTTATGAGCACATCCCTTCAGGAAAGGGGGAGGGGCGGCGAAGGGGAAGACTGAGCTGGTTTTCTCATCATCTGCTCTCTGGGGCACTGTGTGTGGTGTCAAAGACCTTTGCAGCTGCTTAAAATTCTTTAGCATGTCAGCTATATTTACAGTGCAGAAATATATCTGTATTGCCAGAAGGTTACTGCATTTTAGCTTTAGATGCAATAGGCTGAATCACTGTGTTCCAGAGTCCCTGATGTAGCACAAATGTATAATTAAAACTGCTTGAAAGGAAACATGAAAGAAACAACAAACCCTCCATTCTTGCAGTAATAAAATTAAAAACAGGAAAAGTCTGCACAGACACTTAACATTTGTCTGCAGTGAAAGGCTTTTGTTATTGCTTTTCCCCTAAGGGTTTCGCGTTTCCAGCAAAAGCTGGCCGCCGATTGGCCAGCGCCCGCTGCGAACGCTCGCGTCTGATTGGCTGGGCCGAGGGCGGCCAGCCGGAGCACCCGAGGCAGCGGCCTGAGAGAAAGGAACCTCACCGGCGGGAAGATGCGGCCCCAGGGCCGGCCGGCCCGAGCGCCGAGCGAGGACAAGCGCTCCAGGCGCCCGGCGGCGGGAAGGCTGCCCACGCTGCCTGGCCCCCTCGGTCCGTGCCGGCTCCTCTGCGCTAACAAGGACCGTCCGATGCTGAGGTGCTGTGTTTCGTTCCACCACCCTTGCCGCGCGGCTCAACAAAACATGCCAGCCCAATCAGAACCGAATTCGCAGTTTCAAAACCGGATCAGGGGAAAAGCAGGGCCAGTGACAAGTAAGGGACCCAAAGCAATCAGTCAGTCATTGGTGATTCGGGGTTACAGGTTGAAACTGTCACAAAGGCTGAACTGCATTTGCAATCTACACACTAAAACTGTTCCCCATCGGCTACTCTCTAGAAGCCACACAAGCTGACTTCTTATCTAAGTACCAAGTGATGTTGTTTATTGATGGGGGTGGTGTTTGGCAGGAATAGCATCCTGTAAAGAAAAGCCCATTTTCAACTTCAGAGGGCCTAAATAAGTCACCCTTATTTTTTCAGAAGCACATGCAATGCTTGAAACAAATGCTTCACTCGCAGGGAGACTCTGAACGGTTTCCATCAAGCACTGCTAATTAGACACATGGGCTTGTGTCTATCTTTACATGTACAAGCCACTCACAATGCCACAGAATATTTAAATCTGCCTAGAATCCACGTACGATTATATATATACACGCACATATTTACACAGCCCAAACTGCACCTCTATGTTGGAATGAAGGCTTAAGGAATGTTCCTCATATAAACTACTGTACTACTATATAAACAGTGCACTGCTTCTTTGTAAGAAGGTCTATGTTTAGACAACATCCCATTATGAAGGGCCAAGAATAAGAGTGGTGTTTTACTCTAAAACATGTAAATGGTTTATGATTTTGCTGAAATCTCAAATATTGAATATTTTGTAACCTGTGGCCTTATAAAGCAGACTATACGTACTAAGGGTATAAATGTTCTAAATGAAAGTTAGTCCTCTAAAAGTATAAAACCAACTTTTATAAGTTTGGGCACAATGTTATGTAAATTAGAAATAAATATACATTTATTCCCCAAAGATTTGCTATTTTCTTTCAAACTAGTCTATGAGCTAGGTGCTGGGGATGCTCTATACAAGTCCTTTACATTTTTACAGTCTCAAAAATCTCACAGGTTTATCATCTTCCCTTTTCTACCACAGACTAGGCATGATCTTTCTCAAAAAGTTAATGATTGCCTTGTAACATTTTTTTTTATATATTTGAAAAACACCTGAGGCTTATTACTAGTAAAGAAGATGGCAGAAGCATACAAAGGATGGTTTGAGAGTATGCTCACCACACGTTTTCTTCTCTATAGTGTTGACACTTGGTTTCAGATACTGAAGCAGAATCTGAGATGCTGCTCCCAGAAATATATTACCTACAGGACACCTAATATGAACATGGTATTAATGATATAGTACAAGTGCCTTATCTCTACAAGCCAAAACAGCCCGGAGACCTCATAAGGATTTCAGTGTTCTATTTCCTCAGTCAAGAGATCACAGGAAGATAGGCCCATCAAGTGTTTACTCTGTCTATGAGGTACACATTAGGTGCTACTGAATTGACAGTTTGGCTGGAAATCTTTTAAACTCCATACTTAAAGAGTCTGAAATAGTAGAACCAACATAGGCTGGTTCTGTAATGCCCACTCTTACAGAGTAGACTCTTTATGGCCTCCCATTAGACAGGACCCTAGATATGGTGTTACTGGGTGTCCCCCTTGCCCTCCGTTCCTGCTCAGAAGGTAGCCTTAATTGACCAGCCTCTCAGATCTGGTCCTCTGCTTCAGATGCCCACCGGACTAGAATAGTCAGAGGCATCTAAAGCAGAGATAATCAAACGGACTTATGCTGGGAAGCTGAATTAGGAATATGGAGGTTCCAGAGAGTGGGTACTATGAGAAGCCCTAAAGGTCATAAAGTAACTAAAAAGCTGAAAGGACCATATGGACCAAAGCTCCAAGGATGCAATAGCTATGAGGCAAGGAAGCCAACTGCTGGTGAATACCCTCAACACTTCTGTATGTCCCTTCTTCTTCTGGTCTCCTCACTGATGAGGATTTTAGCAGCAGTCACCCAAGACCACCTAGTTGTTTTCCAGTCATTTCATTCAAAAGTTGTTCCTTGTCTTAACCTAAAATCTTTGAATACCTTGATCTTGGCTGTGCCTTCTGATACCCTGCAGAATCAGTCCACCCCTCCATCACCTGACAGCATTTCATCCAGGAAAGGACAAAACCATGCTGGCATTCTCTCACTTCTAGTTCACTCTCTCTTTTTGTCTCTCCAGCCTAGACAAATTTCTTCAACCATTCATCACCTCACACTTTTAACTCCTCTGAAAGAAACCTTAAAATAAGGGGTCTTAGTCCTAATCCTCAAGGAAAGTTAAATTTCCTAATAAATTAGGACCAAACAGTGACAAACTTCAATGTTATCTCTTATGTGAATCTTGTCCTTCGTCACACACATAACATGGACATCACCCCCAAATAGTCGTTCCTGAGTTCTCAGCTGGACTCTATAACACAGCTTTCCCTGGTGGATGCTCACCAGAATCCATATTTTCCTCCCCTTTCTGAGTCCACAGTTGGACTTGGCCTCCCTACCAGTGGCTATATAACTGCATTCTACCAAAGAAAATGACTTAGGGCTTATGTGTCGCTTCCAGGCCAGGCCTATAAGAACCTCCTATGCATATTCTTCTGGTCTCCTCCTCTTTCTGGCCAAGATAGAAATAACTATAGTGGCCTTGAAGGTCATGAGTTGAAGCTGACAGATTCTCCTACAAATGCGTTCTTGAATGACAAAACGCACCAGGAATACTCAACTCAGTCTACTGGATGAGCAACAAGCAAATTCCCACCGTGTTTGAACATGGTTACACTTTGTGTTCACCCTGATATGTGTCCCTTTTTTGGGGGTGGGGAGGTAACCAGGGATTGAACTCAGGGGCACTCAACCACTCAGCCACATCCCCCACCCTATTTTATATTTTATTTAGAGAGAGAGGGTCTCAGTTGCTTAGCGCCTTGTTATTGCTGAGGCTGGCTTTGAACTCGCCATCCTCCTGCCTCAGCCTCCCCAGCCACTGGAATTATAGGCACGCGCAACCGTGCCCTGCTGATACATGTCCCTTTAACATTTCACTCCACTACACAGTGAGCTTATCTCATTCAGGTAGGTGACACTCCTTAAGATCAGGGGCAGTGTTTGCACCCACAACCCCCAAGAGGACAGTGTTTGGCATACAATGAGAGCTCACTGAACACTTAGGAACTAATTGGAATAGAGGCCTAGTCCTGAATGGCATATTTTCCCTCTATTACCATACTTTTTCAATAAGCAAATCTCTCACTAGCTTATAGATGATAGACATTCTCTGTGGAGAGATTTCACTCCAAAGATGTTATAAATGTGGCTTATGAATTATTATTTCTGGTATTTTGTGAAGCTGTTTCCTGTAGAAATGGGCAAATGCCTGATTTCCCAGTGGATCAGCATAAAATGTTTATATTACAGTTTAAAGACTGTCTCAGAGTCTTTAAAATGCCTCATCCTTGGGACAGAAGTCTTTGCCAAGCATTGCAAATGCTGAATTTGGAATCAGACAGAAGTGTTTTTGAACTCTTATTCCGACTACCACATCTGGATGGACTTGGTGTGCATTCAGGCAGAAAACAGAAACCTCATTCTAATAATACCAGATTGTAACCCATTTATGTCCTAATCCTTCTTTTCAAAGTTTACACATTTCTTTCCTTTTATATATTCTTTCTAGTGAAACACTGGTGATGATAAAAGTGCCACAATATGCTATTTTCATAAGCACAGGATAAAGTTCCTATATTTCAAATATCATGTTATCCCACATTCCCACACAATGTGACTCTTGCACAAAGTATGATTTATCATCGTTCCTTTGTTCAGAACCCATTCCCCTGATATTTTGTTGGTTTTGTTCTGCTGTATTCAGTACTGGGTACTTTTTTCAGGCTGAAACTGACAGAGTCCCCTTTATTCATTGCTCCGGCTTCAGAGCTCTCTCCGTCTTCACATAGAGCCTTCTTCAAAGGACAAAGTTGAGTTTGTAAATGTTTGGGAAATTTTTAAATCTTTTAACTCAGGTAGCCCGCAAAGTACCTGCCAGCCCAAAAGCAGAGGGACTTTCCTGTTTCCTATACCAAGTATATATGGAGCACCAGGACAAGAAAACTAAGTGTTATCACATGACCATAAAACAGTTTTTTTTTTTGTTTTTTTTTTTAAAGAGCCCTACTGCTGGGCTGAATGTTTGAAGAGTCATTTTAACCACATCCTGTAATCAAACCATCTGGAACACAGTGCTGCGATTAGTCACCCTGAACACTGAGCTTTATCTGAACAAATAGTGTATGGCAATGGAGCTTGGGAGATAGGGCAGTACTAACAAAAGCAAGTGTAATGAAACACTTCATGCCCTAGTGTACCGCCACCCCAGTCATAAACCCCAGAGACACACTGCTCTGGTGTTAATGTACTACTTTATGGAAAGCACAGCGAGCTTAAAGATTAAAGGACTAAAGGGCTAAAAATTGCTAGTTTGGGTTGATCTTCTCTGTCGGTGGCTGGAATATGTTGCCATTGCTCTATATACGTTAATTATACCCTCTCAGATGACAGTTCAGCATTCTGATTAGGGTTGGGTGCTATTTTCAGGACACTGAGGAACAGGGTTCACATTTATGAGAGGATAGTGGAGATTCTTTGCCAGAGGTTAATCTGAGCACTGAGACTTTCTTCTAGGTTCATCTAAACACCATCCATAAATAACAAAGAATAAAATAAACGAAACCTTAACCAATACCCAAAAAAGCAACGGCAAAATGCTATTCTGATCTGCATTTTAAAAGACAGTATTCTTTCTTACTTGACTGCACTTATCTCTTTCAAAATACATTTGAGCCATCAGTATACAATCTACGGAAATCTTTTAAAAAAAAAATCTGAAAGGATTTTTCCCCCTAAATACACTGAATAAGCCCTTAAAAGAAAAAGAAAAAAACACAGCTAGAGAAAGCTTGTTTCCCCATGGGCCTTATGGTTTAATACACAAAAGAACACAGAGCCACTTCCATCACTGTCACCTCCCCTGCAGCCTTTGTTCTGAGGCCTGATGAGCTGTATTGATTTGGGAAAATCATTGAGCTTCTTGGAAAACTAGACTCTCGCTTATTCACTGCCATCTATTTCTTTCCCATGAAGACAGGTGGTCAATATCCAGTTGACTGATCAGCTAAAAGAAGCTCTTGCTGCTTTTCTTTCTCTTGCTTCCCTAGTAACGTTATCCTTTCCCACTTCTAGAAAACACAATGGCCTGTTAAGAAGTCTAGTGGGCAAGAAGAGGGAGCAGAAATAAGGCTTTTGTCAGGCATCACCAGGGACACTAAAATGCTGTCCCATACATTTGCATAGAAGCCTGCACTGCACATGAGGATGGTAACGATATTTTGAGGAAGTTTAAGCACTAATGAATACTGTGATAAAGTACAACTTTTAAGAAACAGGAGATCAAAACAGGTCATTAGAGATCAATTAATGTTCACTGCAAAAGGAGTTAATTTCTTTCTTTTAAATTATCAGAACCTATGTTCTAGCATACAAGTTTCATGGTCACAAAACATCCAGATGTCATTAGACATTGTAGGTAACAAAGAGCATCACAGGGGAGAAAAAAAATCACATAGAGATTTCTAGATAGCAATCTTAATAATCAGTAAGAAAAACATTTGCTTTAAAATGAGGCAGAGATACACATCATAAAGTGACCTTGATGACTTGAGGGTGTGTGTGTGTGACCATTCACATCACAGTTCAAATCACCTGTTCCTCTGCAAAGGTGTCCAGAGTCCCTACTTGGGGACAGGAAGGAAGGAGAACAGGTCTGAAGTAACAGTGTTGGGAGGGGAAAGGAAGACAAGTCCCCTGATTTTGCTTCAACAAGAACAACAAGCCAAAGACATTTAATTGAACAGCATAAAAAGTCACCCTCTCCTGGCACAGTGACAAAGGCCTATAATGACAGCTGCTCAGGAGGCTGAGGCAGGAGGATTCCAAGTTCAAGGCCAGCTTCAGCAACTTGGCCAGCCCCCATCTCAAAACAAAAATTCAAAGGGCTGGAGTTGCAGTTTAGTGGCAAAGTGGCCCTGGGTTCAATACTTAGTACCACAAAAATAAGGAAAGAAGGAAAGGAAGGAGGGAGGCAGAGAGGGAGAGAGGGAAGGAGGGAAGGAGGAAGGGAGGGAGGGGAAAGAAGCCATTTCTGCACCTCCAAGGGGATGGTTTTTAGGGGCCATGTTCCCTTAGGGCTCTGTAAACACAGCAGGATACAAAGCATGAAGAGGGACAGGGAAAAATGCCACACACTCCCCCGCAAAAAAAAAAAAAAAAAAAACACCCAGTTTTCTGACACGGACATTTGGAGCAATTTAAATGCATAAACTGAACAGGTACATGTAATGTATACAGTGTGTTCTGTGTGCATTTGTACAAAGAGGTTTCATTTCTTGCCTTTGAGTGAACTTTCCAGTAACTGCTTCCTTTGAGGCTTAGGGCTTGGAGATAAGCAACAGCAGCACTCTGATTTCCAATGCCAAGTTCTAAACTTGAATTTTCGAGGCGCTCACTGGTTTATCTGAACTCCAACAAGTTTAGATGACGACTTCTCACACCGGCAGGTTCCTCATGCCCTCTCCTTTTTTTGAAGCACAATGTCCTCATTGGAGGTTACTGGATTTCTCTTTCCCTTCCTTGTCCCTTTCATCACGAGAAGACAGGAGTTCAAAGCCCACTGTTAACGGATTCAGCCCTCTCCCTAGGCCTGCCTCACAAGCTTTTATTATTAGCTCATTAGGAGATATTTTTCTTCCTTTAACTAAAAGCATTCAGAAGTTTGGGAAAGGCATTTTATAAATATTTGAACTAGGCTTTCCATGAGACACAATAATGATCCAGTTCTTATTGTATTACCTCCCAACAGTCATTCCTTTCTCCAGAGTGTCATTTTAGGACACAGCTACGTAAAAGTGGCCCTGGAACACAGCACATGGCCAGGTGTCCCACAGTGAGAGGGAAACAGCCTCTACTCCTCCCTTCTCCCCCATATCAGATGAACATGTCTCCTAGGATAAGCAACTAAAAGGATGTGGTCTTTCAAACCACCACTGTCATCATCTCCTGCCCTTCATGTTAATTACAGGATCTTTTCAGCTAACAACTCCTACACCCTATCTCCCCACGATGCCATTACCTCAGCTGGAAAAACAGGTAAAGAGAACCGCAGAGCCAGACAAAAATCAGCTCTCCTCAAGGAAAAGCCTCCCCCCTCCCCAGGCCTCAAAGCCTCCCAGCCACTTCCTCCTAGGGAGAGTCCTCTAGGGGGAAGAGGAGGTAAAATGCTGCAGTCATGCCCAGCTCTCTGCCACTTCCCCATTTTCTTGCTCTGGCAGCCTTCTGTCTCTTGCTCAAGGTTCCTTGCCCCCAACTAGGAGCAGGGGAGGGAGGAAATGGGGGAGGCAAAGTAATTACGGAGATGAATGAGACTGAAAGATGGAGAGGAAATAAAATAAAGAATGGAAAACCTTATGTGCTTTGAGGGAAGGGTAGGCAAGGAAAAGGGAAGGCAGAGATATGGGTCCTCCCAACATTCCTAATCACCTAGTCTTTCTCAAAATCCTCCCTCTCTCCTAGATCAGTGCCAGTTAGAACAGTACCAGTCTAGGCCGTGGGTGATTAGCAGTGTCGGGTTTAAATGCTATTGAATTGCTTGTCAAAATGTGTGCAGTACAACTATAGATTGTAGGACCGTGTTTTAAAGCAAATTTTTTTTTTTTTTTTTACCATCCCCAGTCCTTGAGCCATAAGGAGACAGTGGGAACCAATTGACAATTATGCTCCACATCAAAAAGCTGCTACTGATCCGTGTATCTCGCTGGGATTGAAGAGCCAGGCTTCCTATAAATTATGATGCTTTATTTAAAGTCAGAGCGCTTATTTGCTTTTGTGCCAGCTCTGGGTCCTTTTCATCTCTAGCTCACCGGGCCCAGGAGAGCACACATTCCTACAGCTCTGCTGGCCACCAGCTGTGTCCTCTATAAATCATAAAATCTCCGAAGGAGTCATTCTTTACACAGGCCAACAACATTTACTGGAGATGATCGCTCTGCTATTATTCCACTCGCTGAAATTTAAAATAGCAATTTACAACAGCAGCTGAAACAGGGAACTGCCTCTCTTAACTGTGTGTGTGTGTGTGTGTGTGTGTGTGTGTGTGTGTGTGTGTGTGTGTGGAATGGGAGGGATCTGCAGGCATATGGCACACAAAGGGGGGTAGATTTTGTGTATCACCAAAAAGCCACCATCTTGGCCAATCCAGAAAGAAAAGGAGGAATGGGAACATCACAAAACTACACTCAGTGCCCTCCCCGTTGAGGAAAGAAGGGTGAATGAGGTTTCCGGTATACGTACCCCTCCTGCTCTCACTGGGAGCAGTTTGCCCTACAGGCACCTTGAGGAACAGTTCATACACTCTGGTAAAACAGCGTGGTCTCAGGTTCAGAATGTAGGAAAGCTGAAGGGACTAACTCTAAACAAGTTTAATTGGCAGTCAATTCTGAAGATGAGGAAGGAAGATAATGGTGACTGAATGGCGCACCCTAAGTTCCCACAGACAGACACTTCTGGTCCGGCTCTGCAGCTGCTTCATCTCAAGCTGACCTAATCCTCCCAGAGCCTCAGTTTCCTCATCTATACAACAGGAACAGTGTGATTACTAAACATGGTGTGATTTAGGTGAAGCATTGGGCACAGGCATGGGCATAAAGCAGTCACTCAGCGAATGCACTTTGGCTCCCTCATCTTTTAAACCTCTCTGTAACTTAAGCCCTACTCAGAAATGCAACCAGCAAAGTCCCTTAGATGGCATTTGCAATAATTAGCCTATATTTTCCACTCTTTTCTGTGGTGGGGGACTGAACCCAGGGCCTCAGGCACACCAGGCAAGCACGCTACCACTGCACCCCAGCCCCAGCCCAATTAGCCTGTGGTCTTGGCACAAGGCTGACTGCAGATGCACCACATCTATCCTTCAGAATCTTAAGGGTGCCAAGTTCCAACCTTAAGGGCATTTTTTCTTATTTCTATGCCCGCCGCTAATTTTAACCCATATGATGTTATATTTCCTGACACATACATCCATCATTTGAACGAAGCGTGTCCTCATCTGACCACTCAACAGTAATGTGCACTGAGAAACGCAGTTCAGTTCTCAATCACTGAGGCCTCCTCTCTGGACTACTGAAGACAAGGAAACCACATTGTTGAACACCTGACGTTTGCCTAGATTACAAAGTCAAAATTAAAGCTCCCCAAGTCAGGACCACAGAAATGAGACACAGCAGCGAGGCTGGGGCGGAGGGGGTGCAGCTAGATAGGGGTTAAATGTGAACTTACCAGGTCCAATTCCCATCTGAACAGACCAGTTTTCTTGACAATGGTCTGAAGCTGCTTCCCACCCTCCCCCACCCCACATTCCAACCTTCTTATCTTTCTGAGAAGAGAAAGGGCCCAACAGAGTTACAAGTATTTCAATAACGTGCTTAGAGACCAGCTCTTTTCTGTAAACAAGCCTAATGA
The DNA here is from genome assembly GCA_028644305.1 of Xerus rutilus. Classification (NCBI taxonomy): domain Eukaryota; kingdom Metazoa; phylum Chordata; class Mammalia; order Rodentia; family Sciuridae; genus Xerus; species Xerus rutilus. Next base: position 98,884,014 of record CM053405.1, on the reverse strand, counting down.
AGTGTGACTAATAGTGCTCTCCTTGAGCAGAGGGATGGTAAAAGGGCCTTTGTTAGCACTTACTGGAGCAAAGTCGTCATTTTGCTGGAGCAGAACAAAACTTAGCTGGTTATTGATCGCCCAGCCCTGCTGGGTGTCACTGCTTCACTGTCTACTCCTATACAGTGTGTGTGTAAATACACGTGTTTATATAGACATGGGGATGATGTTCCACACACACGCCCAGGCATCTAAGCTAACTTTTGGTTGTTTCTCTGCAAACCAGATGAAGTATTCAAGGCATCCAGCTTAAGTCTAATTCCTCTCTGACATTTCTATCTCTTCCAGTCCTTGAGACTACCTAAGCCTGTAACTGAAGCTCCCCATGGTCACTTGGTAACTGTTTCCAAAGTCACTCAGATTTCACCTGACCTGGTTATTACATTCTAGATTTCATTTTTTTTTTTAAAAAAAAAGACGTTCAAAGCTGCTGTTTCCTTCCCCCCATTTCACCATCAGTTCTGAAAAGACTGAAATTATGGCTCCAAATGTTAACTGCTAAATAAATTATTCTCTTCTTCAATTAAAGTTTGTCTTCAGCGTCATCAACACACACAAAATGATGTTAGCAGGAAGTTCTGAAGTTGGCTCAGACTTCTTTCTTGGACAGAGGGAGAAATTCAAGACAAAACGTGCTTTCCTTGCGAATCTAAGCACAAATTTCCGTATAAATTATTGACTGCACTTTGGCCTCGTCTGAAACATTAGCCCCACAGGCTGATAAGTTCTGACCCCAGGTGGCACATCAGCTCTCTCAGAAGAGGCAGAAACATTAGTGCTTTGCACTGGGGACTAAGGCGTGAGAGCCAATCAATCAAGCTCTCTGACAGCTTTTACAGCCTCTTCGCATTAGGCCCAAGTCAACCTCTAAGACTCCTATTGTTCGCATTATTCTCTTCTTCTCTGGTCTGATGAAGTTAGGGTTAAGTCCAAGGCCTTAGCAAGAGAGAAAGGCTATTGTTAGTAACTCAGTCTTTATTGACTCTGACCTGCAGGGCAGCCAACTTCAAGTCTTTTCCAGAAAGTAATGCACTGTTAATTGCTGCTCATCATCAGGGTGTGTGTTTTATACACCTCTTTTCACTGGGGGAAGACCTGACTAAATATTTCAACATCTTTCCAGGTTGCCTTGTACTTCACAAGAGTTAACACACACACACACACACACACACACACACACACACACCAAAAATCTGATTTATGTCCACCACTGTCTCTGAATTGCTAAATCTAACACCAGTGCAAACACGGAATGTTTGGCTGGACAAGCTAACACTTGGGAGTTGGCACATGAAACAATAAATACATAGATTTTTTTTTTCATGGCAAATAGCTGTGGGATTAGTACATGGGGCAGGAAAATGACTGATAGAGGAATGAGGTATAAGCCTATTATTTCCTTCTGATGACCTTTGCTTAAAGAAACTCAAGATCTTTCTCAGTTGAAACTGGTAGCTCTTTGACAGCAGCCAGCAACAGACTGGTTGGCTTCAGGGTGAGGTACACAAGGTCTCAGCACTTGAAAGGGGTGGCAAAGTTAACTGGGCCAAAGGTTGTCTGGTTTTGTCTGAAAGCAAAACCAGGCAAATCATTCTCTCTTGTTACCCAGCCAGGCCTCTCTGGGGAGAGCGCAGGGAAAGGCGGGTGGAGGGGTAGAGGTTAGCACTAGCAGGCCCAGCCCAGGTCTGTTGCCAGCTGCACCAAGGACCAGCCAGGCATGCCACACAGGAGCACCAAAAAAATAAAACAAAATAAACAACAGCAACAACAAAAAACCCATCTTGTTGTTGAAAGCAGTGAACAAAAGGCTACAATTAGAGGAGAAATCACACATTGACATTTTGGAAATCAAATTTCTTAAGTACAGAATAAATAGCACAAAAACCAAAAAGCTTGTTGTTTTTTTTTTACGCAACTTTTGACTGATAAATTTTTAGCTACAAAAACCTTCAGTATTTAGCTAAGGGATTATGCTGCTTCATGCAGTAAATCCCAGTGTATAAATTAATATATATGAATTAGTGCATACTTTTCCAAACAAGTAAGCAGAAAGTTGTTTTTCTGCTGCTCTTTTAAATTCTGCCCCATTTGAGTGCTTCATGATGTACTAACTCCAAGGTAATACTAAATTTGATAAGCTTTCCAAAAAGGTACCTGGTTAAGTGAACAGTGCTTTTTATCCTAATAACCTTTTAGTGCAGTGGTTTCCATTTTCTGGTGCCACTGAGTCCAAATCAACTTTAATATTAGAATGAGATCAAGAAAAACTAAACTTTTGCTATTGAATTTTTTCCCTTTAAGTCAAAGTGTGTGTCCACAGCTTAAATTTCTTTTAAAAAATCTTTAATTTTAAATCACCAAGAATGCACACTCATAGCAGATTAAACTCACAAATACAATGGGCTTCCAAGGCTGAAAAATATTTTGTGGCATGTTCAAAACAAAATGGAATGTGTAGCCTGGTCTTATATTTAAGTAGCTGCCACATAAGATATACACTATACACTAAGATATACACTAAGATATACAAACATCTTAGTGTCCAGGGGGTTACAGGATTGATGACTACTTCCACCATGGCCACCAAAATCTGCAGGTGCTCAAATCCTTATAGAGAGGGACATAGGTATTTGTATAAAACATATACATATCTTTTCATTTCTTATAATATCTAATAAAAACATAAATGCTATGTAAATAGTTGTATTGTTTAGGGAATAATGATAAGAAAAATGTGTTTATACATGTTCGGACAGACTTTTTTGCCCCCAAGTATTTTTATCTGTGGTTGGTTGAATCTGAGGATCTGGAACCTGCATTCATGGGCTGACCATAAATTTTAAGTCCTAAGTTAACAAAGACAGAAGCTGCAAGGGGAATGCTATGATTTGACTGTGTCCTCTCCAAAATTCAGGTGCCGTCAATGTGATAATATTAAGAGGTGGGAAATTTAGGGGCTGATTTGACCTGATTAGGCCATAAGGGCGCCTACCTCATGATGTGATTAGTTGCCCTGATAAAAAGGCTTCATAGAGAGTTCAATCCCCTTTTTGTTCTTCTACCTTCTAACATGTGAAGACACAGCAAGAAGGCTGGACTAGATGCCACAGTCCTGATCTTAGACTTTCAGCATCCAGAACTGTGAGAAAGTAAACTTCTGTTCATTATAAATTACTCAATCTTAGATATTCTGTTTCAGCAGCACCAAACAGCAGAAAATAACAGCAAAATAGGTATTACTAAAATGGTTAAGCCTATGGACAAACTGCAAGATTTGCTTCCTCAATCTTGATGGGGTTGAATTTGGGGTCTCCCCTGAAGCTTCAGGAGGCCAATTCAAAAACTAATAAAATAGCGTCATTTTACACACCAGGTAGTTAATGTTTGTGACACTGTCCCCAGGGGGTAAATGTGGAAAATAAACACAAGAAACAGTGATGGAGAGTTCAGCTGTGTGGGTCACAAGATAAGTGTTTTTGTACAGATTATCTCATTTATTCCTCAGAGACTATTGTTGGGTTCTTAAATTATCACTGTTCTACTGATGAGCAAAAATTAAACTCTTAGAATATTTAATGGACTTGTCGTACGGTTAGAAAGTCAGAGGTTGAACATAGGCAGTTTGACTTCTGTTACTGGGCTTCCACATGCATTATGTAAGTTTACATAAATGTAAGCTTATAGATAACACAAGTTCATAAAGTAACTACACATGAACAGATGGGGACCACAGGGGGAAGAAAGGCCATCTCCACAATGACCAGTAGTGTGCCTCAGATGCGCTGCCGATGGGCACATCTCCAGGTTAGGTGGCATCACACTAGAAGCTTAAAATTGACCTTGGTGGAGACAAACATACAGAAAACAGCAAATGTTGCAGGTTTTCCCTCTGCAGCTCCCATCCAGAGCCAGTTATTACAGACTTACTGGCACGCCAGTCGTCATAACATGAATTTGTTGAACTGCTACTCTTCTCTCCAATCATAATGTACCTTGACATAGAAAATCAAGGCCTGGGCAAAGCAAGGAACCTCGAAACCCTTCTACATTCATGTTTAACTGTTTAGAAGGCATCTATAAGAGAAAACTGAGGATGATTCTAGAACTCATTGTGGAGTCAAATTCTTATGATTTTAGTTGTTGTTTCAAAGGATCCTCAATCCCAGGCTTCCCCTTCTGCTTAAACACTCACATCTCATTGGTGTGGAGCTGTGCTTATTTTGACTTCCTCAGAACTTCTGACTCCACCCCCTCTTTATCCACACCACTGTCCCAAATCAGGCTTTGGTTAAGTCTCTACAGGTTGCCACTTACCTTTCTGCTGCCTCACACTTCAAGACGACTTTAAATACCCCTGGGACAAGTAAGTTATTTCACACTTCCCTGCTTTGCTCCCATCTTATGCTTGGAGAATGATGGCCTGCCTTGCTTGGCTTAATCTTTTGAGTTTAAGTTCAGGTGCATTGAACTCCCGGGAGCCCTTCTCAAAAGCCCTGACACTGCCTGACTGCCCCAGCAGGTATCTCTGCAGGTACACTTACCATGAAATTCCAAATGCCTGATTTTTACCTGCTAGCCTCACTTGTTGGCTAAGCACCATGTGTGTGTTTTTTTTTTAATAATATCTTTATTTTATTTGTTTATTTTTATGTGGTGCTGAGGATTGAACCCAGTGCCTCATGCATGCAAGGTAAGCACTCTACCTCTGAGCTACAATCCCAGCCCCAGCACCATGTGTTTTTAAATCTCTGCTAGACTGTAAGCGCTCAACATGTTTTTAAAATAAAATGAAATGTTAAAATGAATGAAAATATAGAAGAGCTTCTATATTATAACTACGTACACACATCAACATATAAAAGTGAAAATTGTAAAGCTGAAAACTGTCAGCTGAAAACTGGTATCTCCTAAGTGAAAGAGCCCTTTTCAGTTGGCTTTCTCCACTTCTAAAATAATCTGATAACAATACAAACAATTTGGCTTTATGTATCTTCTTTCTTCTTTAATAGAATTTTTTGTGGAATAAATAATCTTTCAAGTTAACAAAACCAAGAACCCTCCTCTGGGATTTCAAAAGCCATCCACTTTTATTAAACTATTACAAAAGCAATTGATGAGGTACATTTGTCACTCACCTGATGCAGGAGCTCTAAACACAGACCATAACCCACCCAGCCACGGCAGATCCAGACTGTTGGCCTCTTTCACTACTCCTTGCAATTTAATGAACAGTCATATCCAACAAATCTCCTCCCAATAGCCTGCCAGTGGTTATTCTCCCAGACTCTGGGCCCCAAAGAGAGATTTGTCATTGCTTAAATAAATTTTACAGATGTAATAGATAAAGGCAATAAAGAAAACAGAGCTTTTATAAAACAAAGTTGACAGAGCAGAAAGCTCTCTCTCCATAATGACACGTACATTTGTGCGTACCAGGCTGCTTGTGTGTACCAAAGGGAAATAGACAATGAAGGCCAGGGAGCATGAAATGACAGGCTTCTTTGCCTTTTAGGGAACATAAATTTTATTTGCTGAGTGTAAATCTTAAAACCGGGGATTTCAATCTGCATGCATGATCACCAAAAATTTATTTCAAGGAGACAGAAAATTACTTACATATTGCCTGGCAATGCAAATCTTGGGTCACACATTCATGATTGTCTATGGTGGAAAACTCAGGTGATGCTTTCACAGCAATGTGACCCTGCTGGCACAGGCAGTTTCACCTGCCTTTTGGTTAGCATGCTACTACTAGAAGTGGGCACATGCATCGCTTGTCTTCAACAAGTGGCTCATGACCTCCAATAGGTACTTTTTCTTGGTGCCAGTTCAAACGCAGAACACTTTCATTCCCAATATGCTTTTGGATATCTCCTGTTCTCCAAATAATACAAATACAGTAGTTTCTTTTTAAATCTCAGGTCATTAAGCTATTAGGAATCACATACCTGGCTAATATAAGGGAAAGAAATGGAGAGGGAATAATCACAATTCTTACCTTCATAACATACAATAAAGACATGTTTTTTTCCAGAAGATTGGTAACATACTTAAAACTAGTCTCTCCACAACTCAAATGATCAAAATACAAATTAGGTTTGCTCTGTGTGTGTCTGTGTTTAATCTGTTTAACAAATTGTGGCCTTTAATACTTAATCCCTATTAATTAAATTAATCTAACTTTATGTTAAGGCATATTTCAAAGTAGAAACTTGGCAGGCATGTATTCTACAAAATAGAACATAATAGTATTCTACAAAACACTAAAAAAGTTTTTAAATGAAAATTGTCATTATAAAACAACATAGCCGTAATAGCAGCAACAATGTGAATGCTAGTGACCAACATACCAGTCAAATATGGTCAATACAGATGTAAACTGTGTCCTTTGATGCAGGAGATTACCGGATAAAAGTTCCCATTTACTTAATATAAATTAGCAATTGAATTCAAGGTAAAAAAGAACTTTCTGATCCCTGAGTGCAAGAGGTATTTGGGATCAACCCTTCAAGATAACTTCTATTTAAACTGTATTCACTACTACTGCGTTACATAAAAGAAATAAAAGAAAGAAATTTATTGCTATGGGTTTAGAAGTTGGGGCAGCAGGAGGGATGGGAGGAGCCATAAATATTTTTTACAAAGTAATTGCACATAAAGCACTGTTTCCAGCTACACGGTTTCTTGTAGCTTAGATTCCATGTGACCCCAGAGGAAAGCTGGATCTGACAATCAGCAAAACTGGGCTCCTGGGAACAGTGCTCTCTCCCTGCAGTTCCAGCACTGCACTTGGCCCTGATCACAGCTTGCCCCTCCCCTCACGGTCACCCTTGTTGGAAGGACATACATGGCAGTATTAATGCCACTGTTAATAACTGTAATAAGACCTACAAAAATGAGGGTCTTCTAGGTTGAAATCCCAAATTATAGAGAAATTGCTGGCAGGCTAATGAAAAGCACCTTCAGCTCTGCCAAGAATGAATATTACAACACTGGGAAACACGCTCTTGTCTGTGAAATTCAACCAGGTCCTACAGTGCTGACTGTGGGTGAGGCACTAGCCTAAGCATCTTACATGTATCAACTCACTTAATCCTAACACCCAGTGAGGGTGTACCATATTATCTCCACTTCACAACTGAAGCACAAAGAAGGCAGTAATAACTACTCAAAGTCACTTAGGCAGTAAGTTGTGGAACTGGGGGGACAATGGGATGCAGTGAGGTCTGACTGTAGTTGGTGACAAACTGTCCAGTATTCCCATGTAGAAAACACTGGGGGAAAGACAGTGACCATAACACTCCTGGCCCTCCACTCAAGGGTTTGGCCCCTTGCCCTCGTTTGTTAGGGAGCTATGCATACACAACAGGTAATCAAGTCATACTATGAGCTTCATCAGATCTTGTCTAGAAAGCTCACAAAATAAGGTCCCCCCACCACGTAATTTTCAAGCACAAAAGATTCTTGGAGATTGCTTATTCCAAACTCGCTCTCTTTATCAAGAATTTGGAAACTTGTCAAAGACCAAGGAGGTTAAATGATCGGTGCTAGATCCCAAGACTAATACACCAGCACCAAGATCACAACTGGCTCTCCAGCTGTCTTCTCCTCCAGTGGTCCTTTGCCCCACCCAGGGCACTCCATTGCTTCTCCAGTTAGCATGAGGTGCCTTTAAAGCCCATCACACAGCTGGGAGTCATTCAGGAATAATGAGACTGACGCAGAGCCCAGGGATTAATACTGCTCTGGAGAATAAGGGGGTCAAGGAAAGGCTTCCTTGAGGTCTGGACAAAGAAATAATCAAAGCCCTGTGGCAGCTGACACAAGAAACAGGGATTCCTCTTTTCATTTAAGCAATCCTAAACTCGTTGGCCCAACTAGCAAGGAAGCTGAATGTCTTAAATGTATGACATATAAAATTACTGAAAACAATAAACTAAAAGACATTTTTTTGTAAAGGGAATACACTAAAATCCAACCCATTCAAAAGACTTCTTGGGAGAGCACCTTGATAAGACAAGAGGGGCAAGTGGGTGACAGGAAGGAGCTTGGTGACTCACCACACTCTGCCCTTCAGAAATCACATTAAGAAATAAAAGTTTATCTAACTGGGCCTGAGGCAGGAGGATCATAAGTTCAAAGCCAGCCTGAGCAACTTGGCAAGGCCCTGACCAATTTAGCGAGGTTCTGTCTTAAAATAAAAAACATACAGAAAGGGCTGGGGATGTAGCTCAGTGGTTAAGCACCCCTGGGTTCAATCCTAGTTATAAAAAGGGAGGGGGGTGGTTAATCTAAACTTACATTGCAAGTTTCTTGCTCTACTTGTTTTATTGTATCACAAGGCTCAGAAAGTAGCCACTGGTGGTTGAAAGGTGGAGGCTGCATCTTCAGGTATCCACTGAGTGCATTTTCCAAAACAAAGAGGGGAAAGGGGGTTTTAGGACAGTGCTGAGCCAGCATACCTGCAGCTGCCTGCTCCGATGGCGATGCTACAGTGCTCAAGCATCACACAATGCCCACCAAAGGGAGTGCTGCAGCAAGTGAACTCTGCAGGCTGTGAGGCTCTATCTAGCATCTTCTAAATGTTTAGAATCAGGCTTCCCTTTCTGAAGGAGGAAAAGGGTACGTTTCCAAGCTTGGGTCCCTGGATGGACTACAAGAGAACCCTACCCCCCACCCCCCAGCACATTCCCCTGGAGATGGTATATTTGGGTTTCAAATCCTGGCCTGTTTTTCACTGAGTGCTTATCAAAAATACTAATTCCTGCCAGCCATGGTGGCACACACCTGTAATCCCAGCAGCTTGGGAGGCTGAGGCAGGAAGATTGTGAATTCAAAGCCAGCCTCAGCAATGGCAAGGCACTAAGAAATTCAGTGAGCACTAAGCAACTCAGTCTCTAAATAAAACACAAAATAAGGCTGGGGATGTGGCTCAGTGGTTGAGTACCCCTAAGTTCAATCCCCAGTACCCCTCCCCCCAAAATCCTAATTCCTAGCTCTATTCCAAGGGCTAAGATGATTCTTAGCAGAGCCACTAGGCTAACAGACTTTAAAGAAAAATGTACATCCTATAAAATAAAATATACATAAACCAAGTTTAGTTTTTCCAGAAAAGAAATGGGCACTCGTGATTTTGATGAATTACTTTCCAACATTCTGGGGACTGGGGCTGCAGGTGAGGGTAGAATGTATTTTGCTATTCCTTTGAAAAAAAAAAGTCACAAAGGAGCCTGGAATGAGGCTGCAAACTTTTTATCTGCCTGAGCCCTTTGACAGGAGTATTAATACAACAGCTTTACTTGGTTTAAAGAAAGAATTATTTCACCATCCACACTAATCTCTTCTGGCAAGAGGCAGAATTCTGCTGTGGCCACTCACAGATGATGGAGCCCAGCAATCCTTTCTTCATGGAAGGGAATTTGGGACTTTTCAAAATATTAATATAATCTCACTTATTAAGATAAAACGATGTGCTAAAGCACTGGAAATTCTCACACTAGAACAGCTATCTGTGCCTTTTTTTTTTTTCTTTTTTAAATGCAAAGGATCTACAAAGTGTCTATTCTTACATCATAGCCTGAAATACTCACATCTTGATGTTATGCAGTTGGGTGCTCTTTTATCGGAAGTCAAATGACCAGACAGGTCACAGAGCAAGATAAAATAAACTATGGCTCAGGGACAAAACTAATGTCAAGTTTAGCTTGTCCCTGGTCCTAGGCGTCCTCTAATGGGGTCCCTGTGGAAGGTGGTATGCCTGGGCAGTCACTTCTGACTCCACCCAGGCACCCTCCCTGAGAATTCCCTCACCAGCACCCTTTTCATGAAGTTTATCAAAGGCCTTTTCTTTTCTTTTAAAAGGACCGAAGAGAAAGACAGGGAGAGAGGGAGAAAGAGAAGCGAACAAGCTTGCCTTTTCTACCCCGCTCCACCACAAAAACCTCTTGTGAGGTCTTCAAAAATAACAATTCAGCAAAAAGTGACAGCAGAGCAACCACTGAGTCAGCCCTTATAAGGCCTTTTCAAAAAGCTGCTTTCAGTGAATCAATTTTCAATGTTGTTTCAGTTATTCTTAGATAGAAAACTTTCTACCCCCTCCCCTTCTCCTTTGGAAATTTGGTAACCATAGTTTCTGTATCCTGCTGAGACTTGATATGTAGAGCTGTATTCTACCTGCTATTAAGCTGCTGATAGCAGTGTTTCTGTTGCAATTTATGAGCAATGTCAGTTGAAGGCAGAGAGTATTGTACACACTATATTTTCCCAGCTGGAGATCTCCGTGAATGGAAAGCAAAAACATGAATACACATGCACTGTGGGCTTGAGGGAATAAAAAGGCAGAAAAAAAGTCAGCAGGCTAAAATGAGGTGGGTGGTCTTGATTATAAACCAAGCAGATAATAAAATATTCAAAGGAGGCTCTAACTAAGTGGTCAGGGAACACAGATAGAAAATATAAAGAAAAGCCCAGAAAGGTCTTTTTCTGTTTGTGTGTCTCCAGCCTAATTCCTAGATGGGTAATGTGCCAAGACTCACCTTGCCACCTGGGGTTTTAAATAACTTGCCATATCCAAAAAGGTCATTTGAAACCACAAAAACAAATCCCGTTCCACATTAAGTTTCTAATAACTTCTACAGCACATAGTGAGAACAAGAGAGTCCATTTCCAACCTTTAAAAATGCCTCCACCCACACACCACCTCAAAGGCCAAATTTATCTTAACCAAAAATATCTTATATGGATACAGAAATCTAGTTTATTTTTGTGGTTAAGAAATAGGTTCATCATACTTCCACGGGCTTTTCTATCAAGAAGTACACAGGACTGGGATTGCAGCTCGGTGGTAGAGCGCTTGCCTTGCATGCGTGAGGCACTGGGTTCGACCCTCAGCACTACATAAAAATAAATAAAGATATTGTGTCCATCTACAACTAAAAAAAATATTTAAAAAAAAAAGAAGTACACAGAAAGGCTCGTGGTTCTTATACAAACTCAAAATGGGTGTAAAAATGAATGAATGACAGAGGAAGGGTAAAATAATCAATCAAGAAAATAACCAGGAATGTGCTGGGGAGGTAGCTCAGGGGTAGAGCACTTGCCCTAACCTGTGAGAGGCCTTGGGTTCAATGCCTCGTACCAAACACATGCCAAACAGATTAACCAGCAAAATCAAGAAAATGCCCAAAGACTCATTTTTTCCCTAAAAACCCTACTGAGAAATGCAACATAAAATATTCATAGCTACCAAGTTAAACAAAGTTGATTTAGTTTCCCCCAATTCTATTGCATATTATAATTATGGAGAAAAAAATTTAAATACCTATGCCATGGACTGATCCTTAACAGTGTGATTCAGTTGATCTCGATTCCAGGTCACATTTTTAAAAATGTGATCCTAATGCGGAGCCAGAGTTGAAAAACTCGCTGGCCTAGGTTCTTCCTCCATGGAAAAGATGCATTTCTAAATGCCCTCAACTCCATCAGGGGGCTATGATGACTGGCAAAACTATCCCTGCACAGGGAAAAATGTATGTAAAATGAATGAATGACTACAAAAAGCAAAAGGATAACTCAGTCACTGGGGAAATACCCAGAATGTTTCCCAAGTAACATGAGCACATCTTCAATCTAGGTGTTCAACTGTTTTCCTCATCCAAATTTAGGTGTTTTTGATTCAGATACTCATCTCATAATACTCACAATATAAAATAAAAATACTGAAGCCTATTAAATTTACCAAGCCTAGAGCTAAACCAGGGGGAAAGCAATTACCATTTAAATAGCAGCATGAAGTTCTTTGAAGGAATGGGCTTTTGATGTTAGGTCTCCAATGCTAAAAGGCAAAAATCTCAGATCTTAACATCTTTCCTCCTTAACAGAGGAAACCTAGAGAAAATATGTTTCCTAAAAGTTCTTTCATCAGAAAGAAGTCTGAACCCAAGTCATTTATCATAGGCTTGTAGTCACTACGTGGTGACAGTAGTAAGGTCCTAGTAAATTAAGGTGACTCTTTGAGAAAAAAAGAGGAAGAAGGGGGAAGTGCAATGGATTAGCCCCTTTCAAATTGCAAGCAACAGACAACATTCTCCTAAGGTGGACATGATGGCGCATGGCTACAATCGCAGGTCCTTTGGGAGACTGAGGCAGGAGCATTACAAGTTTGAGGTCAGCCTGGGCAATTTAGCGAGACTCAGCCTCAAAATTAAAAATAGAAAGGGCTATGGAAGTAACTCAATGGTAGAGCACCTCCAAGTTCAGTCCCTGGTACTGAAAAAACAAATAAATAAGAACAAGAGCAAAAAACGTAACCTGAGAGACTGTACACAAGCAATTAATAAATTTTTGGGAGACTCCAATATTCAGGGACAGAGAACTGACTATGATATCCACAAGTCCCAGCACACCTTATATCCTTTCAAACAGATTCAGCATGAAGCTGGGAATGCTTAGTACTATTAAACGCAGCCTCCTAACTCACACAGGGGAATTTTCCTCTAACAGATGATTGGAAATCTCTCAGAAATGATTAGAAACACCAGAAAACATGATGCCTAAGATGGAGATATAGATGCATCTCCCACTCTCAATTGCTACACAATTAATAAACCAGTTAGTAGATTAAATGGGTTGTATGTTATGCAGACCCTGTGGAAAATATTCATCCCTCAACCGCAAGCGATCATCTTATGCTTTTAATTTCTCTCCTAGTAATTTGCACAGTGCTAAACACATAACAGAATTTAGTAAATTCTATTGAGTGCTCTTGGCTTTTCTCCTTTGCTTTGTTTCTCTCTTTCCTTTGTAATACAATGGTATATTTGAGTATGTCCATAAGACAACAGTGAAAATGAAATAGAGTGGAACTCAAACCAGACAACTCCATCTTCCAAAAAGACTTGACAGAAAGAGAGAAGGGATGGGGGAGGGGGAACCCTCAAGTATAATAAGGGTTTTCATCAGTTTTGGCTTTTAATTACCTGTGATATCCTTACTTTTTATAAACAGTCAAGAATCTGCCATATCTCTATGATCAAATGCTTCTCTCTAAATTGGCTGTTTATTTCAAGGATTTAAACAGCATGTAGTTTATGATCATTTATCTATAGAAAGAAAGCAATTATGATTGTTCCCTGGAATGACATAATTGACATATTTTGCTGCTTTTATTCATTTTTCCTAAATAAGAGAGTATTTTATTTTAATTATTCAAAAAGACAACAAGTGCCTGGCAAAGCAGGTTTCTGTGCTCAAAGGTAAACCAGGTAAATTATGAGAAAATATGTTCATAACCATAATGCAGTAAAAAGTAGAATATTCACTAGGTAATATTCCCCAAACTTGCATTACAAAAAAACAAAAAACAAAAAAACTCCATGGATCATGGAGACCTGGAGTTGCCTGACCATTCGTCTGTAGATAACAGAGCAATGTCCAGCAATCTGCACTTTTTTAAGCATTACAGGTGAATCCGCCAGTTAAATTAGGAAAGGGCTAACCAATCTGTGTCTGGCACTGGGTTTAAGGAGTACATGAGTACAGTGGTAAAGAAACTGCTCTGCATATTAGTATTACCTGGGTGAGGCCTGCCTCAAGTTAGAACCAGTGGGAGCGAGACCCAGGCATCAGTACATTTTAACTCCCTAGGCGAGTCCAGTGGACAGCCAGGTTTATGAACTAATGCCCTAATCTACTTTGGAAGTTCTCTGTTCTGACTACTCATCAGAATAACATTTAGGAAATTATAGGCTAATAATAACAATTCTTTCAAGAATGCCTGGACTCCTCTGTCTTAAACTAGCTAAATGATAATATTTGAACCTGAAACCTGGGCCATGGCTTTTTCCACCCCCAGTTCCTAAAATAATTTTAATGTGGTCTGGATTGAGAAGAATGAGTTTTGTAGATTCTAGGGTTAATAAACAGTATTTAAACAACTTAATAAGCTTTCATCCAAACACCCTTTTCCCACAAAGCATATAATTATGTTTGCCAAATAAAATAACAAATTAAAAAGCAAAACAGCCTCCCCTTTGAAGGAGGCTGCAACTCTTCTGGTCAGATAAATAATATACTTAGATGAAATAACAAAAGAATATTATGAAATGCTTTCTCAGTAAGGATAATATTTATAGAACTGTAAAAACCTTAAGTGTTGAGAAGAAAACTAAAAGTGTTCTTAGTTTTCAGTTCACATTAACTAAACTAAGTGTACAAGCCATCCCAAAGTGCGCAGATTCACTGGGAAAATTACCAAAGCTGACCTGGAGTCAAGGGTTTGAGAGAAATGACAGTCCTCTGGAGCCTTCCAAGATGACCACTGCTTTCATCTTTGAAGACTGTCATTTTCCTGGGCAACCTGAGTTTCAATCCAAGTTCCCTTCAACAGCTTTTAGGGTCAGTGACACCAGTGGCAATATATACACCAATAACACATGTAATAAAAACTTTTCCATATTTTGAAGCCATTTTTTAATCTATTTACATTTCGTATTTGTCACATAATTAATTTCATCTTACCAATGAGAAAAAATAGGCCCAAGAAGTTGAATGACTTGCTTAGAAGTCTCTCATCTCAATCAAAATTCACTGAGACTACAGCCATCATATATTTAGAAATACCCTTTATCCATTTGTTTCTAAACCCATTTTGGGGGGGGTACCAGGGATTGAACTCAGGGGTACTCCACCACTGAGCCACATCCCCAGCCCTATTTTGTGTTTTATGTAGAGACAGGGTCTCACTGAGTTGCTTAGCGCCTCACCGTTGCTGAGGCTGGCTTTGAACTCACAATTCTCCTGTCTCAGCCTCCCTAAGTGCTGGGATTACAGGTGTGCGTCACCGCGCCCAGCTTCCTAAACCCATTTTTATGCCCTGCTTCTCTGGGAGTCAGGGGAAGTTAGGCTATACAGTAGTAAACAAGAGAGACTCCATGCCTACATGAGATAAAACAATAACAATCCTGAGAAAAACCATAATTTTAGGTACTAAGCTCCTGAAGAAAATAAAGCAAAATACAGGTTTAGGACGTGACAAGGGAGAGGCTAGTTTGGGAATGGGAGTGAAAGAATCCCTTTATGGGGAGATAATACCCCAGGCAAGAGCTAGAAAACATAAGATGGTGTTCATGCAAAGACCCTCCAGCAGCAAGGAGCTGGAGCTGCAGAAGGAAAACTGTACCCTTCCCTTTACTGAACTTGGCTCACCTTAGAAGACATATTTGAAAAGTGGCATGTATTTATTGAGAGCCCAGTGTATCCTCAACAGTCAAAGAGAGGCTGTCAAAGGCCTTTAGTGAATTCACTGTAGAGAAGCAACCAGAACACCAGAGACAAGAGGTAAGTGCAAACAGTAAACATTCCATGAACCCAAGAAAGAGAGGTGAGAGCAGCACATAGAAATGAGGTGGGCATTTTCTCCTTGCAGGTTTCCTTTTCCTTCTGTTTGTCTTTTTGATCTTAAAATTCCACTTGGCTCCTCAAGCTGTGGTTTTAACAAATATTAATGAAATGCATTTGCAGCAACAATTCCCTTTATCTGAACCACTGTAAAGAGCAGAAAAACAAAGCTACTGTTCCTTTATACTGCTGTGTAAATGCAGGCCTTTCTTTGAAGTCTGTAATAAACGGTCGTTTTATAATCTATAGTACCTGAAATATTTAGCAAAACAAACCTTACAAAAAAAAAAAAAAAAACTTTAACAGCACACTGTTTAAAGTAGATTCATTTGTTTAAAAACTGGCTTGGAAACCAGGAGACAACATTGAAATAGCACAGAACTGGCCACAATCCAAAAGTCCATGGGCACAAGACTGTATAAATAATAATGGTGTACTCAATCTGATGTAGCAGTGGCAATGAACTTCAGCTTAATGTAGAGCAGAAAAAGCAAGTTGAGGAAAGACACCATGCATGATTCTATTCATGAAAAGTCTAAAAAGCGAGAAACTAAGCAATATATTATTTAGGAATTCAGAGGTTTGTGATAAAACATGGGAATTAACAATACAAAATTGTTATTAACAATACAAAATTAATGCTAGAAGTCATGTAGGGAGAACAAGAAGCAGAATACAAATCAGAAAGAGTCACAGAGGGGTTTCAAAGGTCCTGAAAATAAAATTTTCTATGTTTTAATCTAAGCAGTGGGAAATACATATATGTTTTCATGTTCTTCTTTAAACCTTGTGTATATGTTTTAAAGCATATTTTGTATATATTCAATAATTAATAAAATGTCTTTTTCAACTGATTTGGGAAGAACCCAATATCATCTTCATTTCAGTGCCACCCTTGCTTCTTTCATATTTTTACCTAAATTTCTTTTTTTAAACTTGTTTAGCATCTTTTCTTGCATTTATTCAATATTTTGGTGGACACTGCCTGAAGAAAAGGGAAAGTAATCCCGCCCTTTGAAAGGGAAAACTTTTTTTTTTGGAAGGGAAAACATGTTAAAAACGCAAATTAAATTGTGAATGGAAACAGTGTTCCAGGAGATGCGATGTGCACGCCCCTCTTTGACAGGACCTGGAGCCTAGAGTGTCCTAAGTGAGTTGACACATGACACAGCACAGGGTCTGCAAGGAGCACTGCAGCACGTTTGCTTACAAGCGTGTATTTTACAGGAAACGAAGGATTAATTTTCCCAAGGCTCATAGGCAAGTACTTCCAAAAAAGGGAAAAATAAAACTATTATATATCCGTGCAAATCAAAATTCATAGAACAGTGGCAGGCAGCCAACCCAACTATTTCAGGTCTGCTATCCCATCTGCTTGGCCTGTTAACTGTCGGAAAATACAAGCAAATCGCTTCTTCTGCAACTAATTCTCAATAGGGCTCCTAAAAACCAGACTCCATGATGCAACTTTAATAAGACAGAACAGCTCATTATGATCAATAAAGCAAAGCCTTCCAGCAGTTGCAGAGCCAAAAGCTGGCTCAAATGCCTCTTGGGTGGACATGGAGCCCGAATGCCATCCTTGCCCAGCACTGTGGAAGGCCCCCGGCCAGGAAACACCCAGATACCAGGAAGCAGCTCTCTGTCCTGATTCCTCTCTACAGATGAACCCAAAGGCGTCTCTTCCTGCTAAATTTTATTAGCCCCAATATGTGGTAATTAATTTACTGCAGGCCCTTAATTCATAAATGGATCAAATAAAGCCTTACATGGCTTTTGGCAGTCAACCCTTAGCAAATTATAGTGACTAGAAGTTTGTTCAAATGCTGCCCATAAGTCATCCCCTTCAGCTTGTAAAGTTCAATTAGAGAGTTCTTAGCTTATTGTGCGACTTAAACCTTCAAAGGAGGCATTATTCATGCATTTTCCACTGCCAAAGAAAGAAAGCTGGCAATGAAGCAATTCCTAGAATGTTGATCTAGGCATTACCAAGAAATTTAAAAACTCCAACTCTCAATACCCAAAGGCCTCCACTTTGGGGGAGAAAATCCCAGTAAACTGTAATAGACTAAAATTAATCTAATTAACTATGGAAATCTACACAATAATGAAAGTCTGTACAAGAGTGCACAAACATAACAGCCTACTAGGGGTTTTGTTGATGTTGCTTCTTTTCTCTATATTCCTTTTCTAATTGCCACTGATAGGTTCCTGCACATCTAAACAGATTTGAGACTTAACTGGAGGTCGGGAAAGGACAATTTGGAATGGCCGTCTGCACTACAATGGAGTTGCTATCTTAGTTCTCACGAGCATATCTAGACCATCCTGCCAAAGATTTAAGTCTGACTAGCATTTTCTGAGCTTGCACGTTAGCTTATGGGTATGTAGTCTTTGTTTGCTGTCTACTTCTGGCAGGGCAGATGACAGCTTTGCCCAGGGCTAGAGGGCCAAGTACTTTCCTTCTGATGCTTCCCTTCCTGGCAGGTCTGGCTGCCCTCAGGTATGAAAGAGATGGGTGTTATTTCCCAAGAGTGTACCATTAAGTCAGAGAAGTCCCAGGCAACAAATCTCCATGTCTGTCTGCAAAAGAGGAATTTGGTCCTGCCAATTCCATAAACATCCCAGCATTCCTATTGCTGTGCAGCAGACTTAGATGAAGAAGTAAGAAAACAGTTCCACTGTGGGCTACTGCCAGGGAGGCCAAGGCTTTCAATCCCCTTGAAGCTAAAAACAAATTAGCAGCTTTGCCTGCAGCAAGCTGGCTATCTGAGAGGAGGCTTCTTTTCACTACAGCATTACCAACTGTTCTCAAAGGTAACACTTTTAAGGATATAAAAACATTTCCTCCAGCTCACTGCCTATCACCTTATTGACTCAACTGACACAATAGTGCCAACCATGCACACGCACCTCTCTGCACCCACAACCCACTTGAGGACCATGGGGAGCGCGACAGAGAAGGGAGGAGGGCTTTAATCATGGCTTTCTAGGTTGAAGGACAGTCATGGGTTGACTTGGCCTCCCTTCTCTTCTTTCATCCTTTCAGATGACAATATTTACTGGTGGCTGCCCAAGTGCTCGGCACTGGGGATACATTTGTGAACCAGACAGAAATCTCTGCCTCCAAAAAAGACATCCATATGAAGTTTATAATCATCTTTCAGGGTCTTTATACTCCAGGAAGGAAGGCAGGTACCTTTTATTATTCTAAAGAGGTGGGCTAAAGAAACAGCACCTTTCCAGACTGAGAACAAAAGCTTAAAAAACACAAGAAAATAAGTAAATGTGCATCCAGAAGTGAGTGGACCTCAGGGCAGCAGGGGCCCTTGGTGCTAATGAAGTGTCTTCCCTGCACCTGTCCTTCATGCAAAAGGAATGTGCTAATGAGACCTGTCTCAACTTTAAGTTCTTAGAGGTGCAAGTGTTTAAGGGTTGGCCAATGAAGAAGCTGAGAGTTCTGCAGCAAACAAAAGAGTTTGTGAAAAATCAGATGAGGGACCACTCTTGTTGCTAAGGAAAGATTAAAAGAACAGCTCAAGCCCAAGACAATGAGCCATATGGAGTTAGAGCTGGGGTTAGAGGAGTCTGCCCATTCCAAATACTACTAAATTTGTTTTATTTAGAAAACCACGAGCCAAATAAACAACAACAACAAAAAGGCAGTTTCGTAACATATGATGTTCCATTTCTATGCCTGTTTTTAGTTTCCAAACTTTGAAAACCAAGCATTACTGAAGTCACAGTTGGGGGGGCGGGGCCAAGTACACCATAACAATAACAAACTGAATGACTTGATCTCTCTATAGAAGAAAAGTGATAATTATGACAGTATATTTCGTGTTGATTGAAATGATCTCAATTTCAGGCTACTGGTCGCTTCTAAGAAATCTCAACAAAGAAATTTAAAGCAAATAATTTTCTCATCCATAAAATGGAGATAATATTACAGTGAGTAAAATTAAAAACTAGGATATTAAGTCAAAGTGTATATAATGGAAAGTAAAGCCCTTGACTTTTTTTCTTAAAATTGGCATCAAGGAAGATAGTAATTGGGCATCAGAGTAAACTCTTCTGAGGAAATAGATAAAAATAAGACAAAGGTACGTGGAAACCCAGAGTTCAGAGACTCTTTAGAAAAATGATGCACCCAGACATTCCTATATCAACAAGTTCCTTCAAACCAGCCTTGTAGCAAACCACTATTAGAAGTGGACAACCAAGGATTGTCAGGTATTCAAGGCAAGTCACCAACATTAAACAGAGGCCGAACCAAGCATGCAAACCAATAAAAGAAACTTAGAGGAATTAGAAATAATGTCGATAGTAAAAAAGAAAAAAAGAAAGTAATTAATATCCTCAGAGAAAAGAGGAGAGACGGCATTCATGAAACCAGAATAGGAAGTTTCTGTGGTTTTTTTGTTTGTTGGTTGGTTGAACCCAGGGCGCTTCTCCACTGAGCCACATCCCCAGCCCTTTTTATTTTTTTATTTTGAGACAGGGTTTCACTAAGTTGTTCAGGATCTTGCTAAGTTGCTGAGGCTGGCCTAGAACTTGTGATCCTCCTGCCTCAGCTTCTCGAGTTCCTAGGATTACAGGAGACAGCTCCAGTGCCCAGCTAAAATAGAAAGCTTTTGAAGGGAACAGTCCTGCAAATTCTTTGAAAAGTCTTTAGAAATTAAATGCATATGCACAGATCTGTAAATGAACAAACAATGATAGGATTGAAAAATTTTTCCTGAAGCCAGAAATATATAAAATACCTATGAACCCGAGTTTTAAAAATAAAAAGAATTTATCCGAAAAGAAGATTGGTACAAGTTGTTCTTTTATTTGTTTGTTTGTTTGTTTATTAATACTAAGGGATTGAACCTAAGAACACTCTACCACTGAGCTACATTGCTAGCCATTTTTATTTTTTATTTTGAGACCGGATCTCACTAAGTTGCCCAGGCTGGCCTCGAACTTGAGATCCTCATCCTTAGGAGTATCTGGAATTACAAGTCAGTCACCATGCCCATTGGTATGGGAGGTTCTAAATCAAAGGAGTTCTAAAAAGATAGAACATGGAATGTAAATGACATTCTCTCCAAAGAAATAAATCTATACAATTTTGCATATAGTACCTCAGTTTTTAATGAGAGGACCAAGCTCAGCACCAATAGGTTTTTTTTAAAGACTCTGGTCAAAGATGTTACTGAGATATGTTATGATGTTGGAGTGGAGAAAAGATGAATGTTTAGGATCAAACACAAGAGCTCAAATGCCCAGCTGAACACTGGGGAGCTCAAAGCAATGGGGCATCAACCTCAAAGGGCTGAGGAAAAATGACTTTCAACTAATTCTTCATCTAACCACATTGTCAGTCAAGTGTGAAGTAGAAGGGAATGTATTTAGGCATTCACAATTTCAAAACTTTTATTTCCCATGAGCCCTTTTTTAGAAATCTACTAGAAGATATGGTCCACCAAAACAAAGGGACAGACTGAGAGAGAAGAGTGCACAAATCCAGGAAATAGTGCACCCAACATCACAGGCAATGGCAGCTTCAGAATGGCATGCGGGAGAGACCTTAGATTTTTACAGCTACAAATAATGCTTTCAAAAATCAGTACAGATTGGAGCAGGTCAGAAGACTATGAGAGAAACTACTCCAATATATAAAATATATAGAATACTTGATGTCTTTCAACACACCAAGAAGCAATTTATAATTCCAGCACGATAGTTCATGGTGAATTAGTGATGGGTACTGAGAACATTAAGCAATCAAAAAAATAAGTCAAGTTTAACTCCAGGGAGAAAGCTGGATGAGAAAAGAAAGGTATCATAGTACAAGGCTGTGCTATGAATAATATATTCATAGTCAGAACAATGTAAATATTGAATATTTGACCTAATGGACAAATTCTTGTGGTAGGCTGCCTCTAAGATGGACCCGAAGGTCCCTCCTTCAGACCTCCTTCAAATAAGCACAGCCAATAGGCCGTCATTTCCAACATTAAGTTATACAAATGTCATGGATTCCATTTGGAGTCCCCCCTACCTTGGGTCTTTCTGGAAAAGCAAGCTACCATGTTGTGAGCAGTTCTGTGAAGAGGCCCACTGGGCCTAGACAGGAGTTAAGGCCCTCAGCGCAGCAGCTGTGAGGAATTAAAGACCACCAAGAACCATTAAGTGAGCTTTGAAGGAAGTCCCTCAGCTCCAGCCTTGACAGCAGCACCTGCCCTTGGCTTGACTAGATCCTCACAGGACAGCTTAAGCCAGAAGTAACCAGCCAAGTCACTCCCAGATTCCTGACCCACTGAAATTGTCACATAATAGATGTTTGTTATTTTAAGACATGACATTTTGGAATAATTTGTCGTACAGCAATAGAAAGCTCATAACTCATAACTATGTTGGGAGTACAGGTGGTGGTAAAATATATTTGTGTTTAAGGAGGCAAGAGAGATAAATCATTATCTTCCAAAATAGGAGGTTCTAGAAAACATCTGAAACTGAAATAAATAATCAAGAAATACTCATATAAACATGTGTTTTAAAATATAGAGGAAAAACTGCTAGCTGAAGAGTTTATTTAGTTACCTTTGGGGAGTAAAAACTGAGTGAGGGAAAGGTGGAATATGAAACTATTATTTTTTTGTTTTAGACCTTGCAGAACTCTGTGGCCTTTTAAACTATATACATGTGTAACTTGAGTAAAAGTTAAAGAGAATTAGACTGCATTTCTGTGTTGACTCTCATGTATCCAATAACTTCTCTATTTCACAGTGGTCTTTAGGGCATTTTAAGGAGCCTGTAACAAGGAGTCCTGGACCAGGGGTCCCCAGACCTGCCAATGGAACTGCAGCGAATCTTATCTTCCATTAATGGGTTCATTCTTCCTTGGAGAATTCGGAGTATAAAGGAAGAATCAGCCTGCTCAGATCAGATCCCATGTTACCTGCTATGTGTGCCAACAGTTCAATATATGATTTGAGTAAATAGTCCTAGAAGTATACCAGGTCCCGGAGACTCAGGTCGGGCCTCCTTATTCAACAGGACTTGACACTAACCCAGAGGATTATTATGAATAATGCCATCTTGGCCGACTATTTGCAAAGAATTTTGTTTCGGAAGCCTTAAAGCCTGAAATGATTCTTGCATGAGGAATATTCCTTGGCTACCTAAACTTCAGGTATTTTCAAAAGCATACTCCAACCCTCCCCACACACACACATTTTGCACATGAGGAAAGTGCGGCCCAAGGCCAAGGAAGCACGGCCGGCCGGGGTGTAAGAGATGAGACTGAGCCTGGTTCTCCACACCTTGTCATTGCTGCCTCCCAGGGTTCCTGTTTTCCCTTGTACCTTTATCAGGCTTCCCCACAAGTCCCCAGGCATTTCTGACCTACGTTGTACTATTCTGTTTACATAAGATGCATCAGTTTTCAGGACAAGTAGGGATAACATCAGCAAAAGCAGAGGAAGCTACAGGAAGACTAAAGAACTGCATTGGTCCTTACACATACACAAACAGCAATGGTGGGCGAAAGTGAGAGGTCTCAGCAGACTGATGTTTAAAGGTCACATGTTCTTATTTTTCCTTTTAATTGGTTTCCCTTTCTTTTAAAACCAATATACTCTAGTCACCTCAGAATTATAACAATTGCATCACTTCGTTTTAATTTGGTTTTTCTCGTGGGTTAGCCACAGGGCTTTTCTCAAGAATAGTTTATCCAGTAAGAGTCATGGCTGCAAATACCAAGAACTCCTGCAGATTCTGCAACAATACATTGTTTTAAAATCTACTAAGTGGAGAGATATTAGAATACCATAGCCCCAAAATATAAAAGAAGAATTTTTAATTAAAATATTACAAGCACTTCCTGACCTAAGGAATTGTGCCCTTCCTCTTTGTGAAATATAAAATGCACCATTTGCTTAGTTATTGTAGGGGATAAAGACACATAACTTCTCACATGCCTTGACAGTCAGGTACTGTCACTCTAGATACTGAGTATACAAGTAAAGTTCGCATGCCCCTCAACAGAATATCTGCATCTCCCTTGGGCAAAGTCTAGTGCAAAGTTCTGACTCTACTGATCAAGACCAGACAGGATGAGCTGAATCTGGAGGAGAAATAACCAACTTATCAACCAACCAGAACCTAGACACTTGGGGATCTGGCTTAGCTGCCAGGCCTGATTCTCCAGAAGAGGAGCCTGTGGTCAGCCCACCTGATCCTGGAACTCTGAGGTGGGCATATGTGAGCAAGATGATGAGATTCCTTCCATGAACCATCCTTAAGCTGTGGAAGCAAGTAGCTTTGAATTTTCCTTTGGACCATGTCTTGATTGCTATACAAGTCAGAAATTCCTCGTTCCTTTTTGCCTTACTATGAGAAAATAGAGACAGTGATGCTAAATCACAGCTCAAACATTTAACATTTACTTTCAACACATGACGTGTTTTGTTGAAATTCCATACTTGGAAATGTGCTACTTGAAGGAAACTGCAAACTCAGGGGGACTAGTGCAGCTGATGATATTTATTCTAAGAAGACATTTAATTCAAGAGCCAGAGATAAAATGAGATCTCCTAGAAGGTACACACTTCAGGGATCCTCTGTGACCAACTAGGGATTTTGAGGTAATGCTCTCCTCCTGAATCACCAAACATTAATGTACAGTCCATATAATTTTAAGTAGCTCACTGCATTCTGCTTTTTTTTTTTTTTTTTTTTTGAACATTGACCCTTGAATCCCATTAGGTTATTTGTCCAACTATCAACTCAGAACTTAAAAAAAAAAAAAAGTCCTGATATGGGGCTTTCAATCACCTGCCAGGCAGGGGTCTATGGAAGAAAAGTTTAACAAGCCTCTAGTGCTTTGTAAAGAAGCTTGTCCCAATTCCCAGCCTATGGCCTCTTCTCTTGTCTACCCTTGAGTATTGAAAGATTTCTTGCACCCAAAGTACCTCTCACATGCAGCCAGCTCAATTGCAGGTATAGAGAATATCAAGCTAATTTGCCCAATCCTATTCCAGTGATGGTTCTGCCCTGCCTGTGGTATCCACCCCATATGTTTGTTTGGACAAGAATAATTTCACATGTGTGCATAAGAGGCACTGGGAAGCAGCAGCCAACTGTGTGCATTGCTTGGGACTGACTGGCTTTTCGTACCGTGAAGTGACTAGGCCTCCTCAGAATGCAGAGGAACGCAGTGGAAAGCAGCCTTTGGTCTCTTTGAATAAGCTGCCCTGTGCCACTACTCAAGTGAAGGAAGACACATTAAATGTCCTCAGTCAGCTCTTTCGACTTGAGTTACTTCAAAAGTTGTCTGTCAATGCGGATATCAAGAAGACATCTACATGACAGCATACAAACTGTGCGCATGTACACGTGGGTCCCTGAAGAGCTGGCAGGATCCAAGCTGCCCACTGGGCCAGGAGAACACGTGGTGCTGCCTCTCTGAGGCACGGGAAATGGTTGGCTGTTTTTTCTGGTTATGAAATACATAGCTAAAAACTACATTTTGGGTGTTCTGGTAAAAGATATTTGCTGAATATTAAACTTAAAAAACATTTCACTCTATAAGTGAATTGGGTTTCCACATTTCAGTCAAACTGACAGGCAAATGTTTGTTTGCTAAAAATATTAGCATATTTTGAAATAACTAGTTATATATTCATCTACACATACACAGACTCAAAACTAGGAAAGGCCAATCACTTTAGATTGGAACTAGAAATTTAGATTAAAATACACTCCCCAAAGTCACTTCATTTAGACTATACCTCAGTTTTTCCAGAGAATAGTAGGATCAATTATGGGAGACTTCCACATAAATGAGAAAAACATTAATTAGACAGTGTTCAAGAGCAATATGGAAGATTTTCCAGACAAAATTGTTTTAATATTGGACATAGGCCAAGTGTGACATGTGTCATTTCAAGGACACAGCCATATTTCTAGCAGAGACTGAAATACTATATAGTGCTCTCAATAACACAATGAGTCAGAAGTTACTATTCAGTCATAAGAAATTATAAATGAGCAATAAGGGTTTTGCCTACCTCACAGCACTTTTTATCTGCCCTCCTTTTGGGTCTCCTGACTAGGTCATGTCAGAGCCTGATAAATACTATGCCATTGTGCCCAGAAGCCAAATTTCCTCAACTTTCTGTGCTAAGAACAGGTTTTTGAAACCTATGATATGCATTTTCCCATAATGCAACTTATTTTCCTTTTGCCAGGGAAGGTATCAGCCAAACTTATTTGAGAACACAAAGGTTGTTTGGGAAGGGCAGGTGGGAATGCTTTCATAGATATTACGTGAAAAAAACTACCTGGCTAGTTCTTCCTCCTGACGAAGGAAGAGAGACTAGGAGTGGAAATAAAAGATCGAAGTAGGCAGAGCTTGAGTGTGCCAGGGGAAAATGTGTAGATGGCTTGACTATATCAATTGACAAATTACAAACAAGTTATGGGACACAAAAGTTTTTCTAAAAAAAAAAAAAAAAATTGGTCCATCCTCCTTCCTTATTCTGAAGGAGCAGAACCCAAAACAAAGATGTTTGCAAAGAAACACAAGTGGCTCCGGTTTCTCCCGGTTCAGAGAAGATGAGTGACAGGCTCATTTTCTCCCCTGGATATTTGAATTTCTCATATTTAGAAGTGTCTTTTAATTTCCTTAATGGGGTGGGGCTGTAAAATGTCATTCTAGACAAAAGGAGAAGTGAAATCCAAACCTACCATCCAGAGTAAGGCCCTCAATTGAGGCAGAGCCCCCGCATGTCTTCTTTTGGAGCATCCCCTGTGCCTTGCTTTCTTCTGCAGAACCCTTGTGACATGTGCTAGAAGGGGGACCTCTCACTCCCATTCTGTTTAGTGTAGGAACATGTATATGGACAAGTTATGCATATGACTTTAAAACTCAGCCTCTTTTTCATAGAAATGTCAGAGGGTCCAAAGTTGGGCAGGGTGAGACAGGCACTCTCATCCAGTATAAATCAAAGCAATTAGGAAAAATGTGTTTTAGCACATGAAAAATGTTTATTTCCACTGACTCAGCTGTTCAGCTTCTTGAAAACTATACCAGCATGATAATTCCAAATTCATAAACAAAAACCATTCCATACACAAAGGTATACTAAGCAATGCTACTCATATTTATCTAGTGAGTTGAAATCAATATGTCCACACCCAATGTAAGAGGAATTTCAATTAAATTACACTTTGGTGTATCTATTCCATGGACTATTTCACAGCAAAGAAAAATGCTTCTCAGAAAGTTTTTTTATTATCAGTAATGAGCCAGAAGGGTGGTGGTACACACTGTAATCCCAGCTATTCAGAAGACTGAGGCAGGAGGATCACAAATTAGAGCCCAGCCAGGAAAACTCAGTGAGACCCTGTCTCAAAAATAAAAATAAGAAAAGGACTTTCAATGTAGCTCCATGATAGAGTACTTACCTAGCATGTGTGAGGCCCTAGCTTGGGTCTCCAGCATCGAAAAAAAAAAAAAGTGCAACTCCTTAGAACTAATAAGTGATTACAGAGAGGTACAGGATATAAAGTTAATGCACAAAAGTCAATCATTTTCCTATATACAAGTAATGAACACATGGAATTAAACACACACACACACAATATCATTTACATTAGCACCCCCAGAACTGAAATACTTGGAATACATGTAGCAAAAGACATACAAGATCTATAAAAGGAAAACTATAGAATTCTGATGGAAAAAAAATCAAAGAACTAAATAAACTCAGAGATATTCCATGTTCATGGAAAGACCCAATATTGGCAGGATGTCAGTTTTTCTCAACTTGACCTATAGATTCAATATAATCTTAATCAAAATCCCTGTCAGTTATGTAATAGATATTGGCAAAATGATTCTGAAGTCTATATAGATAGGCAAAAAAGAGCCAAAACACCCAACAAAATATTGAAAAACGGAGTCAGAGGACTAATGCTAACTGACTTTAAGACTGACTTTAAAGCTACAGTAATCAAGACAGAGTGGTACTGGTAAAAGAAGAGACAAATAGATAAAAGGATATTAGAGCCCAGAAACAGTCCCATGAAAAGAGAGTTAACTGATTTTTGACAAAGGAGCAAAATCAAGAGAATGGATAAAAGATAATCTTTTCAACCAATAATCTGAAGCAATTGGCTGTATGTTAAAAGAAAAAGAAAAAAAATCTCAGCATAAACCTTTCCAAAAATAAATTTAAAATGGATCACAGGCGTAAGTTTAAAATGCAAAACTATAAAACTAGAGGATAGCATAGAAGCAAATCTAGATGAACTTAGGTTTGAGAATGACTTTTTAGATACAACAGCAGCACAATCTATGAAAGAATTAACATGTTGTATACTTCATCAAAAGTAAAATTTTCTGCTTTGCATAAAAACAGTCAAGAGAAACAACAGTCAAGCCAAATACTGGGAGAAAACTATCTGATAAAAGATTGCTATTTAAAATATACCTCTTAAAACTTAACAAGAAAATAGACCCTATTTAAAAAAAAATAGGCTGAAGAGCTTACCACTTCACCCTAAAAAGCACACAGATGGCAAGTAAGCATATGAAAAAAGAAACTCCATGTCCTATGCCATTAGGGAAATTCACATCAAAATAAGAAGACACCATCATGTGCCTATTAGAACAATGGAAACCAGGACCACTGGTGAAGCCCAGTGCTGATGAGGACGTATAGCAAGAGCAGCTCTTGGGCTGGGATTGTGGCTCAGTGGTAGAGCACCTGCCTCGCATGCGTGAGGCACTGGGTTCGATCCTCAGCACCACATAAAAATGAATAAAATGAAGATATCTGTCCATCTACAACTAAAAAAACTTAAAAAAAAAAAAAAAAAAAGAGCAGCTCTTGTTCACCACTGGTGAGAATGCAAAGTGGTGCAGCCCCCTTGGAAGACAGTTTCCCATCTTCTCACCAAACTGAACTCTCACCATGGAACCTAGCAACTGCACTACTCCCTGGTATTGATGAAAGGAGTTGAACACTATGTCCACACACAAACCTGCACATGGATGTTTGTATCAGCTTTATTCGTAATTGCCAAACTTGGGAGCTACCATAATGTCCTTCAGTAGGCAAATAGATAAACTGTGATCTATCCAGACAGGGGAATATTAGTGCTCATGAGAAACAAACTAAATAGGGCGGGGGATGTGGCTCAGTGGTCAAGTACCCCTGAGTTCAATCCCCGGTATGAAGACTTAAATGCTTAATTGCATTTAATGATGTGAAAAAATTCCATCAGAAAAGTTTACCCACAGTATGATTCCGACTGAATTTTGCCTGAAAAGGGCAAAACTATGTGACCAGTAAAAGGTATTGATGGTTGCTGAAGGTTAAAGGTGGGGAAGGATGAACAGACAGCACAGAGGCTATTTACGAAAGTGAAAATATCTCTTCATAATACTATATGGAATAGACCGGTTATTATATATTTGTCCAAAACCATAGATTACACAACACCAAGAGTGAACACTAATGTAAACTATGGACTTTGGATGAAAATGCTGTGTCAACATAGGTTCATCAAATATAACATGAACAAGCTGGGCGTGGTGGTGCACGCCTGTAATCTCAGCCCTTTGGGAGGCTGAGGCAGGAGAATTGCGAGTTCAAAGCCAGCCTCAGCAACGGTGAGGCGCTAAACAACTCAGTGAGACCCTGTCTCTACATAAAACACAAAATAGGGCTGGGGATATGGCTCAGTGGTCAAGTACCCCTGAGTTCAATCCCTGGTACACCTGCACCCCACTACCCCTCTCCGCCAAAAATATAACGTGAACAACTTTGGCTGAGAATGTAGATGAAGGAGGAGGCTACACATGTGTAGAAGCAAGGGTTATACAGGCAATTTCTATACTTTCCTTTCAATTTTGCTATAAATCTAAAACAAAGTATTTTTTAAAAGGAGTGCATCTAACAAATGAGCTTGACTTTTTTTTTTTTTTTTTGGCACTGAAGATTGAACTCAGGGGCACTTGACCACTGAGCCACATCCCCAGCCCTATTTTGTGTTTTATGTAGAGACAGGGTCTCACTGAGCTGCTTAGCACCTCGCCATTGCTGAGGCTGGCTTTGAACTCACGATTCTCCTGTCTCAGCCTCCCTAAGTGCTGGAATTACAGGCTTGAGCCACCACGCCTGGCTTTGACTATTTTTTAAAAATGTATATTTGAAAAAGCTAAGACACAGGCAACAAAAGTAGGAGTACTCAAATGGGACTAAAGAGCTTCTGCAGAGCACAGGCGACATTGACAGAGTGAAAAGCAACCTATGGAATGGAAAAAAATATCTGCAAACCCCATATCTGAAAAGAAGTTAATATCCAAAACTTACAAGGAACTCCTTCAAATCAATAGCAAAACAAGAAGTAATCCAATTTTTTTTTTCCAAATGGGCAACAGGCTTGAATAGACATTTCTCCAAAGAAGACATACAAATGGCCTAGTATGTAAAAAGATGTTCAACATCACTAACCATCAGGGAAATGCAAATCAAAACCACAATGGGATGAGCCTTGAGAACACGATGCTAAAGCAGTCAGCTATGCAAGATGACTACATTCTAGTGACCCGTGTACAATACTGTACCTATAGTTTGCAATCATTTTTAAAGAAAGTGAACTAAGTGGTACTTGAACAGTGAAAGTATAGATTTTTTTCCTTTTCTTTTTTACTTTTCTTTCCAAATGTCCTAAAATGGTCATATATTCCTTTTATAATCATAAAATAGAAACCATATTGAGGATATGCATGACTTAACAGAAAAGGCATGCCAAATATTTTGTTTCTCTCCTTTTGTTCTGATTAGTCTAATAGCAACAGGGTTGGGAGCTGAAATATAATAAAATATAATTTTATAATGGATCAAAAACAAAATCAGTGACAAACTAGGTCTCTGGAACTGTTTTAAACTGTCTAGACCAAACTTAATTTAAAAGAAACATATTCCTGAGTAGAAAGTTACATTACTCAAACTTAAACAGGTATCAAGAGCATACCACTTTGTTCCATGAATTTATTCAACAGTCAACAAACAAGTACTATGCACTGACTCTGTGCCAGGCACCAGGCATCCCACAGTGAGCCAGACAGATGAGATTTGTGCACTTAAGCAGCTCGCAGCAAAGTGGGGCTGAAAGGCATGGTTTGTATACACTAACCCAGCTCAAGCTTACTCTAGAACATCTGCCAAAATCAGATGCTGAAATTTTAAAGAAATTTTTATCATTCCTTGTCTAAAACAAAAATTTAGATATTACATCACATTTTACTTCCTCTTTCCACTCAGCACTTTGAGAAATACACAAGAACTTCTGAGTGGTGGTAGAGAGAAATCCAGAACCCAGGAATAGTGTGAAGAGCAAGGACTTTGAAGGTCCAACTGCAGTGAGTTCAAATCCAGATTCAGCATGCCACCTAGCACAGGTGAGTCCCCTTCTAAGACTTCATTATTAAAATATAGAAGGAGAGTGAGATTATTTTGGATTTTGTTCTGAGGCATAAAGGAAACCATCTGGTAAGTGTGCCCAGCACAATGCCTGGCACAGATTAAGTATTCAACAAATCAATCCTTTGTCTTATCTGTAAAATGTAACTGTTTAAGCATAAAAGCAAGGAATCAAGGATAAAGATGGAAAAGTAAATGTATGGGAGGAGTGCAGTAACTGGCAGGGTACAGGGCTTCTTTGGAGGTGATGAAAACATTTTGAAATTAATTGTAAATGATGGTTGTTTAACTCTGAATATACTAAAAACCAATGGATTGTACACTTTAAACGGGTAGATTGTATATTATGTAAATTATATCTCAATAAAGCTGTTATAAACATTGTGTAAAAAATCAATGAAAGACTCAGATCAATATGCTTGGATGGGCCAACAGCTAATCTTTGCAACTAATGAGACCATTTCCATTTTGCAATCAGAAATATATCTTCAGTTCAAAGTCCCTGTAATGTCAAGACTCTTTCAAGATTCCGTACCAATTCCTTCTTTACAAGGAAAAAATAAACAAGCAGACAGGAAAATATCACACACACACACACACACAACAAACAAGTCCTACAAGACAACTTTAATCTTCTAGTATATCCATGTCTTAAGAAAAGCTTACTTTTTAATGTTTTACTTTCTGTATTCACAAACAGTAATAAGTTTCATGCTGGGCGCGGTGGCGCATGCCTGTAATCCCAGTTACTTGAGAGACTGAGGAAGGAAGATCACAAGTTTAACGTGGTGAGACTTTGTCTCAAAATAAATATTTTTTAAAAGGCGCTGGGTACATAGTTCAGTGGTACAGCACCTGCCTAGTATGCATGAAGCTCTGGGTTTAATCCCCAGTACCACAGGGGGAAAAAAAAGTTTAGCTATAATATCAACCAACAAAAAGGGGAAACAGCATGCCTTTATATGGAGAGTTTACAAGTTATTGCTGCATCACTTAACACCCAATGTCACTACACCAACACATACACCCAAATGAACCAGAAACTAAATGTTTGGTCTAAAATCAGTAAACTGAATCCTACTTAAGAGCAGCACATTTTTCACATTGGCAAGAGGTAAAGTGATCATGCATGTTGTTGCTGCCCAGCAAAACACGCAATCACTCATGCTACCCAAACTTTGACCCCATCACCTCATTGGGAAAGTGTTAAACAAGTAGGGCCAGGAGTAAAGCACAACAAACCAGGAAAACACAAAGCCCACAAAATTTCTACCATGCTCTTCCTCTCTTTCATTCAATAAATTTTTATTGTCTACTTGTATGCCTATGTTAAGGCCCACTCTGCATTTATACTCTGGAAAGCTGGTAACGTTAATTTCATTAATCTTAAAAAGAAAATACTTCAGTGAATTTTGCTGTTGTTTATTTCGTATCCTTAAACAGATTGTGTTTTTATTTGAAATTTTTTTGCTGGCACGGGTGTGTGCCTATAGTCTCAGCTACTGGAGAGCTGAGGCAAAAGAATCGCTTGAGCCCAGGAGTTTGAGGTCAGCCTGGGCAGCATGGTGGAAACCCTGTCTTAAGGGAAAAAAAAAAGCAAGGAAGGAAGGAAGGAAGGGAAGAAATTCACCATTGTGGTCCAGCAAATACACAGATCTGATTTTTAACTTGGTTTGCCTTTTCCATTGGCAAAATGGCAGTAAATGTGCAGTTTGGAAAGACATGGCCACCTTTGGGCTGCCCTGCCACCAGTGATCTCAATTCACTCTCATGGGCAAACCCCATTGCAAGGTGTTCCGGGAAGGTAAAGGAGAAGTGGATGGCCCATATACTGGACAGGACTGACTAGTAATTCTTCAGCCCCTGAAAACCTCTGTGGCATTCCAGCAAGAAGCCAGACTGAACCCCTTTTCCTGTATCACAGTGATAAAACTATGTTCATCTTAGACAAACTCACCTACTGGGTGAGGGCTGATTTACCCCCACTTAGCATCCACGGAGAGCACCGACCATTGGCCATCTCAAAGCTCCCCTTGAGTGTATGGCTATGATCATCACTGATGTGAGGTATAATGAAAATACACAAGTTAAAAGTGTTCATCTTACTCCCTTTGTGAGTCAAAGTTGAATTTATAAAATCACAGAGATATAAACAATAACGAACTCTGTCAATTATTGCACATACTCCATGCTCAGTTACTGAAAACACAAAGTCAGCCTGGGTTAATGTTTAGTCTCTACTCAAGGTAATCAAAATTTTAAAAGAAATGTTTTATTTGAAGTAATAAGATTGTAAGTAAATACTGCAGAACAGGAATAACAATACCATATGTTAAATCCATCCTCAATGACATAGGATCATTTGCCTTTTAATAAATTAGTTTAAAACCCCTTATACTGCACATTTATGACTTTGGAGATATAAAAGAAGCAGAAGACTTTAAGGACATCTCTAGTGGTTCAAAAAAAACCCCATTATTTCTCCAGTTAATTACCTTTAAAACATTAATTCCTCAAATCACTTTTCTTTCCTTGAAAGCTGAACACACAGAACAGTAGGTGAGGAACGCCCCACGAGGTAGCAAGCATTCCTCCCCTCACACCTGGTGCTAAGTCTTCCCATTAAAATCACACTCCCTATCCTAAGCTGCCATTTGAATTTCCATCATCCCTCTGCAAACTCCCTCTGATTCTCTGAATCCAATTCTTTCTTTGCTACCTAAACCATTTCCCTTACTAGTATGGGTTTCTAAACTATCTCAAAAATCATGCAGTAGAGATCACACAGAAACTATTGTATCTGGCTCGTTTGA
Source organism: Xerus rutilus (assembly GCA_028644305.1). Taxonomy (NCBI): domain Eukaryota; kingdom Metazoa; phylum Chordata; class Mammalia; order Rodentia; family Sciuridae; genus Xerus; species Xerus rutilus. The sequence goes on along the minus strand of CM053405.1, from coordinate 98,850,281 downwards.
GAAATCAACAGTAAGGATCACTCCTCCGCATTAATGAATTAAAAAGATTGGTATCAATTAGTGGTTCAAGATGCCCCTCAAATCTCCATGGCATTCACCTTGAAGTTCAAGGCTGGATGGACTCTCTTTCTCAATGGTCATTAGACAACCATGCTCACCTGCCACACTTCAGCATCTTGATAGGCACTACCTACTCTGTGGTAAACAAGGCAGGTGCCCTGACCATTTTATACTTTGGAACGTGAAGCAATAATACATGTGATGCCCTTAAAGGGAAACAAATGGTGAAGGAACTTGCAGATGGCTTAGCTTTCCACCCTGTCCTGAGACTGTAGTTCTCAACTGTGACTTCCCAGGTGATTCTGAGGAGTCTCTAATGAAACACCAATGCCAGGTCACCAAACCCACTAGTAAAATGCTGTGGTGGCACCTGGATGTCTGCATGTTTTTAAAGCTCCCTAGGTGACTCAAAGACATAGTAATGAGAACCACTGTCCCATAACCTACAGATGTCTGAAAGGCCATCATTGGCAAATACCAGGTTTCTTTTCCTCACTTCCTTTTCTTCAGTAGCTTTGTCTAATCATTAAAGGCCTGGAGGGGGTGGGAATGATAGTGTCAGAGCAGGAGTAAACGACAGTCATAACAATGGTTGATAGACTAAGTTGTACCAAGTATGTTCTAGGGTATGCCCCCGCCACAACAAAACCAGTAAGTAACATGATTCAATAAAATGCAAAAAGAAAACACATTCATGAGAGCTTTTTAGCCAAGTTCAACACATATGTATTTATACACACCGCTCTATATACCATGTTTTTTTCTTTCTCAAAAAAAGCAAAATTTTCAAACAAATACATAGGCATGTGTGTTCCAAATGTCAGGAATGAAATGCTGAGGAAATTCTTTCCAACATCTGTGAATAATTTTGTACAATACATCATTGCTCCTATGCATTCACCTAAAGAAGAAAGATCAGAGTAGAAAAACCAAACATCCAAATGTAGTAATAGTTTTTCTGAAAAACTAAGCATGGTCTGAAACCCACTAATTTTTTCCAGAGGGAACTTCACTAGTAACACTTTATTTCTGAACACAATTTGGTTCTTAAGACAAGCAGGACTTCATGTACTAGCAATAACACTTGGAGCAAAGATTTTGAGTAAAAGAACTGTCCTCTAATGAGGAATTCCAAGCATAAGGAACAATTAAGTGTTAAATAAGGATTTCACATTCCAGTCTCCCTGTTCCCCACCACAGCCAAAGAAACCATGAGAATATTCAATATTCCCCACAGATTTTCAACATGAACTCTTAAAATTCTAGGACCTTAAAATACACACATATACAACTTTCACACACATGAATGCACATAACAAGTTAGGTTTGTGAAAAACACTACCAGTTATACAATACCCTCGATACAAAAACACCAGGGACAGGATTTTACCCAGCTCAATCTACAGAACATTAGTCAAAGCACCTGACAGTTTTATGTGCTCCACTTGAAGCTCTTTGTTTAGTGAAACTTCATACTACCCAACTATTGTATCTTACTTTTCCCTCCCCTTTTCCCAAAACCATCTCTTTAAGCTCTGCCAAATAACTGGCTCCAAATGTGTTTGTTCTATGTTTGTTTTTCCCAAAAGGAAAAATTTAATGGTCAAGTGGGCTTCATTTTTAAGTTGGTACAAGGATTTAAATACACTGTACTGAGAAAAGAATGCAAATGGAATTCTCTAGAAAATGAATGCACATTAAACACACATCTTATATCCCAGGCCTTCGCCAAGATGAGCTCTTAAATTCTATGGAGGTCAGAAGTTTAGTTTTATGCAGCAAAAATATCTCTATCAACATCTCCAGCTCCTTCTCGTCACCATAGTAAACATCCACATATCTCCAAATCCCAGAAAATGTGAGGCAATAAAGAGAAGTTCGGAGCTGCTCAAGGTTCTCCTATGGTGCCTGAAAGCCCTCTGAGGCTGAGTCCACCGTATAATGAACAAAGACATCCACAGAGACAGCTGGATGACAGCATATATAAGCAGGTACATCAGAATCAGCAGACTGACTTTTCAGAGGACAGTATGGAATGGTGAGGCTTTATATATGTCATTATCAAATAATAATAATCATATCTCAGCTCTTCAAACATATGACCAGAGTATCAGAATTCCACTTCAACTCATGTACTGCTATAATTTTAAAGACAGATTGTATTTTTCTAAATAATCCCATCTTTTATTAGAGGTTAAGGTTAAAAGTTGAAATTAAACAGACTTTTAAGCAAACTGAAAAACAATCCAAGCTGTCCCAGAAAGTTTGTGGCTAATTTTACAACATCACCCAGTGAGGTCACACTGTGGGAACTCAGTCCTAACCCATGATTAAATACATAAAATCATGACAAGCACTGAACCGATGAGTGCTAAGTCATAGCTAAGAAATGGGGAGACAGCACTTCACTCCAACGAGCAATTATCCAGGTACAAGAAAAGCTGCCTTCAAAATACATGGAAGTTAACTCCTATTCCTTCCAAATCTTTTTTCTGTCCCTGAAAAAAATCTGCACCTAAACTAATTAACTATGATCTTATTAATGTCTCAACTTCTTTTCTATGCTTTTCACAGGGAGGTATCAATCTGAAACCCTTCTTTACCACTTCTGCTCCAGGGGAAAATCCAAGGGAAGGCAAACTGTGCACAACCCAAAGGGAGGTGAGCAGACAGAAGCTTGCCTGGCGCTGGGGGGAGGGGTCCCCAACAGACAAGCAAGCAAAGAACAGTTTAAGTCCGGTTCCTCTTACATCAATTCTTCCCAATGTGGTTTCACGGTATTGTTTTAAATTGCTTCCCAGAATGTCTAAAAAACCCCAATTAAAAATATAATGAGAGAAGATGAAAAACCCCCAAATTTCTAAAGCCAAAAGTAAATTTTAACCATCACTTCCATGTAAGCAAACAAGGGAGCACATCATAGCTATTTTCATTTCCTTTTCTTGTGTAATTAAGCCTTTTTCTCTTTTCCTCACACTACACAATTTTTGATCTAATTATGAAACATGTCATACAAGAGTAATGTAATAAGTAGAATTCAAAGTCTTATCTAAAAATCTTTGCTTTTTCTATCTTGCCCAGCAATTACTCCCCGGACCTACTCCCCTTTCCCACCCACTCAGTCTCTTTTGCACACGTCATTCTACCTTCTCCCTTTGAATTTTGGCCCTCAATTTTTTCCCCTTGATTCCGAAGAACATAATGAATGATTTTGAGTCTCTTGTTACTCTCATCTTGGTCTTCACTCTTCTAAGAAATGACAGTGATATTCACAACTGCCACCCCCTTTATCCTTGACCAGTCTAGCTTAAATGGGGAGGAAAAGTGTCCCCAGTTCTTCATTTTCCTTTGTTCTCTTTGGTGTACCCTGGGGTGTACTTTGTCCTTAAACTCCTCTACCCATTCTGAAGGAAGCAGGGTGGCTCTCAATCCTTGGCAGTTGGTTTGTAGTATTTGTTGGCCTGTTAATGACACGGGCCATCTGAAACACCCTGTACCTGATGGCCATGTGCTATGAGACGTGGCCAACTCTAATGTGGATCCACTACCAGCATGGCACATGCTCTGATTTATATTTCCAATAGCAATGACAGATCGATCCATTTCTCTTGTACCTTGTTTCCCTTCTGACTAATGGACTGCACTTGCCAAATGGCTTGCTGAGTTAAGGGGCAGGAAAGGTCCCATGTCTCTGGCCACAGAAGAGACGACTGGCTCAACTAGGGTGTAAGCCTTTGACCTTGGCTCCATTAGCTCTGAGCACCAACCAGCCACAACCATATCATGACAATGGTCCTCGCTATGTACAAGAACACTTGCTCTATCCAGAAGATAAATATAAAAGCCCCCACAACGCAAAAGCAATCATGTCAAGATGGACATTGTCTGGCACACCAAGAATATAATGAACGTGACATCTATCTCCCTTCCTAATTTCCACAAGACCTTCTAAGGGAAAGTTACCCCTGACCCTGCTTCTCACAGTTCTTCCCTGTTAGCACTTAAAGTGGAGAACCACTTTTAGGGACACCAACTCATCCTAAAGGTAAAAGCATCCATGAACAAGAAGATGAACACAGTTCTTAGGTCAACAAAAATTCAGAGAGCCTAAAAACCTCTTTTCTCTCCTCTCTGCATACCACAAAACAAATTCCCCTTGCAGATGGACAGAAACACAACACAGGGTAGAGGGCATAGGAAAATAAAGAAAAATAAATTGTATTTACCTTCTTCTGTTTCATGCCACACGATCCCTTCCAAATTCACACTGGTCCCAGGTTCACAGGGCCCCAGACACTCTGGCTCTGTCACTACTCCAACTTCACACGTATTGACACCCACAGAACGAGTCCGAACCAAAAGCTGTTCAACTGGTGCTGCAATATTGGATGAGGATGGGGGAAAGTAGGAGGGTAGAATCTGAGGCGTGAGACTGCTGGAAATCGGTGGCGGTGGTGCTGGCACTGTGAACAGGGGGTCAACCTGAAAGACAGACAGGCTTACTGCAGTGGCGCTGCATTCCCGAGTTCTTTTTAATGCAATCTGTTTACATCGCTTCTAGAATACATCATCATTCCAAATTCCATTTGCAATTATAATCTGCTTTGAGTGTTTTAATGATGCCAAAACATAAAGCAGAATAGAAATGAGCATTGTATTTTTTCATGCCAAACAAGGTAAACGTAAGAGCACTAGCTTCCTGAATTACAGCCAGGCCTTCAATGTTCTAAATTCACCAATGAACAAACTGTTAGTCTCAGTAGATGTGAATGAAAAATGTGTTGCAAAATTAAGACTAGTTCCCACTTGTACTGAAATCTTATTTTCAAAATTATACACTTTTCCAAAGGATAAACTCCAATAAATACCAATAAACAATAAGGCCTACATTATTGGACATTTAAGTACAGGAGATGTACTAAAATTGTTTTCAAAGTACTTTATAAACCATAATGAATTAAATCACCACTAAAATAAATTAACTTACTCTGCTGAATATATAAAATATATAAACTTGATTACACACACTGAAACACATAAACTGGATATTATTAGCATGTATTAAACATCAACTTCTAATTAAGTGTTCTATTGCAAAGTTTAACAGAATTCATAAAAGAGGAAAAATAAATGTGTGTGCCCAACTTCAATAGAACATTAGTTCTTCCAGTGCACAAATCCTTTAGTGATTCCACCTGTCAAGATCCCTGATGAATTTAACCAAGGCTCAGCAGCCCTCTTTCTAAATATAGGAAACAGAAATGGCAGTCAAGTAAAAGATCTTGTAGTGCAAAGATACCTCCTTTGCACCTCTATCCCCAGGATGTCAGCAAAGGAGTTATGTCTAGAAGTCTGGCATGAAGAATCAAAGCCTATGCATATACTACACAAGCAGATCACCACCAACCTTCCTCTTTTGGCCCACTTACAAACTTGAAGCTACTACAGAATAGCTTTGACCCTGGTGATAGGTTATTGGTTGTGGGAAAAGCTACACAAAACACACCTGTACTAGGACTCCAGATTATCCTATGTCCTGATGTTGCCCATAGACATGGCCTGCATACAAAGGATGACAATTTGCATGCACTATCAGTTGGAGTAACAAATCATAAATGTTTAAAAGGACAGATAGAAGGTTGTTCTGGTAAAATAATATCTTATCTGTTGTTCACATATATCCCTAGTTATCCTCTGTAGTCACTTGGCTACAGATGTAATATAATATCAGTCTTTGTTGCTTAGAAAAGCAATAAGGAAAAACAAAAAGAACATATTCCAAGAGAGTCAGATGAGGAAGTGTGCTCCTAGTTAAACAGCTGAAGCAGTCAGCTGTGTGGGCTCCTTGTTCAAATGTCTGTAGGAACTACTTCTACAGTTTGCATTTCACTAAAATGATAAACTGACGTTCACTTGCCTGAGTGATCCAAGCTGCAACAGAACAGCCCTTCACCCATCTGCATGTTAAAGAAACTTAATTTCCTGCTCTCAAAGCTGCCATAAAACTTCTTTTGCTTCATGCATTTTTATTGTTCTATATTCTTGATCACAGAGTCCAAGAGAGAGAAGCATTTTGCAGCCCCAAAATCCAGATATGATGATTTATGATTTCAGGTAAATGCAGCTTAATGTGGATCAAAGTTCGCACTGATAGTTCCTATTTTTAAATGGGGTTGACAAATGAAGAGAGGGGTTCTGAGGCAGGAAATTTAAGGGAAAAAAATCCAATGTTACCTTGTAGTCTTTATTACAACTAAAAAGCAGTGTGGGATTAGAATCATTTTCCAGAATTTAAAAAAGAAAGAAAATTATACATCAGTGCTACTTGCTCCTGAAAATTTCAAAATTTGTATAGTTCATTGTAAACTGGCTATAATTTGATGCTATGCATATAAACTATAAGGACAAAATAGAACAATATGCTGAAAGTGTTCTTTACATGGGCTGATTGACAGCCTCCATTAATACCAAGATAACAAATAGAACTAGAGATGAATATGCAAGAAAATGGAATAAAATTAAAAAGAGATCTTAGAAAGCATCGGCTCCTTGATTTTGGAGATAAAGACACAATGGGGCAATGAATACTACATAAGTTAAGGGAGCAGGACATGTGACTCTAGGATTTTGGCCTCCACTCTGACACTAATTAGCTTGTGACCTTGGAGAAGCACTTAACACCTCTGAGGCCCATTTTCCTCAACCAGAAAATGTATTCCTTAGCCTTCTAAAGTTGATAATAAATTCTATCACAACAGTTTCTGGACCAAATCCCTATGTTTATTTGCATACAAATAGGTCTCCATACTATTCATGATATTTATATAATTGCAAAGATCTAATTTTCTCCTCCTTTTCCTCGTCCTCCTCCCTTTTGTTGTTCCTCTCCCTCTTCGTTTTTGTGGTGCTGGAGATTGAACCAGTATGCTAAGCACAAGCTCTACCACTGAGCTACACCCCCAGCCCAAAGATCAGATTTCTGAAGAATCTGGTTGGCATGAGGGTGAGGCCATGGTATCCTATAGTCCTACAGATAAACTAACTGCTTATTTCCATTAGTGCAATCCAAATGTAATGATAAAGGTTTAGTTGGTGATATTATAGATGGGAAATTGGAACCCCATCCAACATGTTTCAAAATAACAATGATAAGGTTCAGAGATGTTGAACTATAAGTATGAATATCCAACATGATAATAGTCTAAAACCCTCAAACCTGATAAGCAGTAGTCTTAAAGGTTCAAATATTTTATTTACACATGTGAATTTCTCTTAGTTTCTCTCCTGTACCTGCTTTTCCTTATGGTAGCTCAAATGTACCATTCCCATAGGCACTCAAATATACCATTCCCAGTGCCTCCTCAGAAGAGGAAAAGGAATCCCACCTTCTACCCTGGGAGGCCTCTTCTCTTCTTCCTAGGGAGAGAGTGGAGTGCAAAGACCACCCATGTGCTCTATAGCATCCCTAAAGGTCACCAATGGAAAAGGGGTTTGGAGGTGAAGAATTAGAGCTCCTCCAAAAGTGTTTTATTTGGCAAGTATGCTTTTGAGGTTTGTTTTGTGCTTTTTGGTACTGGGGACTGAACCCAGGGGCACTTTACCACTGAGCTACAATCCCCAACCCTTACAGTCCCCAGTCCTATTGATCTTTTATTTTGAGACGAGGTCTTTCTAGGTTGCCAAGGCTGGCCTCAAACTTGTGATCCTTCTGCCTCAGCCTTCCAAGTCACTGGAATTACAGGCATGCTTCACCATGCCTGGCCAAGTATGCTACTTTTAAAAATGCTTCCATTTTTTGCCAGTACTTGAAACATTAGAGAGGGGGCTGAATTTCCATTATATCTTTAAATTGGATAGTGCTCTTTACTGAGCCCACATTTCCCACGGCATCAGTACCAGGGCTGAACTTCACTTCAGCCTTCCCATTTGACTTGCCCAGCATAGGCAGCTTGAGTTTCTACTTCCAGCCTTTCCCTGAGATAGTCATAGAGTGTTCTACCAAGAAGGTCACTGAGGCCAACCTACCCAGGGAGAAAACTGCAGCCAGTATTGTGTAAGGGCAATAAGCCACCACTAGTGGCAGCCAGGGTGTTCACAGAGGAGTAGCATACTATGAGCAGAAAATTTACAAGGGTTCAACAAACACTGGGAGACGAAGAGGTACGGGAGGAAAATAATTCAAAGAATGTGGCCAATTCTTTCTTCCAGATCACGCCCCCAGTGGAAGATGCCCTCCACAAAAAGGTTTCGGTTCTCCAAAACCATGTGTATCTCATGATGTCACTCGTGAACCCGCATGTACTATATGTGGTACCACATGTAAAGCAGAATTTTAAAGGATGTTCAGTAGTTATTTTTGCCTTATATAAAATATCAACCTGACAGCACCCTGACTTTGCAGATCACTGGTCCATAAACTGAACCACAATCTCTTCAAACAATGAAGCTCATTAAGGCAGAGGGCAGCAATAATTTCCACAGGACCCCATCCTGAGAGGAGGCAGCCTAGTAGGTGGTGAACCTGGGATTCAAATCCTGGTCCAACCTGTGCTTGCTGTGTGAGACCCTCAATAAGTTACTGGGCTCAGTGTTTGCATCTAAGAAATGGGAATGATAGTAACAGTTACCCTCACTGGGTTGCAGCAAAGACTCAATGAGATAATTCATGCAAAGCGAATACTCAGTGCAGTGCATAGCTCAGTAAACACTGGCTAAAAAAAAAAGTCCCTGGTCTGATGTTACACTTCCCTAACCCTGCACACAACCTTACAAAGCTCTTTTTATATCCGACTATATTTAACATAAATCTATAATCCCCTCCAAATGCATGGTTAAGTGCGGTTAAAGTGTGTTAAAAGTACAAGAAAAGGGGGCTTAACCCAGAGAAGCTCAGCCTGAGGAAATATTGCTTCTTTCATACACTGGCATCTGGCAGCAGTTGACTGGCTTAATCCACCCCCATTTTATAGTTTTATAGCAATGATGTGATTGCCACAGAGGTCCCAAAGAGTTCTAAACTACCACAAAAATCTCCTTCTACTAATTTCTAATTGCACTTCTTTTCATGCACGGCCACCCTACAAATTTATTCCTGCTTACCTAAACTCAATCAAACATCCACCCAATAGACAATCATAGCACACATGCTGTGTGTCAGGTACCACGGAACCTGCTAGAATGAGCTGGCCCAAACCAATCAGATCCCTGCCCTCATGGACTAACTGCTTAGTGACCAAGACTGTCAAACTAACCAAATCATCACATAAATAGATCAAAATTATAGCTGTATCATAGAACCACATCTATGGGACTGTCCTTGGTGGCCTGAGTGCAAAAAGCAGGGCACTGGTGAAAGACAGGAGATACCAGTCTTGAATTGAAATCCCACCTTGCCCATTAGCCGTGTCACCTCAGCAAGCCACTTCGTCTCTCTGAGCCTCTGTCTTCATTGACAAAAGTGGAAACAGCACCTACCTATGTGACTATTATGTGAGATCCCACATATAACCTCAGCTCAGCACGTGGTACAGAGCAACATTCAATAAACAAGAGCTATTGCTATTGTAAATGTTATCATTATTACAAATACATTTAAAATCTGAACAACAACAACAACAGAAAAAACCAGATAAGTGATTTGATCCCACTGAGCAAAATGTCAGGATTCACTACATCAAAAAGCAGTTCAAGAGAGGAGGTTATAGGGCTGGGGTATGACTCAGTGGCAGAGCGCTTACCTAGCACGTGTGAGACACAGGGTTCAATCCTTAATACCATATGTAAATAAATAAAATAAAGGTATTGTGTCCACCTACAACCAATTTTTTTTTTTTTAGAAAAAGCAGGTTGAAAAGATTTTCAATTTTAAAAAAGAGAGAGGAGGTTATGAATATTTTTCTGGGGGAGAAACCCTAACATAGTTCTGATCAGATATTCCTTATTTAAAAGTCAGTGAGGCATTATTGGTCTAATAATAATAATAACTACAATAAGAGACCAGAATAAAGAACTGGACAGTTTTAGCTATGGTTTCTTTGTCCAACCTCTTTTCTGTCATCTTGATGGGACACTGATGTAACCTATTAGATCCCAAAAGAGGAAAGCAGGAAAGCAGCCATTTCTAGTAGAAAAGAAAAAAAAAAAAAGACCCATAAGTCTAACAGCTGGTGGTGGCAGCCTGTCAAACTGAGGAAAGTTAATGTCAAGAACAGACGCGCGGCAGTCTCTCACTGTTATTTTTGCATGATTATTCCCAGGTGTTGGAGCACGCTGAGCAGTAGCCTGGCTATTTATCACACCAGAGAGTCTAAGAGCATGGGAGGGGGGAGCAGGGAGGGCAGAGGGAGGCGGGGAAGAAAAGGTTATTTACACAGATAGCGGCACTTAGTGTGTGCAATCAGAGGGCTGGGGAGGGGGGGGATCTGCAGAGGTCCTGGCAATATTTTCTCTGTTCACCTTATTTCAAGGGCTTCCTGAGTGCTGATGAACAAGGACGGCTCCAAAGCTGGAGTGCTGCTGGTGGCAGGTTTTCATCACTCGAGCATTTGACAGTGTCAGCCAGAGATGGTTTTCAGTACCAGCAAATGAAGAGAGGTCTCCAGAGCAGGGCTGGGGAGCACTCCAGTGGGCACTCCTGCTCCACCCGGATACAACAACGGACATTCAGGTGGCTCTATGACATGAGACAACTAGTGCTGCCAGGCAGAGGGAGAAGATGGAGCCCAGCACTGCAGCCAAGCAAGCCTCCTAAATGCAGTGATTCCCTGCCTTGGCCAGGTCAGGGCAGAACCCTGCAGGAGGGAGCTGGCCCAGGGTTTCTGCCATCTGTTGCCACAAGTCTCCACACCCATCCCGCTATTAACCCTTCAATCCTGGGATTCTCAGACTGTCAACAACCAGAGGGGGAAAGGTGTTTTATTTTGCTCAGAATCAATATTTTTACATTCTATGAGCATGCTGGGTTATGATTACTTAATGCTCACATTTTCTCCATATCTTGGTACTTGGCTATTTTATTAAATTGCCCACAGTCACCTCTTAATTTAAAAAGAATTAAACAGAGACTGCACTACAGTAGGAGAAATCACCACCCTTGAGGGGTGACCAGTGCCACAGAGTCACATTTGGCATCTGCCTGACATCACCGCCTCATAAGCAAGGCAGGGAGGCTTAAAACCTTTGCAAGTTAATCAAGTCTGAATTTCCACCCCTGATGGACAAACCTGGAACCGCTATATCTGTGGTCATTCTTAATCCTGCCTTTCCTGAACGTGATGCAGACTTTTCCGAACTGTGATCAGAGCAATTTATGTTTCACAGCTTGCTGCACAAACAACATAGGCAAATTCTCACTAAGGGCCTAAGGCACCAAAATTCCATCTCCTTCAACTCCCCATCATCCCAGTTTTACAGAGGCAGAAACTAAAGATCTAACAGTATGTGTCACTTATCTGAGGCACTGAAACTCAAAGCTAAAGCTTCCTGGTTTCAAAGTCCACAGACTTTCTTGTAAAAATAGTAACAATACTGTAGTGGCTACTGTTTAACAAATATAACATAGAGGGATTATGCTAGGTGTGGTGGTGCACACCTATAATCCCAGCAACTCCAGAGGGCTGAGGCAGGAGGATCTCAAGTTCACCACCAATCTCACCAATTTAGCCAGATCCTCAGCAACTTGGCAAGGCCCTATCCCACAGTTTAAAAAAAAAAAAAAAAAAAGGATCAAGAGTGTAGTTCAGTGATAAAATCCCCCTGCTTCAATTCTAGTACAAACAAACAACAAAAAAAACATAGAGGGATTTTAACTGTTTCAACACTTAAAATTGTAGGCTGGATTATACTCCACATTCTGCCATTCAATCTTCATAAGATTGTAAAGAGAAGTACTTTACAGATGAAGTAAAGGAAACTCAGGAAAAGTTAACTGACTAGAAAAATGACTTAGGATGTGTGGCTGAGTCAAAATTTGGGTCTGCACTGGTCTAATAGCAAAAGCAAACTCTTCTAAATATAAAATAGAACACGAGATGCAAAGAAAACCTTTTCCAATGGTAATTTCTTACCCTCCTCCGTATGTTGCAAGCCACACTCCTGAATCCATGTTTTTCGCCCACAGTTTGAAACGGTGCATCTCAAGGCTTCCCAGCAAATCTGCATTCCCTTCAGAAACCTTCTAAAGCTCCACTAAAACCGAAGCTCAGGTTTGGTTTTGTTGTTGCTATTGTTTTAAACTCACTCAATTCCAAAAGCTACAACTACATACATTACCTGGGAGTTACATCACTATTTCCATTTTTGTACTACCTGCTGTGAAAACCAACTTTGTCCTAAACAACAAGTCACCACGGTCTTAGTTAATTAAGTGTGGTTTAGGCTTAGCAACTGATCCGCTGGGACGGGCCAGGGCATGGCCAGGGCTGTGGCCCCACAAGGTCAAGATGGATGCTTCCATTTCTATCCAGGACCTAAATTCAATAATTCAGCTTCTCATGGCACTGTGGGGGGAGGGTGTTACTGACTATTGGTGGTCACCCCAGAGGTGGCTCTGTGCACAAGTCACAAATCAGAGGCTCATATGTGTCAAATATGCTCTAAACAACAGTGACTATTTTTAACTTCATCCTCTAGTCTTGATAGTTTTCAAAGTACAACAGAAGGTACCAAGTACATAAAGACCAAGCATAATTAAATGAGTCCACTCAATGCCTTAAATTTTTGGTTTTGAAGCCAAACTAAATCTCCCCTTGAAGGCCCTTAATGTGTCAAGTTCACTGCAAAATGACAGTGGTAGAGGTGGAGCAGATGCAGGGACAGGGGCCTAGAGGACTCTTCCACCTGAGCACATCAGTTGTCAGATACTTTGCCTCATTTGTGTTCTCTGAAAGAATCTCATCCCATTACTGAGCCACAGATACTTAATCTGTCTGAAAGTGCCACTGACATCTTTCACTGCTCAGAGAGCTGGATGTACTTTAAATAGTAGCAGTAAATGATCAGTGTTTTCATATCTTGTTCAAAAGCATTCTCTGATTTCCTCGCATCCTGTTTCCAAAGACACTTAAAATATGAAAATAAGCTACAAAGAAAGGAGACCATCGTAAAGATACTAAAAAAGCCTATATTCTTGGATTAATCCTTTTCATGAGTCCTTTTGTTCGTACAAAGCTGAATTCCTGAAAAGTTTCATAAAATTTCCATGTCTATCAATTAGATCTCGTTCCTGGGCCCTTAAGAGAAAGACTTTTAAAAAAGAGAGCTCCATGGTAAACCCTGGGTGTTGCTTAATAGGAATACACCTACAATAGCCCATCAATTTCAAATTGTGTGGACAATGCTTATATTTTAGTTGACACTGGCCATTGATAAACATGGTGCCCGTCTTTGCAGGGCTCCTAATTTCTCCTTGAAGTCACGATGAAATCAGGGAAAGGCTGAAGGTATCTGACCCTCATTCCTTCTGGATGCAAACATGATTTGAAGAGAGGAGGAAGGCAGGGACCAGGAAGGAAAGAAAACCTGTTAAGGAATAATCCTGTTCTTCCTATTTCTCTCAACTAACAGCAATTTTTTATATTATATTAAGAAATCTCACTTGAGATCACAAGTAAACTTTTAGACATTTGAACGATTAACCTGACACATGCTGCCATGATAAATTAAATGATGAGGGTGTGTCTTAGTGTGGGAACTAAGGCGGTGTCTCGGAAAGAGTCAAAACTGCTTTTCCCAAGCATCATGAATCAGCCACAGCAGGGAAAATTTTGACTTTCTGACCAGGATACTGTCTTGGTACCACATTCCTCCCTGCAAAATAGTAGCACTGGTCACAAAAATTCAACACTTGTCTAAAAGGCTCAGTATAAACATCTTGTCCTTCTTCTTTCCCTCCTTCCCAAATGCCTATCCAAAGTTCTGATCCATTCCACTAAACTAAGGAATGTTTTGAAGCGTTAGTTACTGAGTACAACTCGGTAAAGCTCCCCATCATCTATCACAGGGATGAAATGGTTAAAAAGCAAGAAAATCATAGAGCTCCTATGTACCTATTTTCAAACATATCTATATACATCTATGTATACGATATTTCCACACACATATAATACTCACCCACATACTTATTCTCAAGTACACTTTATTTATTTATTTCTCGGGTTTTTAAATTTTTTTTATTATTTGTTCTTTTTAGATATACGTGACAGGATCAAGTATACTTTAAAAGACACATTTGTTATTACTACCATGTCAATTAGAAAAGCAATAGAGGGTTTCCTCATGTGATTTTGTGAACTGAGGAAACTTAAGTTTTAAGAGAGAAGCTACCAGGGCTGGGGTTACGGTGCAGTGGTAGCGTGCTCGCCTAGCATGCAGGAGGCACTGGGTTTGATCCTCAGCACCACATAAAAATAAAATAAAGCTATTGTGTCCACATACAACTAAAAAATAAATATTAAAAAAAAAAGAGAGAGAGAAGCTACCTCTGAATATCAGGAGCAAAAGTCAAGAAGACCTGAGCTATCCCAGTGAGGTCTGTCATTCCCTCCACCAAGTTCTACACCACAACTGAAACTTTTAAAAAGTTTCTTCTGGGGGTTGAGTATATATAGCTCCAGTGCAGTGTTTGTCTAGTATGCACAAAGCCCTGGATCCAATCCCCAACACTGGAAAAAAAAAATAAGTTTCTTCTTACAGAGCCCTACATGAAAGAATGCTGTGCATACGCTGGGGCTGTTTTCCCTCCTAAGAACAGATCAGATTTTAAAAGCCGATAGGTCATTTCTCTTGAAAGAATCTCTTTTCTAAAGGTTTCTTGTGTGTCCTCTCATATACAAAAATGGAGGGGAAGTGGATCACTTTTCATTTACAGCCCTCTGCATTAACTGAGTGTTAACATGAACAGGTACTACACTTGTATCATTTTTTTTTTTTTTTTTTTTTTTTGGTACTGGGGATTGATCTCAGGGGCACTCAACCACTGAGCCACATCCTCAGCCCCATTTTTTTGTGTTTTATGTAGAGACAGGGTCTCACTGAGTTGCTTAGCGCCTCGCCATCGCTGAGGCTGGCTTTGAACTCGCGATTCTCCTGTCTCAGCCTCCCTAAGTGCTGGGATTACAGGCTTGAGCCACCACGCCCGGCTTGTATCATTTTTTTAAAAAAAAATTTCTTTAATAAAAGATATTAAGACATTCCATTTTAGAATAAACATACATAAATGTCAATGCTGAGGAAGAGGGCTCATGACGGAGGATTATTATTTCAACAAGGGAGTTTCTGGTTTGTGTGCTGGGGAACCATGAATTGACCCCTGCACCCTCTTTAAAAGGGCTGCTGTGTCTGCCTCATTGTTAGGGAAGTCTGTCTCTCATTCAAAAAAAAATTTGAAGGTGCCACACTATGTGCCAAGCATTGTTCCAGGTTTTGGAAGCCTGAGGCTGGCAGGGGAGACAAATGATAGCTGCAGAACAGAGTGTGGTCAGGGCTGAGATGGTCAGATAAGCCCAGGGCATCGTGGAAGCAGCAGAGGGTGATGCAAGGAGTGTGCTGAGGTGGATCAGAGAGACATGTGGAATTTGGCCTGTTGAAGGCGTAGGGTGCAGGCAGAGCTGAACCACTCTGGATGTCACATTCAGTTAAGGGGCTGGCAGCTTAGGAAGCCAGGAAGGACAAGAAGAGCTGAGGCTGAAGATCAGCTCACAAACAGCCCAGGGCAGGTTAAGAACCTGGGAGTTCACTGGAAAGTTAGAAGACAGCACTGAGGATTCTAAACAGGGCAAGGGAAGATCAGATTGCTCATCTGATAAAAAAACACTTCACTTCAAAATCTTCTGGAAAACAGATGAGAAAAGGCAAAACAAGGGGGAGAAAGACAATTAGGAAGCCATGAGAGAACTCCAAGGAAGAGAGGACAGCCATGGCGGGGACTGGGAGAAAGTGGGACCCAAGAAGGTGGGGAGAGGATAAACCACTCAGATAGAAGGGTGTTACTCCTTTGAATGGGGAGCTTTGGCAGACGGCTGTCTGCGGGGCATTGTCTACTAAGCAGATGATGACAACTGCCTGGAACTCAAGGGAATGATCTGGACTAGAGGGAGTCACTGGCACAGATACAGTAATGAAGCCAGCAGAATGGATGAGATAGCTCAGGGGAAATGAGAGGAATGCTGAGAAAAGAGGCAGAGCCCTGGACATCCCACCAGTGGTAGAGAGGAAAGCGAGGGGAAGGACTGGAAGGGCTGTGAGGTCTCAATGATCAGGGTGAGTGGAGAGCAGCTCAGAGATTGGAAAGGGGTGTGGTAGTGTGCAATATCACCATGCAGAAGCCAAGAGGACGCAGCTTCCTTTCCCCTCCACCTACCAGAAGAACAAGTCTGTTGTTTTCTTACAGACTGATGCTTCCTGATACTTCCCTTAATGTCGCCCTAACAGCCACTGGAAGCCTCATGGTAGTCACTACACTGGGAACTGTCTCAATGGAGGAAAAGAAATAAGACAACACCAGGACCGCAGTCACCTTTTCCCAAGAGATGACTCATGATCTTTTCGAAACCAGATCCTACTCCTAAATGCCATGTCCCTCAATCCTTTGTGTGTCACAGGGCAGTCTAAAAGGCAAAGAGGCCTGCACTTCAGGGGGATGTGTCACAAAACCAATGGGTTTACAAAACCTCTGAGTATAGCTTTTTCAGAGGAAAAAAAAAAAAAGAAGAAGCTTATCTGATCCTGCCCCTCCCAGCCATACCCAAGGCACCAACCTTAATAATACATGTTTACAGAGCTTAAGTTGTCACATGGCTAAACCAACATATTAAAACCATGCTACTATGGTCTCTGCAAACCACAGGATGGTTTTCAACAGAGATGAAAAATGAAAAACCTCTAAATATCTAAAGATGGACTTATAATAGAATATTTAGTTATTTAGAATCACTTATGTAATAGGATTTTATTTAGGGGAGTGGGATTTTTTTCTCTTCCAGAAGCTGGTGTCTAGGAAGAATTCTCGCCTAAGTATGTGATTAGGATCCTCTAGTGTCGATATCTAAAAAATGGCATTGAGAATGCTTGCCTCAGCAATTTTATAGAAGTATCTCAAGAATTAAATGAAATAAACTCTGTGAAAATGGCCTCAAACACATACACAGATGTAAACAGAAATAAATGTTACTATCTATTTATACTTGTATAATTACTAATCTACTTTATAGAGCTACAAAAGATTAAAGGCTAGTGCAGGGGGTAGATAGGATCACATTCTCTTAGCATCCATTTTTCCAGAGTACTTACTTATTTTTTCATGTCTTTTACTTCAGAACAAATTTTGGATGACTATAGGCAATTATTAAGTCTCATAGGGGGGTGGGGAGGCTGGAACGTAGTTCAGTTGGTAGAGCACGTGCTTAGCATACATGACGTCTGGGTTCAATCCCCAACATGGTGGAGAGGATAACAAAATTAATCTGGGGGGGAGAAAATCACTCAATCTCATCTAGCCAATAGTTTTTTGTCACACAGACCCATAAGAGATTAGCTCTCAGATGAACATGTAGCCACAATTTTTATAGTGCATACCACAAAGCATCCAAGATTTTTTAACCAATAAATACTTTATATAACATGACCCCCAAAATGGCAAATAATAGGGATATATTCTATACACTAATATCAAACTATGAGCACCATGTAGACAAAAGAGCTTCCCATGTCTACACTGAAATATATATTTCTATTATATCTTCCTTTAGCATTACGATAATTTCCAGTTAGTCATAAACACCTGCAAACAGTTTCAGCATTAGACTAAGCTAAATTTAAATCAAGTTGATTTGAATCATGATTTAAACCATCAGTCAAGAAGAACTAATATCTTTTAAAATTAAAAAATGCATGCTTACTTTTGCCATAATGGTAATACACTTCATAAAACTCATAGATGTGTACACGTACACTACTTTTTAAAAGAAAACATTACTGAAAGATGGTATAAAAAATCTTTTAAAACATTCCCATAATTTTTATTTTTACTATTACCATCTAGCCCTTACATATTCATGTATATTTTACTTAATGGAAACCATACTCCATACCTCTTAATGCATTTTTTCTCTTATTTACAGCTACATTAGAAACTCTAACATAGTTGCTTTATGTGTCAAAATTAAATGAAGCATCTATTTAAATAACTGAAGGACTGTGTTCTCTAAGTTAATCATGAGTATTTTTCCAGTATATTAAAATCTAATAACCGTAACCAAAATAACTTATAAATTGCTTTTGTTTAATAAAAAAAGTACTAGATTCAACCATGAATCTCATTGCAAGATAAGCAGCTTAGTTAAGTCCCTTTGTCAATCAATGTTCACAGTTATCACAGTTATCACAGTTATTATTCCTTGACATTAGTGGTTATTTTAACTACAGCCCTAAAATTTTCTAAGGAAAAGGAGTGTTCATATCAAAGCCACTCTTGGTTGAGGAATAAACTTGACCCCTAGAATTAAGGAGATTAAAACTCTGCAGCACTCTGAGATCTTGCATCGCTTTTTGGTTTGATCCGATGGAGTAAGTAAAATTTGTTTCAAGTAACTCTGGTGCCAAGTGCATTCTCCTTTCCTATATCCAAGAACTCCATTAACTGTAACAACTTATTAACAGAACCCCTACCAGATCTTTGCCACAGAAACCAACTACTCTGAAAAAACAGTTGTGAATTCTGATAAAATATTTAACCTCTGATATGCCTTAAAACCATACAGACTTCTCTTTAAAGCAATATCATTTTTTTAAAATCCATGAAAGAATCAGCTTCTTAAAAATGACAATTCTGATTTAACTATTTCGTTGAAATCTAAAAACATCTGATCTCAAAAATTAAGGAAAGATTACCTAGCATTAACAAACAATTGTGTCCCAGTACATGCACAATTATAGGACAGCAAAATAACCTTAAAATTTTAGGCCCTTTGTTTTTCACTTCTATAGACAGTGAAAGTTAGCTCTAGGCTAGAGGAGTTTATGGCCTTTAGGTAAAGACCCATGACTTAGCGTCAAGTTCCCAAAGGCCACCATGTATATGTGACATGCAACTTGGCTTCCTGTCTGCAGTGAGCAAAGTTAATGGGCAAATGGGGAACTCTGGATGTGTCTGTGGTCAACCAAGCACCAGGCAGTGGAGACGGACAACAGATACTATTTCTGTGGCTGTTACCTCTTCTTCTTGTAGAACCTTCTTGTTTTCTCTTGCCCTTCTATAAAAGGAAGTCATACCTTGCATGGGCTCAGCACACACTATGACTGAACAGTCAGCACAATCTCACAGTTCTAGATGGCCCTCCCCGGCCATGTCACAATCTGAGTACAGGCCCACATTCTGAGAACTTCCTCCCCGGAGTCTTCTGCTCTCCTTCTTTCAGAGAGGCATGACCCCAAGTACTACCACCCTACTCCATTCACCTTGAAGTAGGTCCCAAAGCAAAAATACAACCTGCCATCCCAACCTGTTTTCTCTCCCAATGAGAACAGGTAATCTTCCTCTGCTTATCATTCCCCAAGTGCTTTGTTAGGGGAACAAAACAAATTCTCTTTCACATGCGTTAAGAGAGTCTAATATTTTGTCAAACAGAAATGAAAAATAAACCTAATCTAAGCTGTCATAGAATCATGAAATGCCTCTGGCAGTTCTATCAAAGTATGTAGACATGTGCGGACTCTTTGAAGAAATGAAACTGCAGTTTATCAAGTGTGATTTATAAGCAACACTGATTTAGCTGGTAGATAACACTGCTGTCTAATCATTAGTAGTCAGACAACAGCCATGTGAACACATCAATTATGGGCCACTGCCAAAAGCCCTTGAGATCTTGGAGATTAACAGCCAATCCTCTGTTTTACAAGCTCACATCAAAAAGAATATTAATAAGAGGAGGGGTAATGTGAAAGCTTGTCAGAGTAATTCAGCCACTAAAACAAGGCTTTTTCTCTCTCTTCTCTTGTTGAATTGGCCCAAGGAAGAAGCTGGCATCAGCTACAAAGTACAACACTGCCAATTCCTTGGAAAATGTTTTTCACTAACATATGGGAACTTGTAAGGGTCTGCAAAACTGCTATTTGGTGAATAAAGACAGGCAAGCCTTCACCATATCCCTTTTTTAACACCAGAATCACACAAATGGAGTCATTATTGAATTACTTTTAAATTATCATGCATAGCAGAAATAACCACTGGCTTTTTCTCTACTCTCAAAATCAGAAATTTTGTAAAATCTCGTCTGTATTCCATTTCTGATACTTCTACCATCCACCAAAATTTAATTAAAAGAAACTAATAGTACAAACCCTCACGTTAATGAGCTTCTTCTAGCTAACATGATTCTTCCCATTGTAGAACAAAAATCAAAATGTGTGTTCTCTAAGTACTTAAATTTCTTCTTTACAACTATCTCAGGAAGACAGATATAAATCCCACTGATATTTCTGCAATTAGAATTAAACCAGTTCTCACAACCCAGATATAGAGAGCATTTGCAAAAATAGCAGCCACAGGCACAAGCATTCATTGCAGTTATATCAGTATTTAACATATACACCAGTAAAGATTGCTGTATTTTTGCAAATGATCAGATTAAAGCAAACAGCTGGCAACTCAACATTTAGTGGGGTTCTATCAGGCTCCCTAATATATGAACATAAGCCACTACAAAATGTGTGGCCTGGGTTTCCCTGCCACTTACAGATTTGTTTGCATTTATATTTGTAAAACACTCTATATTTACAAAGAGTTTTCCCATTATTTCACTTGTTGTTCATCATTTCAAAATCAGCATGAGGTAGTGGGGAAAACATTAGGGAAGGAAAAAGAAGCATGAGATTCCTGTTGCTTCTCAGTAGTCAGGCTGTTTGGTCCCTGAGCAAGTCACTTAATTCAAAGGCTTGTTGACAGGCAATTGTTAAATCAAAGATTTTGTACCTGGGCATCAAAGACTTTGTGGAGTCTGAGAAATCCTATAATTATAGAAGCAAAGGTTTGTGTGTTTGTGCACCTTTTCTCTCTTCTATTATTATTATCATTTATTTTTTTTAATTTCTGGAGAAAGGGTACACAGATGCTCAGTAAAATCTAAACCTACAAGAAGAGGTAAAAACAGACCAGGTGTAAATTCAAGGGCAAGAGCTGTGCCTTTTTTTCATTGTAGTGCATACTCAATAGACTAGAAGGCACTGACATTCATTCTAAACCTCAGTTTCTCTGCCTGTAAAACCATAGCAATAATGTGTTTTCTTATGACCTGTGAAGGCTGTCCTAAAAACCAACAAGACATCTCTTTGGAAGTACTTACACATAATTAAAGGTGCTATTGAATTCAACCAACATTCCTTGGGAAGCTAAATGCTAAGCATTGTACCAAGATTAAAAATTATCGATTGTACTTTTTGATATTAGAAAGGAAATAGCCTTCTAAGTAAATAAGTTATCTGGGGAGCTTCTCAAAGAGGAAACTACTCCCAGGCTTTGCTGATGCTATATTTGCTCACTCCAAAAGACATTAGATTTCTCATTAATTTGCATCATCCATCATCTTTTATATCTTATTATGAAATTTATTTCTCTACTACTACTCCAGCAAAAACTCTCAGTGTTAAAAAAGACATGCAACTTGGCAGAGGCTCTATAAGAATCAATGCCATGCCACAACCATGCCACGTAGCCATGCTGTAGCTAACACAGCAGCACAGAACTCATTCAAGTAATGCAGATTTTTACAATACACATGAATAATTTCAATCTACTGAATACATACTGGCAAGAATATTTTGGGGAGCGTGGAATATGCTTTAATAACATGCTGATTTAAATGGACAACTTCAAGGTAAAAATCAAACCATTGTTCTTTTTAACAACAGTTACAGCTAATAATGACATATGATTATAATCAATGATTACACACTAAAGTCCTCACAACGGGCTGTGCTTCAAGTTCTTTTACGAATTTCAGCAGAGAGAAAGGGCCAAATTCATGTCTGAGTCCCAAAGATCTGAGCACACTCCAAACTCCTGGGATGGCTTTTTAACATTTTTTGTTTGCAAATGAATTTGACGATTTGGTGTAAGCTTTCCAATAAACACTTCTTTCTTCTTCTTGAATAATGACTTTTCTTTTCTTTCTTTCTTTTTTTTTTCTTTTTTAAGAGTAGCCTTCTACTTTGTGGGCAACAAAGAAATCATCAGACAAAAATCTGCCAACAAACAGGATACCATTGTAATCTGTTATTCTGACACCACATAACCCTTCTGGGTAAATCATCTTTATCTTTATTCTTTAAAATTCAACAGACATGCTCTACCAGGCCCACAGAAAGCAGGCACAATATAACTGATTGTCCAGATGATGGATAAAATGCCATATAAATGCAAGATAGAGGAAAATCCAAATAATTCCCAGCAGTATCTGTGCCTATGATTTCTACCTGAAAGACAGACAAAAGATGGGGACACTCAGTGGAGCCAGCCTTAAGGCCCTCTTCTACTCTGTGACCCTACTAAAAGAGCATTCAGTTCAACAAATATTGACTGAAATAAAAATAAGAAGGCATCCATGTCCTCAGGGTCTCAGGCTAGCAGGGAAACATACATTAGATATTACAGAACAAAATGGGAGAAGTATAGATAAAAGACATCTGTCTCCAGTGCAATAAGTAGGAATAGGGGAAATTAGAACTCTTTTGGAACGGGAAGGCAAGAGTCCAAGAGGAAAACAAAGCCCAGAAAACAGTGGCATTTGTCCAGGGTCATAAAAGAAATTAAAGCCCAGCTGACCAGGAGAGACAACCTCCATAGATCAGCCAGCAGCAGTAATATTTAAAACTGCATGTTTTATACACTCCCAAAACATTTCCTCCTGCCTCCACAGCAATTATCTACATGCTACTAAACCAAAATGGCTAACTAAGCAAAGCCATGGCTCATCTTTACTACTTAAGCAGTTCGTTTGTGCAGAGATATTTCTGCCCTATGATTCTGGGGAACACCAGTAAGTGTATTTACTGGGTATAAATATTCCTAGGGCTGGAGCTACAAATCATTAGTTGTTCCTGCTCCACCTCCCATTTGACCAAGTACAGTAATTAACCACCTGTAAAACATCTTAATGAAGTCATATTTAAAGCAATACTGTGGTGATTTTTCTGTACAAAACCACCTTTAAAAAAAATTCTAATAGCCATTCCTAACATCTGTCCTGAGAGACAGAGAAAGAGAGAGAGAGATCTTCAGATGAGTTGTCTGAAGCTTTTTCTAAATGCACACAAAGGAGCTGAATAAGGGTGGCGACCAGGGACTGGGTATATGGGGAAATGAAGAAAATGTAAGCACTCTTTGGATGATTCAGACACGAAACTCTGATCAAGAACTATTTATATTAAAGCTTCAAGAATTTTTTTTAATATTGGATCAAAAATTATATAGAAACGTGACCCTCAAAATCAGTAAGGTAAATTACATCTCCCAGTTAAAGACCTTAAAGATAGTACAAGTACCATAAAAGCAGATGAAGACAAAAAGTGTAATCTTAGAGTAAGAAAGGTCTTCCTAAACCAATATAAAACCCAGAAGCCATAAAAAGATACAAATTATAAACCTGACCACACAACTTAAGATATTTCGCTGGGGAGGAAGGAGGAGTAGCATAAATATAATCAAAAGACAAAAAAAGAGACAGAAAAAATATTTGCAAAGCACATGAAAAATGTGCAAAACATAAAGAATAGTACATTTAATTAATATACACTAAAATGCTTTCAAATCAACAAGAAATGGCCACCAACACATTAGAAAAGTAGTCAAAGGAAATAATTACCAACACATAGGAAAATAAAAAGACACAATGGCTTGTACATATGAAAAAATACAAATTAAAATAATCTGTATTTTTACATTAACATTGAAGCCAGATAATTACTATGCACAGCATTAAATTATAGAAATGCAGGCACTTCACAAGTCCCAATGTAAATGGATACTCAACCTGATGCAATGAAGTTGGAGAACAACTGCATTTTGAAATACATGTGTGCTAAGATGTTTGCTAGAAAATTTTTTGCAGCTGAAAAATACTGGAAACAACCTAAAAGGCTTTCAGACTAGTTTAGTTATGGAATCAAAGGCAGAAAAGGAACATGCGCTATTCAAGACACACAGCTAACTGCAAAGAGCAAGGTTTCTTTTTTGCTATTTTTTTTCTTTCTTTCTTTCTTTTTTTTTGCAGTACTGGGGATTGAACCCACTGGAGATTGAGCCCACTGAGCTAAATTCCAGCCCTTTTTATTTTTATTTTGAGACAGGGTCTCACCAAGCTGCTGAAGCTGGCCCCAAACTTGCAACCCTCTTGCCTCCGAAGTTACTAGAATTACAGGCGTGCACCATCGTGTCTGGCACATCAGTTTCTTTCATGTGCTCTAATTTGTGTACTGAGAGGAGAAATATAAATATATGTTTGACCAGATGGAGACTATTTTGAGAAGGTGACACAAAATTGTTAAAAGTAACTGGTTCAAATAGACTGGGAGGAACATTTAGGGGGAAATAAAAACTACTTTCCATTATATAACATTTTAGGACAACTTAAACTTCTATAGATTTACTTACTGCTTTTTTTTTAATTCAAAAAAGTCAAAAACTATTTTAATAAATGTAATAGTTTCTCAGAGCTCTAGACCTCCAAAGGCGGAGGTGTGCAAATATGTAAGTAATCTTCTCAGGTGCAATGCAAAACATATTGACCTTTCTATTTACATTATTACCCCATCATTTTCTATTTCTGATGTTAGCAAATTTGGTAAAAATCAACTATATTAATACAATCACACATGTACGTATATGAGTGCGTGAGACACCTGAACACATGCCCCTGGGAAAAGCAATCTCTTTTAATCAGCGTTTTCTGAAGAAGATAACATTTTGTTCACTCTTAAAACTTTTTTTTAAATGCCTCAATATTTACAATCTTGCCCTATGAAATCCCTTGATAAAATTCACACAAGATAACCCGTCCATGTTTCTTAACCACTTAGAAATGAAAATGAAATCAAAAGACCTAAGGACTTGAGCCAGAGTGAAGCTTAGGGCAGGTTCCCACACAGGGCCATCACAGCCTGTCCCTCCCACCTTTGAGCCTTACTTGATTGAGCCTGGCCTCCAGTTCCTTCTTGAACTTCATCTTCTTGCACTTGCCTCTGCAGCTCCTGCCACCCTAGAGCAGGAATTTCCTCAAACACACCACTCACTCACTGCCC
The DNA here is from genome assembly GCA_028644305.1 of Xerus rutilus. Classification (NCBI taxonomy): domain Eukaryota; kingdom Metazoa; phylum Chordata; class Mammalia; order Rodentia; family Sciuridae; genus Xerus; species Xerus rutilus. Next base: position 98,824,934 of record CM053405.1, on the reverse strand, counting down.
CACTTCAGGGCCTGCACACAAGCTGCTCCCCAGGTCTACAAAGTTCCCACCACAAGAGGCCAAATGGCTCCTCCTCACTGTTCTCAGGTCCCTACTCAAACATAAACAAATATAAATTCTCCTTTCCCATCATCTTGCTCTCCCACCTTCCCAGACTTGATTCTCCCTTAAAGCACAGAACATCAACCAAAATACATTTATTCATCAAGAATAAACTAGAATCTAAGCTTCATGAGAGCACATACTTGGTTTGTTCACTACTGGACCTCCAGGACCCAGACTGTGCTTCACATAGAATAGGCATTCAAACACTACTTGCTGAGTGAAGGAAAGGATAAAGGAATGAATGGAAAAAACAGAGACTTCCACTAGCACTTTCAAGTATTTCTACTGTCCGAAAATAAAATGGTCAAAGATCTCTAAACTTGGGGGAAGGAGGGGCAGAATGAACGAAGAAATGAATATCTAACAGCTATCTGTATCTCCAGTTAAAAAAAAACAACACAAATCAAAACTTAAACATAGTAACAACATTGTACAAATGATAAAAATCTGCTATTTTTTGTTTTGTTCTGTTCTGTTTTTTAACCATAAGACATTACCACCCCCCTCCTGCTGATATAATACAGTACCTATTCCAGAGACTCCAGAAGCCCACAGCTGCACCCATGTACCAAACCTCCCCATGCTAACCCCCCTCTCCTCTCTCTAGTTTGATCATCTTTTAGCGGGAAATAAAAACTACTTAGCAAACAGGCTATTAAAAGTTCCCCACTCTAAAAAAAAAAAAAAAAAAAAGAGATTAGTCCATGACTTAATGGTGCCCCTTACAGAAAAAAATGATGCATTCATTATATTATTTTTTTCTCACTCATAAAAAAATCCAGTCCTCCAATCAGTTTTAATTTCCTTATCCCTACTCCTAACCCCAGGACCATCTGGGTTAAGGTCACCATCAGTCATTCTGAGTCTCGTCTTAACCTGACTTCTTGGCAGCATTTGCCACAGCTTGATCAGAGCCTCCTTGCAGGAATTTCTTCATTTGCTCTCCAGAAACACCAGATTGACTGGGTTTTCTTCTGCCCCACTGAAGTGGTGCTGGCTCATTCTACTATCCATGACTCAGCTCTGGACCCCAGTTTTCTCCAACTAGCCTCATTCTCTAGGTGGCCCCCTCCAGCCAAGCTATGTATGTCCATTTATCCTTACCTGTGCCTCCTGCCTAGCCATCCAACTGAACAAACATCACTTGGCAACCAGCAGCTATATCAAAAGTCAGCTGTAACTTTTTTTTTTTTTTTGGTACTTAGAATTGAACCCAGGGGCACTGTACCGATGAGCTACATCCCCAGGCATTTTTATTTTAATTTGAGACTTCTCACAAAGTTGATCAGGCTGGCCTCAAACTGAGGATCTTCTTACCTCAGTTCCTGAGTAGCTAGGATTATGGGTAGGCACCACTGCACCAGACTAATCATAATTCTTGATTCTACTTATCCCCAAATCCAGATGTTATCCTTAATCTTCATTCTTTCACGACTACATATCCAAGCCCTATCTTCCTACCAACTCCATAACTACCAAAGTCTCTTGTCTGTCCTTGGGCCTACTGAAAAGTTTTGTAACTGATTTTCCTATTCCTCTTCCTGCCTCTCTATAGTCAATTTTCTATATAGTACTCAGAGTAAGATTTTTTTAAAAACAGACTAAATCATGTTATTCCCTTGCTCAAAATTCTGAAAATGTTCTCATATTCAAACTAAAATCCAAACTCCTTACCATGACCTACAAGGCCCTGCATGATCAGGTCTGTGCCCGACTCACACCCCAATCTGGACAAGGTCTGTGCTTTGCCCGACTCACACCCCAATCTGGACAAGGTCTGTGCAAAACACATTCCATGTGTGTTATCAGAGTGGATTTAACAGCATGTACAGTCAGCCAAGAAAAAGCCTAGGAAGCATGTCCAGAAAAAAGTGCAAACGTCCAATCAATCGGGATTCCAGGCTTTGGTTCCCCTCTCCATGCAGGGTCAGTTGCTGAATCTGCTGACAGGGCTCTTTCTGCTGAGTCTGCTCTTTCCTTCCCATCTCAAGCTTATACTTGATACGGCTCTCTACCCTATAATAGAGCTTCAAAATCAGCTCCATCAGACTCTGTGCTTCAACCTCATCCCTCATGTGCAGTTCCCAGCACCCGAAGTCTTAAAGAAATATTAACAACAGAAGAGGTTTTGCAACAAGTAGGCAAATCTTTGTTTTTCCGGTCAACCTCCTTGCCCACTACATACTAAAATGTTCCAGGATTTCCAACAGAAACACACAGCCGTGTGTTCTGGCAACCCAAAAGGCTCTCTGTTCCCCAAATCAAGACATCAGAGGAAATAAAAAGTATCATTGCTTGCACAAATCATGGTGAGCTTATCACAATCATTATCTTTCTGATTTGTGTCCTTGGGATCCCAGTGGCCTTTCTCTCAGCCTCTTCATAACTGTCAGTTCATTAATATGCATAACTGTGCATTAGTTCTATTCCTCACATCAATTTCATCAGTTATGTTAAAAATTGGTAGAAATTTCTAGAAAATGCAACTTATAGATGGGAATACATGTCAAACTCTAATAAAACATATGAAAAATAAAAAGATACAACATTTATGCTGAAGTGTGATTCACAGCACAACTTAATATCAGCACCAAGCCTCAGACTCTCATTTGCTTATTACATCCCTAAATGAATCTTACTCTCTATTTTAGTTATAAAAATGTCAAAAAAAAAAAAAACAAGGAAGAGAAAGTATGTCAGATCCTGCTTCAAATTCACCATTCACATCCTTAAGGCCAGCTGTAAGTATCTTAAGAAACCCCTATAGAAAGATCTCAGGAAAATAGAAGGGAGACCAAGAGCGGTAGGAAGGGATGGAGAAAAGCCTGAGAAGAGGATGACCTCACTGACCTATACTTTACTCCTCCCAGGAGACCCTTCTCTTGGCCCATTTACACAGGTTTTTCATGACCTGAAAATCACCATCCCAACAACCCTGGCCTTCTGCTTTATCTACCTGGTTGTGCCAGATAACCTCATGTTCATTTCTTAGGCCATTTTAAAATGCTAAGGACTCTATAATCAAATATTAAACCAATTGGTACATACTAAATATAACACATAAATTTAGCTCCTTCTCTATACTTTCTGAATATTGTGTGTTGTTTATAAGTATCTGGGTACATTTCTACTCCTGCGCAAGAAATGTGTCCATGTTGCTTGCCTTGTAAAGAGTACTGTGCCATAAATTCCATCCACTTTTCTCCAACAAAGCAGACATTCTTAATAGCCCATCTTGCCTTCTATCCTGCTACTTTCTAAACCCCATGGCCCATTACTCTTCTTCCTCTTTTTATAGTTCCAGGTAACACAAATAAAGTTCACTATAGAACCTTATGACCCTACCAATTTCAAAGTCAATTTATGGGCTCAAGATTGAGGTCAGCAATGTCCAACTACAAAAGGGCAGGGGGTGGAGGGCACAATTTCCATCCCTAAAGTTCTGCTCTTCACAGGGAACAACCAGAAAAATGAGGTCTTGAGCAGCTTTAAAATTATCAGCTCAGATTATTGTTTCCATTCTGGCACAGCCATCAAATGCAAGAAGTGTGATGCTAAAAGGGAAGGTCCCTGTGATACATAAGCTTCATCTACTTCCCCTTTCTGCAAGCTGACTACCTCTCTGGCCTCACAGCTGGAGACTGGGAAGAGCAAGCTGGCCCAGGCCTCAGAGAGTCGCACCAAGAAGCAAGAGCAGCCAGTTAAGGCCTGGGCTACAGCAGGGATTTGCCCTAATGTTTGGTGAGGTCACTACCAAGTCCCTTGACCAAGAATAGCCAGCGGCCAGAAAGTGATACCTTAGCATACTTGAGAGGAAACTTGTTTCGAGTCCAGAAATGCCAAACATGAACTAGGAAATACTTAAGAATAAAACATGGTGAATTCTTAAACATTCCAATCACTCCTAGATCCTGTTTATTCATGCTGTTGTAATTAATTCTTTAAGCTTTTCCCTGACTGTATATACATATATGTGTGTGTATGTTTAAGTATATATGACTATGTATGTTTATAAATATGAAATATACATACATGCTATATTTAGTGATTTATAGTTACTTTTAATTCTTTTGTGTTGTTTACTTGTTTCCCGCACTCCCCCAAAGGGTACTTTGAAATCTTTCCAGTTTTTACAATTAAACCTAACCATCTGGACAAAAATCTTCACATTCACTAAATTAGTCACAGATTTTGTGGGTAAGCTGAGAAACTAAATGCTATGCTCAGCGCTAGGATTTAAACCACATCTACCACAGCAAAACACTCTCTTTCCAATAATCTCTCCAATTATGCACGCACATTGAGGCTCAGATAACACAGAGGCAACTATACCTCACTGCACACAATTATTTGTACAGTTAGTGTTATTCTTTAGGTCCCAAAGTGAGTTGCAACAATTCCAAAATGAAATTCTTCAAAAACCTTTCAAATTTATCTTACAGACAAAAGATAAAACAGCATCTATTTTTTCACCACCATTTAATGTCCTACTGTTACTGGTATGTGCTGGCAAGCTGTTCACTAAATTCAAAAGCAATTTGCAAAGTTCTATATTTATGTATTGAACACTAGTAAAAACAGGATTTGAATATGCTGGGCATTTTCTAGATTTTTCAAGAACAAGAGTCTTCAGAGTTTACTACAGTTTTCAGAAAAGGAAAATTCAACATGTTTAAGGTATAATATACTCAGAGAACTTACATCTAATCACCAGCACATAACTGTGGTATTATAGAACTTCCATCAATCTAAGATTGGACAGGATTATCTGCTGGAAGTAACTTTGCAGCTGTACAAGCTCCAGGTAAATGGAAAACACTGGTTTTTACAAGGAAATATGTACATGAATTTATAGCAGGCTTACAGATTCATACACCAGTCTTTCAAAGGAGACTTTAGGCCTTTAACATGAGCTAAGACAGAAAGTACTAGACTTTGGTGTAAGCAGGTTTATAAAAATCTTTTTCAGAGCATCTTAGGTTAGTGTTTTTCCTTCCACATTTTATAAGGACAATACAAAGAATTCACTGAAATAATATATAGAAGAACAAGTTAAATAGAAGAGCCAAGGGAGCTTCTGTTCAGATTAAGTCCTGAGGGGCAGAAAACTCAGCACTTCCTCCCCATTCTTACACTACAAGGCAACACAAACTTACCCAACTAGATGGCATTTTTAAAATCCTTAGATGCATTCATATTGTAGTGGTACTGACAATTTGGTAAAAAGCTTACTTTCCAGAAGAATTAAAATTGTAGAGAGATCTCAAGCTTGCACAGCTCAAGGCTGTCGTAAATATTAACCACAGTCATGTTTTTCATTTTTGCATTTATGTTTTGGGGCCTAAGTAAACCTAGACTGAGCACATATTAACATTCAAACAACCACCAGAGAATTTAAATTTAGGTGAGCATTTGTAGAGTTTTACCCTTTTGGGGGAAAAAAAACCCAAAAAACTCAGGAGTTTTAAAAAATGTGTTTTCACAAATTTAGTCTACTTGGTGACTATGGCAGTGCTAAGTCTCAGGCAATTTTAAAATAGAATTTAAAAAATTATGTTGGATGTTCAAGCGTCTTTTCTCCCTAATATAGAGTAGATAATAAGAAAGCATCAGAAATGAACAAAAACACCTTTTTGAGGTGTCACTAGTAGTCTGACAAGACTGAAACCATCTAGTCTTCATTTTAACACCCTCTTTGCTTTCCAGTTTCTACAATCTGGTCGCTTAATATCACCATCCCAACCCCAGAAGAAATACATCTGTAAAATGAAGTTTTCAGCCATCCTTTGGACTAAAAAGTCATACTATTTCAGAAGAATTACGATAGCAAAACAATAGTGGTCAAACTTCAAGGAGAAAAACAAAACAAGATCACCCTAAACCAACTAAGATTTTAGAAAGATCAGTTGATCCAATTCACATCAGGTAATGAACAAATGACTTTAATGTTACAGAAGGGATGAGCCTGTTCACCGCCAAACAGAACACAAAGGCTTGGTTTAGAAACAGTGCTTACCTCCTGAGTTAACAGAAAGGGTGACACACTAATACACAAGACAGCAGTTTGAGAAAAAGGATTTCATGCACAAGATGAATGTAAAAATAAAAATAGAGTTCTGGGGAGTGCTTAGAATGAAACTGCTAGAAAACAACACCTTACTAGAGATTTCTATGAGCCTGTTTATTCATAAGAAGATTAAAAGGATGAACTACAACTACTATTGGACAAACACTATGCTTTCTGGCCTTTTACTGTTTAAATAAATATATAATAAAATATATACTAAAAGCCTTAAAGGGGGAGGTAAAAAATGTTGAAATTCAGGATGCCCAGAAAACAGCTCTTCCTCCCGCACCCCACCACCCAAAAATTGCTGTACTACTTCACTACCATTGCTGGGGATTCCCTCTCTATTCAGAAATATGGCCCCTAACTAATGAAATAGGGGGATTTCTACAAAGGGTTCCTACTCTTCATGAGAATCCATCATCCAGGGCCATAGCAACAAGGGCCCCCAGCAACCACCCACTTTCCCACACACCTTTCTTCCACTGTTTACTCCACCCACCAACACCACCATCATCCCCCTCAACCAACAAGAGGGTTCAGCAACAATCCTCTAGTCCCCTCTCAGCTAAAAGAAGCTTAAGGCTTCAGCTTCTTGAGCAGCAGCAAAGACATAACAATCTGTCTCCCCATTCTTCCCCTCATTCTTTACAGCTCAGAAAGTACACTTGGCCAGGCAGTTCTCACCATTAAACAAATCATTCTTCTTTTGCCTGGGGGGGGGGGGGGTAGGGAACAGCTGAGCATGATCACAAAACACAACACTGGGCATTCAATTTCTGCACCTTATAGCCTCATTCTTTCAGCTCCTAGTCCATAGGATTTAGTGACCGAGTGAGTCTTAATCTGTAAACAAATGGTTTGCTCTACAATTAAACCATTCATTCGTCTTTTTCCCCCCCTTCCCTTAACTGCTTGGCGGCTGCCCAATCCAGAGACTTCTAGGTTCTTCCATTATTTAGCTCTCCCAATGGTTAAAAGGCAATAAGCTCATTTGGAGTTGATAAAACTATGCACCATCAACAAAAGCATGTAATGCTTCCAAGATGCACAGTGGCTTCTAAACGCACAATGAGGAGCTGTGTGCAGTCTCCCCCCAAACAAAAATGCCGGCCCCAATTAAGCACCCTGGGGGTCTTCAAAGCAGTTATGCTAAGTTGCAAATACAGAAAGATCCACTTGAACTCCAACTGTCTTGTGTGCTTTCCCTCCCAAGGTAGGGAAAAAGCCCGGGCAGACTGACCTCATTAAAGGGTAATTAGTGAACCCCGGGACTTGAGGGGCTACCACAATCATGCCCATTGTGAGCATTTCACTATGAGGCCACTATTTTCTTTCTGTCTTTTTTTTTTAAACCCAGGAGGTCTCTGTAATCTGAAAGGCCTATATTTAAAAATTTTAAGGATTTTTAATCTGTATTTTTCCCCCTATTAATAGTCATTAAGTAAGCAGAAACTAAGCAATACAAAAAGCACTCCTACTTCTTTTGTGGAATTCTGGCTTAACTAACAATTAGGTTTTATCATAAAATCATTTAATTTATATTCTCTATATATAGAATAAATAATAAGCTAAAACAAGTTTTGTTTAAATGTAGTGAAATAAATGTTCCACTTCTTGATTACAGAGATTGAAAATAGCACATAAAAAAGGACAGTAAAAAATCAATCAGTGCAGGGTTTTCACAGTTATTTATGACAATAATGTTGAAAAAAACAAGGGATGCATCATTTACATGTGAAGGTGTTACTTAGAAACTAGTACAGAGTAATGTGATCAACATAACCACTTTACCATCAATAAAATCCTTCACACCTCTTTAAAGCCCATTATTGCTGTTGGTATCAATCTGCCAAGATGTTTGAGGACTGAATTCTACTATAAAATGCATCAGTAAATTTCACTGTTTACATTCTTTAACTTAAGAGTACCACCTTTCTGCAAACACTAAGCCAGAGATCCACTGTCCAAGTAGTAAAATTCTCCAGGATAGTACTGAAGAAAGCAGTTTTCCAAGGCAAATAAAGTAAACGGTAGTCTTAACTTGACTTTCTCAAAAACCAAAATTTAAACAACTCTAACATTTACATATAATCAGGTGGATCAAATAGCTTTGTAAAAAACAAAAATCACTGAAAATGAGGAAATAGAGCTGGAGAAATGAGAGTTAAAGCAATAATCTCCCTCAAAGTTATGATCATCCCAAAACCCAGAGCCCCATTCACTCTCCTCACAGATTATTTAAGAGAAGAAGGGACTTAAGTCACAGGTCTACACCTATCCCAACTCTTGCAACTCACACTCAAACAGTTTCAAGAGTATTCAAAGACCTATATACAAATGTGGGGCCCAGGTTACTGCCCACAGTGACGTGGCTAATGCTGCCCTTATATTTGTTAGGCAAATTTTCACCCAATTCATGTATTTGGGTTTACAGCTTTTGAACATCAAATGAAAGAATTTAAAAGTGTAGAACAAAAGTCTCTGTGTTTTAGCCAAATAAACTTTAGCTATATTTAGAAGTAAATTTGTGTGTATTTGTGTTCTAGTAAAACACTTTACAGGGACCCCTCCTTAGCCAAACATCCTTGTTTTGTTTATTTTAGAAATACTACAAAATTTATTTGAAAACCTTACATATGCAATACATTTGGGGAAATCTTGAAAAGATGGCAAAGGCTCATTAGAGGCTGGTAGGGGAAAGGGACCCCAACCATAGTTGTTCTGTTTTGTTTGAATAAACCCAAGGATATGAGACTTTGAGGGGCGGGGAAGAATGCAAATCCTGGAAGTCATTCCAAACAGTTGGAAACTCTTCCTCTTAAAGTAAATTCAAGGGCTCAAAAAATAAATATTCAAGAGCATTAATTTGTTTCTAGATGTGTGCGTGCAAGTAAAACAGCAGTCATAATGTGGAAATTTCAGTCACATTTTGCAACTAATTGGAAGCAGATTAGAATTCTGCCTCAGGGGAACGTTGTCAAACCAGAAGCTGGAGCAAATGGAGAAAGAGGTGAAGGCGTCGTGAAGAGCTGACAGATTTACAGCGCTCAGGGCCATAAACGGGTCCCCGGCGGGAAGGAGGGCGCGTCCCCGCGGCCCCGCCGGGAGCGCGCAGCCCTGGCCCCAGGCGCCAGCGGCCACGCCCCCAGGGACTGGGGCCCTCCATCTGCTCTCTAAGCGAAAACAATAAACACGCCTTCAGCAGAAGCCCGTGCTACTGATAAGATATCAAACCTGCAGAGTGATAAACTGGAGGATGCAAAAGTCAAAGGGAGAGAAAGCTGCTTTATTTTTCAAAGTGGAGTAAGGGACAGAAAAAGAAAGCAGATTGTGGGGGATAATACAGCAATGGAGTAATGGAAACAGCTGCTGGCTTTCTACTTCAGTGTCTGGCATCTGCTGCGGCATCATGGGAAAGGCTGGTGAAGGATTTGGGCAAGGAATGTAAATGGAGACAATTGCCCAAATGGAGTTGGATGTGGAAAATCTCTATCGCTCTGTTTTAAAATCATGTTGCTTCTTTTGGGGATCAGAAGCAAATACTCTTACCTAACTCAAATTCCACCTTCAGAACAGCTTAAAGATCTGGGAAAGTGAATCTCTTTTCAATCCTTTATTCAAGGCGTCAAACAATAAGATAGGATAAAGTCTAGTTGTTGGAGCAGGCTCCACTTTCGGCTAGTCTTCACCGAAGTTAAAATGAACTCTTTTTCTGTATATTCCACTTATTCATAAAATAATTAGGTTTTTTAAAGACTCACACTGCCTACTTTTGAACTGGCTCAGGGGGCAGTTTCTAATTTGTTGTGCCTATTTTCTCCTTTGCTGCAAAGGATGCAGCTCTAATTCATTTCCATCACAAAGAATTGAGGAAGAACTGAAGTGCAGGAACACTAACTAAAGGCTGCTGGGACAGTTATAGGCCCATAATAAAGCGCAGATTTGATAGCATTATCCATGTACTGTGGTGAACCACACACAAATAAACAGTTCTCTATGAAGACTGAAAACCCAAGGTTTCAGTCTTTCCAATTCAAACATTATTGTTGTTTTTAACATGAGCCATCCATAAAATCAGCCAAGGATATGACAGGAAATCCAAAAGTAATCTGGTCTGGCTATGTGCATTTTGGGAGGGAAAAAAAGTTTTTGGAGATGTTTTCCAACTCACTCTGATGATATCTTAAGCGTAGAATGGGTTAAACTAAAATCTAGGCACAGAAACAAATGGTACTTTTATGCCAACTAAATCCAAACATGTGGTGAGTGTGGTAACCAAAAGTACAGCCCTCCAACATGGGGAAAGCTTGCTAACCTAACTAGGAACAACTCAGACATGACCTTTGAACCTTTGGTGACTAATGTGAAGGACAGAAAGGTCCTGAAAGCAGCCAGAGGGCCAGATGTGCTTTCCTAAGAAATCAAACCAGGAGTTTTCTTTAATCAAAAAGACGAACAGTGACTTCCAGGAGTTTATGAAAGTGTGACCAACTGGAACTTTGTCGTCTGTTGCTAATTGAAGCATATAAAAGAGTCCATTTCTTAAAACATACTACAAACACTTTTTTTTTTTTAATTCACTGCCACATGACAAAAACCAGAATCAAGCTGACTGGTAGAAGATCAGTACAACCAAAGACCAAGCTATTATTTCAAACTGTCAGGGGAAAGCAGTAAAATTGCTACCAGGTCTCCTTAAGTTACCCTTCAATAAAAAGAAGCCATCAGGGAAATAAGAGGAAAAGAAAACACATCAAAACCTTAAAAGTCCCTTTAAGTAAAATTATATGTCTGTGGCACCATGCCATCTGCTCTCTGGTTAACATAATAAGCCAATTCCACAACCTAAATATCTGCTTTCTAAAATCATTATGTACAACACAAAATATAATCAATGTATTTTTATTTACTCTAAAACTGTAAAAGCTGCATTCATATGGCATGATTGGAATATGCCTAAATGTCCCTGTAGGCACATTTTTCTTAAGGTGCTGGCTGACAATGAGGTTTCCCAGGAGGCAGAAACCTCAGTGGTTGAGCTGGAGTCATCATAATGAATAATAATCAAACTGAGGGTGGAGGCGGGGTAGCTTTGAAAAATCAGCAATAGTATTTATTCACCATTTCAAACCCACTTGTTCTGAGTTCTCTATTACAACTAAAATACAGACTTCTAAATTTTCATTTAACTTCACTAGGGGTAAGAAAGGTAAGAAAAGAAAACCTTCTAAATATCAGATGAGATTTCCATGGTTCAAGGTCCACAGACCTATCAAAATATAAGTATTTGTATTTGCTTTGTGATCATTTTAGGCAAAATCCACAATCTCTTCTACTACATTCCCAAAGGTGTTTCTAAACAAAGTTAGCAAATATGCAGCATTTGGTTTTAAGAACAATGTGCGAGTCTGACCATCATGAATATCCCCTTACCCCAAAATGACATTACAAACAATCCAACTGCTGGACCAGTCAACTATGAATAGTTCGACAACCTTTCATTTAGGTGCTATGGTTTTGTTCCTGTTGCCAAAACCAGCTTCAATTAAAGACTTGTAACAGAAAGCAAGAAGCCACTAGTGAAACTCTGGCTGGAAGGGAGAACTGGACAAGGAGGGAAGGGCTCATTTATTTCTGTAGCAGAGCAGAACATAAAAGCAATGGTGATCTTTGTTAAAAACTAAAGCCCATACCACCTAATACTCCCAATTCAATCTACATATGCAACTACATTTATATGCACACACCTATGAAATACCAGTTTCAGGGCACCAATATGATCCCTGTGCTACTCTGTAAGGACAACCTAAGTCATTACTGAGGCAAGGATTTCACCTTTTCTTCTATCATCTTAGGCAGGTATTATTATCATTTGTTGAAAACAACCCTAAGGAAGAAGGATTATTTCCATTGTAATGTTGCAATAAAGGATAAATCGGTATTTCCTTAGTTTGGCTTCCCTCCCATGTTATACAACAATGCTTTACAAGTAAGGAATAAACTGTTTAGTATTCAAGCGAATCCCTTGATGTTCAGATCGCTGGCAAGTTCAGAGTGCTGGCAATCAAAACTATGTTGTGCTACAGTAATTACTATGAAAAACTTCCAGTGCTTAATATTAAAGAATAGAATAACACAATCCTTCCACCTCTTCTACACCTCTAAAGTGTGTTCAACATGGCAATTATCTTCATTCAAGAAGCAGAGTTTAAACTGCATTGAAACTCAATTATAACCATGACTTTTTTAAAACACAAACTTCAAAAGGCAGGTTTCATCACATTCAAATCACTGAGTAAAATCTCTTTCCCAGCTTATATTTAAAAAAAAAAAATCATCCCCCTCCCACAAAACATCTTCAAGTATAAAAATGACTTCTCTTAAGCTTCGGAGCTACTTTTTTCCCTTATTAAACTAGAGGGATGGCAGAGCAATGTTGAGAGAATGTGCCCATCTGATAGAGTTCAACCTGCAGCTCTTCTAAATGTTGTGACCAGGCAGCCTAGAACTATTACCATGCTGAAAAAAAAAAACCAGATCACACACTTGTTAACAAAAACACATTACTTTGCTACTTTTAAGAATGCAAACGAACTAGGAGTAGTAGATTTATGATTTAAGTGCTTGTGGCTAAAATAGCTTTCCAATTATCAAGGGCCTCTTAGGAAGAGCAAGAATGCATTATGTGTTAATGACCACAACCAGGGGTCCCTTCTCCACTCTTTTGTCAGAACCGGAGCAGATCCTCCCCGCAGCTTCACCATTAACATGTCTGTTTCCTGTCAGCCCACTCAGAGATAATGTCATTTATCTCAGGGAGGCACAAGCCCAGTCATTAGCTTCAATAAAAGACCTCAAACAAAGGCCGGATAATGTTTTACCCAGGGCTCTTACTAAACCCAGAACCAAGAATCTTAGTGCCTAAAAGTCAAGAACTAGAAAGTTATCCTTAAAAAAGTATTTTGCTCATTATCGACAATCCTAGACTACATCTCTGAACAAGAGCACAGTCTGTATTATAGTAAACACCAATCCAAAGCACTATCACACACAATTAGATTAAGCATAAATGTTGACCAAGGTTAGCCTGTGGGAGCACCCCCCCCAACTACCACCTCCAGGAAGAAAATTAACAGAATAATTCAGGTCAGATAAGTCAGATCTTTGAAGAACTGACTTCCACCCCCATTGTGTGTGCAGGAACTAAATAACCATTATAAAGTGGTCAATGGCCTAGCTTCTGGAAATCTTTTAAATAAAAGTGGAACTGGTTAAAATAAATGTAGGAACATGTGTTTTCACAGTGTTGCTCATATTACTGCAATTTCAAGTTTCTATGAAGTACCAGGTGAACTTTTTTAAATTTAAAAAAAACACACACAGAGACACCATCAAAATTGGAGCAAATCTCCGCCATCCAATCCTTGTTTTTCATGCTGAAAACGAAGAACAGATGGTTCTTTCCATGTTGTTTGAATCTGGTTATTGAACACCTCTGTGGTTAGGGAGATTTCTGCTTAGCACTTTCGGCATCCATTTCATTTACTAACTATAAAATGCTGCTTAGGAAAAGTAAGTCTTTTTAACACTCTAATTAAAACCATCTTGCAGCCAAGCAATTTCACTTGAAGAGCATTCTTAACCTCATGACATTTGGACAATCAATTCCCCCCCACACACACTTTTTGTTTTACGGACTATTTGTAAAGTTATTAGAAGTTGCTATTATCTCCTTTAGCTCAATCTTAAATAGTTGTGCATATTTTGTAATCTCTCCAGCAAATACTAAACTCAGAATTCAATGATGAACCTGACCACAAAAGTGCTCCAAGCTACATATATGAGTTCTCACAGAAACATTCCTTGGGGACAGGGGAGCCCTCTGCACCCACCTCAAAAAGCCCTGTCATCCTCTAGGGAAGCCTATAGAAAAGTAAGGAGCTGGATCAATGCTGACTGGGAGCCACCCTTAGTTACCACCGTTTTTAACAGCGAAATCCCTTATGTAGCTTTCAAAACAGTTTGCTGTCCAACAACAATGGACTTTGTTCTTTAATTACAGCAAGTGACCTTCTTGCCCCTTTATTTCACCATAGATAATGTGCACTCTCTAAGCAGAATTCATAAGGGGCACTATATCTGGGGAAAAAAATCATCCACAAAACTCATTAATCAAAATATGTTCTTAAACTGCTCACACTCACTTAGAAAATGTGCCAGAATTCCCTAGTGAGGTGTAAAAAGGTTTCTGCAAGAGAATAAAATAAAATGAATGATATCTTTTATAGGCAGGTCCATTTATAGATATCACCTTTAGGATGACAAGGACCATCTTAATGAAAGCAATATGATATTACAGAAATAATTCTCTTCTGGGAATATATATTGAATAGGACCCTAAGACACAACTATATGACCTCCGTGTTTTTCATTTCTATTTAAGTGTCAGTTGCTTTGAAAAATCTTCATATTATCTAGCCATCAAATAAACCCATGTACAATACTCTATATAACTGTTTATTTGGCCCAGCCGAATGCCTCCCTCTCTGACAAGCCAAAACTATAAGATCGCTAAGGAGGACACATAAAGAAGGGCTTCAACACAAGACTATTATGCATCAAAAGAAAGGAGAGGGGAGGTGGAGAGGCAGGTTTTAACAACCAAAAGCCAACCCGTCAAATCTACTTATTCAGACATGTCACTGGTGGCTTAACCACAAAATGGGCTATAGAAATATAGCTCAAACATCTTAGAATTATGGCATGTTTTGATTTTGTTCACGTATTAAGGGAGTGGCGACTTTTACAACATGCTTGTGGTTTCCACATAAAGGAGTAGAACACTCACTGATTTAATTAGGTTTCATAAGGTCCAATTTATCATGTTTTACATGACTTTGTATAGTGAAGAAAGAGAATAAACATACCAAAAATAGACATTTAAGCATGCTGTGAAAATTAACCAGTGACAGCAAGTCTTATGAATCTCCTGTGAACCTTCCAAAGCGGGGTGGGCAAATGGGCACACACTTACAGTCCCCTTTGGTGTTCACATGTAGCCCCTCGCGAGACACATCTGATTGCTGAAAATTAATCATCTTCACTTTTAAGGAGCTGGCTCTTCACAAACTCAGATAATCAAGCAAGGCTGAAATTAAAACACTGTATAAAATGTCAAAAAAAGAAAAACCCCAAAACCTTCCCTAGGGTTGGGGATATGACTCAGTAATAAGAGTGCTTGCCTGGCATGCAGGAGGCCCTGGGTTCGATCCCCAGCACCACCTAAAATAAAATAAAACCTTTCTCAAAGATGCCTCAGAGTTGAAATATTTGTCAGATGAAGCTTGTCCTACTCAATCTTTACTTCCTAAATGGGTATCTTCATATCATTAGGAAATATTTTCTAAATTGAAGCCTAATTTGACATAACCACTAGTTAGTTAAATTAGAGTTACTTCCCTGGGTGGCATTCATGCCAGGGAGTGCCATCTTGGTGTGCCAAGGATGAAAGCATTCTTAAGTCCTTCTGGGGTGGAGTGAGGTGCGGGTGGGAAAGAAAGGCTTAAGGAATGAAGTCTGAGATCCTGAGCCAACACTCCAGCTTGACGAGAATGGCCAACGCTGCAAGATCCAAGCACCTCCAAATATCCCAAAAGAACCTTTGTGCCAACTTCAGTGGCTAATGTTGGCAGTGCAGCGTCCTTCCCATTTAGGGCCAGGAGTGAATCTTAGCGCCTTGTGCTCTCCCCTTCCCCACCCCAGCCCCACCATGACTTGTTTGCTCTTCATTTATATAACTCATATGATCACATTTATACTGCTCTGACTAAAGATGGGTTGCGTGTATATGAATAATTTAATTCTTTCATTCTTCATCCAGTTTCCTCTGTGACTGGAAAGTGAAAAGAACACAAAAACTGGAGAACCGACACCACACTCTAATCTCAGTTGCCATGACAGCAGCCTTTGAGATCCTGAAATGTTCCGATTGCCAGCTAAACAAAATTGTTGAATGTGAACATTTGGCTGGAAGATTAAAAGGCTAAGGGGAATGCAAAAGGGCAGTACCTCCCACATTCCAGGCAGCCAGTGAATCCAATCAAATGCCTCTGACTCCTTAACCACAGCCATTGTGAGCACTGGATTAGGGCAATTCATCTAGATAGTTAAAGCAGATTAGAACTGCAATTTGAAGACTATTGGCAACAAAAGTAAATGCCCTACTGTACCAAGTAATAAGAACATTTCAAAACGCCTTTTAGCAGAAATTATGTGAAACTGCACATTTAAACATAAAAATCAAAACCTGGGATTTTTAAAAGCTGATTTAAATTCATCAATGTAAAATGCTGTCTAACCAAGAGGTTATGAATTTTAAAAAGCATTCAGTGGTCCTTTCCAAGTTTGGCATTTTTAGCTACACTTAATATACCTCTGTCAACTTCTAAAATCAAAACTTTATTCCTCAAGTCCTTTTTGAATCTTGAATGCACAAAAAGAAAAATAAAAAGGT
Organism: Xerus rutilus; assembly: GCA_028644305.1. Taxonomy (NCBI): domain Eukaryota; kingdom Metazoa; phylum Chordata; class Mammalia; order Rodentia; family Sciuridae; genus Xerus; species Xerus rutilus. The sequence continues at coordinate 98,808,246 of CM053405.1, read as the reverse complement.
TTAAATAGAGAACCATGAATAATGGTACAGAGAGTTACCCAAAGACATGTACCATCACTTAAAATTCTGATCAGCAAAGAGCAAAAACCAAATCATTTAATAAGCATATTTCCAAACAACCACGCCACGAGCCACATGATAGAAATGCTTCTTCTGCAAGGCACAACCTGTAGAATTAATCCAAAGGTTAATTTTACAGAAAGATCACTCACATGTCAATTAGTTCCTAACCTGTCTGGTGGACACAGCAGACATTACTCAATGCACAACAATCACATCCCAGACCAGCAAGACACAGGCTTCCATTCCTAAGCAGCAAAACATTGGTGGCAGTTTTCCCAGGGCAATGTTAACTGCAGATTTTAAAGACAATGACAAAGATGGGGGAAAGGACCCAAATGGTCTAAATCAACATATCCACGTTGTTCAAGTGCAACACACAATCTAGTACTCAGCCTCACTTCTGTGGTCTACCTCCTCTTTGGCTATGTCTTCACATTTCAGGAACATCAGTCCACCAAGTCTATTTTACTCTTCCTACAGCTTTACAGCTCTCCAGTGAAGCTGGCACCCAAGTGATAACACAAATCTCTAGCTAAAAACTTGGGGAGGGAATAAGGGAGGGTTATCATCCCAGCAGCCACCAAAACCATCTCCGTTTTGCTGCACATTTATGAAAGCAATGACCCAACACCCCAAGCCTGGAGTTTAATTCAGAACCAATAACAGGAAACCATGCAAGGATATCCTTTGACTGAACTATTTTGGAGAAAGTAACAATGAATGGGCTGAGGGTGGAGTGTAAAATGGAATCTTGGAAGTTGCTCTCCACAGAGGAAACTTGAACCCTGCACCTAAGGACACATTACGAGCAATAATAGGGGCAGGTAAACTAAACAGAACACAGTTCTCCTTAGGGGAGAAACCAGGACAAGAGGCAAGTGGGTGCATAAGCAGGTTTTCAACTAAAAGCACACCATAACTTGCTGACTGGCCAGGAACCCACGTGCAGGGCAGAAGGTACTTAGAACACTCAGACCCTCCCACCTGGGGGCCCAAAGCAGAAGAGCAAAAGCAACAGCAGCAAGAGTCAAACACTGCATCCATGAAAGCACCCCCATTATCAAATTTTAATGTAAAGGACGTGTTTCATAGAAATCCCACAAAGAACGAAAGCACGAAGAAGTGTAAGGCACACAGAGGCACACTCCCACCCCCCCACACAAATGCACACAGAAGAGAGTGGGACATCTAGGAAGGCGACTTTATCCTACCTTCTCAGTTTTCAGTTTCTTGATTCGCCTGTGGCTCTCCTCCTCCTCCTCTTCCTTCTTTACCAACATAGAGTTTCCCATGAGCCCTGAATCCGGAGCACTTTTGCTAACTTCCCCTGCAGCTGCGATGCTGCCACTCCCAGTGCCCCCGCAGTGGAAGGGGCTCGCGCCACCTCCATTGCTCTTGGCCCCAAAGCCATAGAGGTGCCCCCCGGAAGGGGCCTGGCCGCCACTGCCATTCTGGTGGCCCTGCAGCAGGTCGTGCTTGTCCTTCCTGGATTTCCCCGCATCCTTATCCCGCTTGGCGCCTCGGCTGCTCTGGCTTTTACCTGGCTTCTCCTCTTTGCTTTTCCCACAGGAGCCTGCCCCCGCGGTGGCAGCGGAGGTGCTGGTGCTGGTACTATTGCTGTTTGGGTTGCCGCCGCCGCCGCCGCCGCCGCTGCTGCTCACACTTTGACCCAGCGCTGAATTCATGCCAGTTGCCTCTCCAGGGCGCCCTTGGACTTCCTGCCTCTTGCCAGTGCTGCTGATCTCGGGAATCCCATACAAGGCAGCAGAAGGCAGAGATTTATTAGCATCCTTAGAAGTTTTACTCCTTTTCACTTTTGATTTGCTGGTCTCTTTGTGTGAATTCCCCTGGGGAGCAGAGGGCTGAACAGAAGCAAATTTTAGGCCATCAGCTAAGGCTGCTGTAGCACTGGCCCCACTGGAGGCCGGACCTCCACAATCCTTAGAGCTGCTGCTGCTAGTGGTGTTGGTAGAATTATTCATCTCAAATTTCTGTCTGTCCTTCTCCAAATCAGCGTCCAAATCAATTATTAAATTTCCAACCCCGATTTCCCAATCATCACCACTGTCATAAGTATCAACTGTATTTGGATCCACACCTTTTCCTGCAGTAGAAATGTTCACTGACATCCTGAAGATGAGCTCTCTAGAATAAAAATCCGATGAACTTTCCTTTGGAGATGAGGGGACATTCGTTTAGCTCCGCTGGGCTTTCTCTTAAAGAAAAAAAAAAAAAATCTTCCAATCTTCCTCTTCTTTATCCTGCCCCACGAATGTGTCCAGGGATTTTACACCCTTCAGTCCAGGTCCACCTTTTCCTGTGAAGGGGGGAAAAGTCGAATATTTCTTGTCTGGGTGTTACCAGAATAAAAAACCATTAATACTGGGGAGTCAGTAAGGGGTACAGGGAAGGATAGAGAGTAAGGTGCCTCATGTATTGTCTCCACAGTCCAATATCAGGTTTAAAGGAAAATAATCAGACCCAAAAAACAAACCCATGACAGTATGCATCTTACTAAAATCCCTTTATCAACAACACAAGGAGAATCATTTTTTTAAAAAGCATTAAAATATCTTAAGGATTTGATTCAAGTCCAGAAAGGTTTTTGTGGATTTCTTTTAAGTTTAGAATTCTGTCTGGCACATGTGATATCTTTGCCCCTTAAATACAGCTTGAACACTCAGACAAGAGGAACAGGCATTAAACAGCCCTAAGCATGTCCTAGCTCTTGCAATTTAAAAGACCAGACCCTGGAAGTTCTCTGAAGACTAGTTTTCAGAATGATGTTGCTAAATTTTCCTTATTTCTAATTTTAGTACTTCTTTTTACAAATTGTCTGGGCAATCTGGTATTTGCTCCCAGTAAGGAACAGAAAAAAACAACCAATAATCCCCCACACACATACATACCTCCCTCCTATCCTCTCTTCCCCAACAGCTTATACAATTTTTTTTTCAAATACACACACATCTTCAAGAGCATTTCTCTATATAAAAGACAGTGTTATATAAAAGGTTAAATATTTGTCTTGAGAAAAAAAATTCATCTAAACAATTCTACCATATCCCTAGGTCACAGAATTGCTCAGTCTGTTAAATATGGTGCTACTGACTGTACAGGGAAACTGATTAAGACATACACTTTAAGTGATCTGCGCCAAGGTGGCCTCAATGACCGCAAATGAGTGTGTGTTTGACAAAGAGCAGTTAAAACGGTTTTTAAAGGGATCAGCCCCTTTTTAACAGTTGATTGTCAAGGAAAAAAATAAATAAATATACATATACATATATATGTACACACACACAGATAGAGAGACATTGCTTACCTTTAATCCTTTATCATTTTTAATTAGGCCAGCAAATCAAAATGCATTTCCCACTCCACTCGGCAAACAAGCCTGTGCCTCATTTTACTTAAACACCAAATGATCAAGAAGGAAGAAACCAAATAACACGTCTCAGCCAGAATAATCACTCGATAACATTATTCCACCTCCCCACCCCCCTCTTTTGGCAAACGGATCAGGAGTCCTTTTCTCCTTAAAAAAATGTGTCACTGTACAGCTGGAAGATAATGTTTCACATTCACAACAGAAGCACCAAAGGTTTTTTTCCCTCTTAACAAGCATCGAGAATAATAGGGTTTAAAAGAGAGAGAGAAAGAGCTTAGAGAAAAAAGTTTTCCCAACTTCTCATTCCGCCTTCAGTTCCAGACTTCAGAGTCACCGTGATCAGTAAGTAATGATCCCATGTAGCAAACCTACAGGCGTCCGCTAGTAACAAGACAGAATGTGCTAACATCGGGATAAATTAGTGAAAGGGAAGAAAGAATAAGAAGAAAGGACTGAAAATCTGGGCTGGATTCCGCCTGTTAGTCGGGAAGTGGCATTTTTCCGCCCGTCCTGACAGATTTGATTTCTCGAACTAACTTAAGAGACAAGGAGGGGGAAGAAGAATGGAGGGTGGTGGAGGAGGAGGAGGAGAAGGAGGAAGAAAGGGTGGGATGAGAAGCTGAGCCAGAGGAGAAAAAGAAAGGTGTGGAGGAGGAGGGAGCAGACGATTCAGTGAGCTGATAAACCAGTTATAACAGCATTCGCTCGGGGCGGGGGGCAGCGGGGTGGGGGAAATAACGGCGTTTAAAATGGGCTCAGACTTCGAAACCTAAAGGATGTGATGTTTTCCTGTTTGATGTTGTTTTAAGAAAAAGGAACCGAGTTCCTAGTATAGCCCCCGGGGCGGGGGCAGTTAAAATCCTCAGTCGCTCAAGTCCATCGGTCATGTGGTAATTCGATAATTAGAGTAAAAAAAAATCATTTTTAAGACGACCTTTTAAAAAGAGTTTTTCCCCCGTACACACGCAGCAAACGGTGCGTCTCTTTTCTATTTATTTTTTTCTCTCTTCCTCCACCTCTCGCCCACCCCCTTCTGTGTTTAGTCAGATGGCCTCGGAGCTTGGCTTAGTATTTTTAATTAGCTGGCGTTTGGAAGCTAAAAGCAGTAATGAATTGTTGATGGATTGGAAGTGGAGAGTCGCTTTGCTGGAAATGTCGGGGCTGGGAGAGGGGGATGGGCGAGTTAGCAACAACCAACCATCTAAAAGGAGCGATTTTGTTACAGTGCAAGCCTTTCACATCACGTGAGGATCAAGGGCTCAATTGGTTGTCGTGAGAACAAAAATGGTGACAAGCGTATCAAGAAAATACTGATCTGGTCTTTAAAAAAAAGCTGAAGGTCTCTCGCCTCCCCCTGCACACACTCCCCCCACCGTCACCGCCACCCCCCCCCCCTGCAGTGGGCGAAGCTACAAGTTATGAATGTGAAACATTTCTCAGATCTAGGATCTCGGAAGTTCGGAAGGAGTGAAATGTAATGAGCACAAGAGCAAAGCAGATGTTTTAAAGAAACACCTTATAAACCTTTCCTCAACTTATCTCCAATTTGTCGGCTTTCCCAAGGGACCAGAGAGGCGGACGCTTGGGGGAGGGGGAGAGAACCTCCGAACTATGATGATTTTAGGGACCCCTTCATGTATTACACAAAGAAAAACAGTTTTCTAGCTCTCAAACTGGGTCCTGTAATAAACACACCATTGTTACTACTTGTGGGTTTGTTTGGGTTGGGTGGGGCTTTTTTCTTTTTTCTTCTTTTTCTCTTAATGGTGTCTTTGCTGGTTGCTTTTTTAAGACGGTGGAAAATGGTAGTTATACCCATTATATGTAATGGATGAATATTCCCTTAATATTAAATTATTAGGCACTAGAATGTGACAGGAGACAAAAATCGGCTTGTTCTGCCCTTGCCCCCATTTTAATGGCTCGGTTTGGGAGGGGGTCTGCCCAGCTAGGATAGGAGAGGAAGAAGGCTAAGGTGCGCTAGAGAATTGACACTACGGACCAGGATATGTAACTGTGTCACTTTTATTCTTTTTTGGGCTAGAGCCCAAAAGGTAATTTACTCTAAGTTACCCCGAGTGCCCAGTCAAGCTTAATTTGTGTGAAGAAGTTACAAATGCTTTACCCTCCACTGAATAAAATTCACCCTTCTTGGGTTGTTCTAAATGCAAAAGCCAAACCCTGTAACTAGTTCCTCATTTCAATGCATAAAACTCGCACATTCCCCTGCATGAAGTCCCCGCTAAGTGCTATATAGAGACACACCACGCAACCGTACTTACGGTCTGTATGGGATCGAGTTGACCTTTTCCTTCTAACTGCATTGAATGTGTTTGGTTGCAGCCGCTTTATTTTGGAAATTATAATCTCTTCAACAAATTTTTTATTAAAGAAGATGGACCATCAAATGTCACAGACCGTCCTGTGTATTTTTTATAAAAACAAAAATTAAAATTAAAATAAAAAACAAAAATCCCCCTGGTGCACACACACAAGCTTGTTCTGCAACACTGAAATCAGGACCGAAACACAACACACACACAGGGGGAGTGGAGCAAAAGGAGCTCTCAGCCTCTATACCTGAAAGGGACTTTTCTTTGTTCCCAATGCCCTTTCGCATCGGGCCAATCAGAGAGCAGCTTTTATGAAACTGGGCGCTCTCATTGGCTCGCTGCTTTCTCTTGGCTACTGTAGGGGGTTGAGATACACACACGTATAAAACACACACTGAGCCCGGGTGGGGGTGCGGTGGGGGGTAGTTGTGGAGACAAAGCGTTTTATTTTCCAACCAGATTGGGGTTGAGGAACCTCCCGCAGTAAGAAGGGGGAAAAAAATGGTGCGCCCGTTTCAATTACTACATCATTCACATAAAACACTTATTTATTAAAACAAATCTCAAACAGGCTGCGAAGAGAGGATGTCGGTAAATACAAGTTTGATTGTGTTATCTTGGGGAAAATAATGTATGTGATCGCTCGGTGGCAGAGGGAAGCCAAATGAGCCACTAGCGCGTAGCGAGAACAGGGAGGCTGGCTGTGTGGAAATGACTGTGAGCGTTTTGCTGGCTTCCCTTCCTTGTTCCAAGGACTCGGCAGCCGAACTCCCAAGAATGATTTTCTGTATTGCAGCTTCAGGCTCTCGGCCCTCCCCCACCACTTTGCCCTTCTTGCAATTTTTTTTTTCCCTGTGTCTTTTTGCTTGCTGATTAAATAAGAAAAATCGATGTGGGGGTAAAGGCAGCGGTGGGGAAACAAGTAACCCTTTTGTTTCCAGTCTTCGGGTTTACAACCACTGAAGTGTGAACGCTGGCAACCATTTAGCCAACGCTACAGGAACGGTTCTTCCCTTAAATTAGTAACAAACCTTTCCACCTGGTCTTATGCGGCTCCACAAAAATAAAAAAATACAATAAGGCCACCACCAACCATATTAACACCTCGGGCCAGTCTCATTTTTTTTTTTAAATCGATTTGTGGGAGATAAAATATACTAGGAAGATTAACCCCTTAAATAGTCCCAGTCCACATTTTTAAACCGTTGGGATTGTTATAATTCCTATTTCTGCAAATCTTTAATCCTAAATTGGGGGAAGTGGAGTTTCTTAATTCTCTGAATGCTACATCTGCAATCCAAAAAAAACCAAAAATTTTAGTCTTTATTGTAAGACATATGCAATCAAGCTAATAAGATTCATGACAGTTAAGAGGTTAATACGAAATAGCAAGTTGCTAATATTTCTTTAAATGAATGTTTATATATTAAGTCTTAAGAGTAAGTTTTATTTATAATTTTTCCTTGTTGTTTTCCACTATTTTTAGAAGCTATAATACGGAAATTTTAAAGTCAATGGTCACTATGAGTTTAATGGAAAGCATCAATGATCCCAAGTTTTAAGGATCCAGAACTACTGGGATTGTAATTTCCACCTGACAATTGCAATTTAAGAATGTGTCTTAACAGAGTCAAATGGACACATAAAGTGAATTAGTGCTAGCAGAAGATAGCATATGATGTAAATATTCAGTGATGACTTTGTAGATCAATACAAATATTTATGTTACATGTTTTAAGTACTGGCTATTGACTCATGTTTGAGCTTTTAATATATTTAGACCATTAAAAAATTGCTAATTCGTTGTTTCACTACCCTAGACGAACTAGTTTGATGTTACACATAGTAACAGACAGCAGTTTCCACCCTTTATTGGGGTGTACAAACCAGAGGAATGCAATCTGTAATAGTCCTTGGATCTCCCTATATACACTTGCACTCAAATCAAAGCTGTACATTAACAAACAAAATAGAACAAATTAAATATCTCATATTCACTTATCTTCCTTTCTAGTTTTGATAGTTGTTTTATAGTTTTGAATTTACAGACTTTACGTTTGCATATGGGCTGGTTGATAATAATATAGCACCTTAACTTTTCAGCTTTCAGAAGAGTGGTCCCTCAAAGCACCAGATCACTCCTACATACTTCCTGAGTCCCTGGAGTGTCCTCTCCATTTCAGCCTTTGGAAGCCTATGGTTACACCCATGTATTATGTCAGTTTGGAAAAAAATCAATGCTTAGCTCTGAGTAACAACAGGACTTCAAAGGGCATTTAAAAAAATGACACTGGAGGATAGGGCTCCTCCAATATACCTCCTAAGTAAAAGCAAATCACAGGTCCGCAGCATAGATTTGTTATAACCAAAACCAAAGTCTAAGCATCCTAATACACAAATGTTCTAAACTAACTCTAACTGCACAACTCACCCTAACCCTTAACCCTTTTTGATAAACACCACTGGCCAAAAATGAAGGTTTATGCCCTACTGCACCACATATTTAACTCAAGATTTTGATAAATTAAAGCATTTATTCTACACCAGCATCTCCACACTCTGTTTACACCCTATAGCATCTCCTGGTCCACAAATTCTTCCAGGCAACTTTTGAATAAAACAGTGTTATCATATTGGCTTTTCTTGTGGTGTTTGTTTAACAAAGGAGCCAATCAAGAGGAATCAGAGGACTATCAGCTAATTAATGACAGAAACTAAGACAATGAACTACCAGCTTTGAAAATCAGTTACTCCCCTTACAAAACTGAGAAATTCAGTTTCTCTTTTTCCTTTCTTCCTTCCTTCCTCCTTCCTTCCCTCCCTCCCTCCCTCCCTCCTTTCCTACTTTCTTTTCTCTCCTTTTTTTTTTTTTCCTTGTGGAGCAAGGGATAGAACCCAAGGTTTCATGCAAGCTAGGAAAGAGGCTACCACTAGGCAACACCCTCAGTTCTTATCTTAATTTCTTATCAAAGTAACAGGGGACATACTTGTCTCCACACTAATCTCCACATACATATACTTAATAATAATAGTATGCCATTGGGTAATATGTGAACTTCGTCATTTTATTTATTTATTTATTTATTTATTTATTTATTTATTTATTTATACTGGGGATTGAACCATGGGCACTTTACCACTGAGCTACATCCCAGCTCTTTTTATCTTTTTTAATTTTGAGATAGATTCTCACTAAGTTGCTTAGGGTCTCACTAAATTGCTGAGGCTGGCCTCAAACTTGTGATCCTCCTGCCTCAGCCTTTGGAATGGCTGGGCTTATAAGTCTGCTCACTGCACCTGGCATAATTTTACATTATAGTGTGTGTCAACTCAGAGATGTGGAAGAGGGAAGGAAATGTCTGGAAAGGAGGATAGTACTGGGAATTGGCAGTTGGGGAAAGCATAAGAATAATGTAAAAGGGGCAGTTGAAGGGTGTTATCCCATCTCCAGGAACCACCATTACCCCTCACTGGGGCCCAAGATCAACTCTGCCCAGTGTATACTGTGTCCTTTACAAAGTGATCAAAAGGTCTTGGCAAAAGTCAAGGGCTTCAAGCAATAATGTGGGAAAACATGGTGGTCTTTGTCTCTGTTTCTTCTGGTTTGCGGTATGTTAATAAGGATCAGAAACAATTTGTTGAATTTTTGTTTGTTTTCTTGTTGCTGTACTGGAGACTGAACCCAGGTTGCTCTTGAGCTACACCACAGCCATTTTTATTTTTTATTTTAAGACAGGACCTGGCTAAGTTGCTGAGTCTGGCTTCAAATATGCAATCCTCCTGCCTCAGCTTCCCCAGTCACTGGGATTTCAGGCATGCATCACTGTGCCCAGTGAGTTTTTGTTTATTTAGAAGCAAGTCTATTCCTCAACCTCATTTTCTAAATCTGTGCCTATGTCAATACTTGAAATCTACTCAAGGCCAAGAGAAAAAATAGAAAAAAAATAAATTCTATACATAAGTGGGCTTAATTTATAGAAAAAGGAATTTGATTTAAACATGTATAAATGTACTGGCTACTGGCTAACCCAGGAAAACTGTGGAGAAAGATCCTTATCTGTTTGGGGTTGTTATGTAATGATCTGCCTAAAGGCAGTAGGCAAGTGAACTACTCTGTTTTCTAGAGAAGGTCGAGTTGGTGATTTATAAAACATCCACACAAACATTACCAGGTCTTCACTTTTTTTTATCTAGAGTTAACAGGTAATATATAGACATAGACATAGATATAGGTATAAATAGCTTTTTTCTTGTATCTCATATATATCAGGCCAAGCACTCTCTCTGAGCTACATCTACACTCCCATACAGATTTTATATATATATGGAGGATTGAACCCAGGGGCACTTAACCAAGGAGCCACATCTTCAGCCCTTTTTATTTTGAGATAGATAGGGTCTCATTAAGTTGTTGAGGCTTGCCTCAAACTTGTGATCCTCTTGCCTTAAACTCCCAGAGTTGCTGGAATTACAGGTGTATACCACCATGCCCAACTTCTACAGGTAATATTTTAACTTTGTACTTGCTAAAGAGCTCCTAGAAAAACTTTCTCTGCTCTTTTATACCTGCATACTAAATCCAATTCAAGTTTCTCTGGAGTACTTTTAACAATATCCTTCTCTGGATCTCTCTCATCAAAGAGATGAGCCGTGTTCTTGGTCAGATATTTGATATTTTACATTACCCAGAAATATCACTGGACCAAGATACAGCATCAAAAAGCTGGTCTGCATGTGAGAGAGAGGACCCTGTATACTGAAACATTTCAGGTCTTTGTTGTGGGTGAGAGGTGGGGGGCTAATAGGAAAGAAACACCAATGGTATATCCTGCCATGAAAGACTTGGACATTTCTGAAAAAACATGTTGTGACTATAGATATTTACAAACATTGCATAACACGGCTATATTAAATTTTTCAGGTCATTTTTATGCCCTATTAACTCATCTTCAATTTAAATTCCTTAGAGTATGATGAAAGGACTCTATATCCAAGAGAGCAAATAATGACTACATTGACAAATCTTTATAATACAGTTTAGCTTAAAAGAGTTGGGATGAGATAAAGCATATATTGTGCCAATTGATTTAAGAGAATAGAAGTATAGGGCTGTGGATATAGCTCAGTGGCAGAGCGTTTGCCTCGTATGCATAAGGCCTGTGTTTGATTCCCAGCATGAGAAAGGAAGGAGAAAGAAAGTTGAAGAAGGTAGTGCTTCTCCCTTTAGGTTAACATAATTCCTCATTCCTTCTCCCAATCCTACACCTCAAAATAATCAAAAAGAGAAAGCAGATCGAGTCCCTTTCATGCCTTTCAGTTCTGGAGAACCTAGCAAACTACTGTAAGACAGCACATTCTTTTAAAGGAACATTTGTATACTGCTTGCATTGAGAGAATTGTAATGTAGGTCAGTGTTAAGTGACTGAAATCATACCCCTGCTTGGCCCAGACTCTTGCGGTGTAGTGTGTGCTACTCTATCTGAACTGGTGCCCTAGCAAGCTCTGTGGATCCGTTAGCAAAGTAAGGCAATTTACATTGCATGTAATGAAACCATTTCTGGAAAAGGATTTTTCCTTTATGCTGGTAGAGACTGGGTGCATAAAGAAGATCAAAACACAAGCTACATTTAAAAAAAAACTACTTATTGGAGATTGCTGTTGCTGGTTTTATTACAATATGTATTTTACAGATTTAGGTAATAGCCCTGATTTTTCAAATCGACCTCTGTTTAGACACGTTTCACTTTGGGCTGTTTCTTGTCTGCAAAATTACAGTCATTTGCACGTTATTACAGTGAGTAGGAGACAGATTGTATTTAGCATTGGGTGGGGGAAGGGTTATTATGGGAAGTGATCTGCTACGGTCAGCACATAATTTCAGCCTGAAGAAAATTGCTTCTGAATGGCTGGTCTGTTAGCTAGCCAAGGAATGGTCACTGGGAGAGACTGCAAAATACTTCTGCTTAATCTGCATTATAGAGTTATTCTCATTTCCAGAAAGATGGCCTGTGGAAACAATGTTTGTAAAACTAAATTTAAAAACTTGTAGGTGAAATGTTGTCACTGCTCTATTTGAATTTAAAACAACTACAACAAAATGCCATCCTACCAAGCAGAGGAAGGTCAAAAAGCAGCAGGACACAGACATTATGCTGTACTTCATCTTTCTTCCTTGCCTCCCTTTCTCTGCTTCCACTTCTGTCATCTAAAATAAAAAAAATGCTATGACTTACAACAGAGTTTTATACATATGTAAATTTATGAGAGCAATATTAAATACATTAATAAATGTATCTTTAACTTTCATACACATGATTCAGAGGGAAAATATCTGAAATAGCTTCTTTGTGGAATTCTCTTAATTGTCAAAGTATTTAATATATTTTGGCACTAGAATTTAAGGATTTTTAAACTTTATGAATTATACTCTGCACATTTCAGGAAGCTGACTGAAGATTAATAAAGCATTGATGCTTATCAGAAACAGTAAATCCTGTCTGATTTATAATCCTTATGCATCTCCTAGGAAGTCTTAACATGCATGGTTAGAAGAAATGAGAAGACTAAAGTTTATTTTAAAGAAGAATAAAAGAGTTCTATTACACTCAGCTTCTTTGGCTGTTGAATATCACTTTTGTTGTGAACAACTGTGCCTCTTTTGTTTTCAAAATAAGCTTCCCTAACGGATGAGTCACTACAATCATTTGGAGAATATGCAGTAAACAACAGAAAGCCAGAAAGTTGTTTTGCTTTTTCTCTCAGGAGAGCGTTTTCTCCCCATCCTCTCCCAACTCAACGGAGCCTCCAGTGCACCAGCCAATCATCATTATGGAAATGTGGTTCTCAGCCTCCTGATTGGCTGACTTCTGGGCCAGGATGTTAAGGTTCCTTCAGCTCAACACACACTGCATGCCTGCCTGCTCTAGGGACCCCCTTCTTCCAAACGTATTTTGATTTCTCTTTTTTTCTCTACCTTCTTTCTTTCTGTTTTCTTCCTCCTTCTCCTTCTCTTCCTCTTCTTCCTCTTCATCATAGTCTTCAGGTTCTTAAAATCATCCAGGGAAGCACCCTGTATGCTTATTTTTAACACATAATGACGGCATTGGAGATCTGCTGCGAGTTTAAGGTACAGGGACATTTCGTCTAACCATATTTTAATGTTTTCTATCTATCTAGGATCTCATTGTGTGTCTGTGGATTTTTAGAGGAATCTCAAGAAGTTAAACAACACATTGTTTGAACATGTACTTCCTCTCCCCGCCACTCCTCTTCTCTACTGATGAGGATTGAACACAGGGACACTCTGCCACTGAACTTCATCCCCAAACCTTTTTATTTATTTTGAGATAGGGTCACAATAAGCTTCTGAGGCTGGCCTTGCTTGGACTTGTGATCCTACTGCTTCAACCTCCAGAATTACTATAATCAGAGGCATGTACTGCTGTGCCTGTCATATGCTTTAGTTTTTAGAGTTCTAAACACTATCTGTCCTAACAAGAATTTTCTTCTTCCTTTTTTTTTAATTAAAGCATTAAATTAAAAAATTTAAATTTGATACTAATAGTAGTTTTGTCAAACCATTTTTAAGGGCAAAAGAGATGATGTACTTTGTTTATAAATAAAACAATGAATTTTACTGACAATTTTAAAAATGTTTTTAAAATTTAGCTACTCCAAAAGACCCACAAATGTCTTAAGGATACATAATTGTTTTCAAGGTTAGAATAGGTTTGTGATTTGCCAGATGTGGTGGTCCATGTCTCTAATCGCAGCTGCTCTGGAGACTAAGGCAGGAGGATCCCAAATTTGAGGCCAATCTTGGCAGTGTACCAAGAATCTGTCTCAAAGAAAAATTAAAAAAAAAATTAAATGATCTGGGGATGTAACTCAGTGGTAAAGTGCCCCTGGGTTCAATCTCCGGTATAAATAAATAAATTAATTAATTTGTAATTCAAGTGAATAATAATAGGAAATACATGTGTGACTTACCATGTTCCAGAAACTCTTCTTAATTATTCATATATATTAACTCATTTAATCTTCACAGAAGCACAGTGGGTTTATATGTTTAACCACTACACTAGAATGCCACCAAAAATGTGTCTCCAAACAATGCCACCCTTTTTCTTGAGCATAGGAACATTTGTAGGTGATTGATGAGTTTTTTTTCCTAAAAAACAAATTTAACTGCTTTTCTAGCAAAGAAAAGCAATGTGGTAATTTTTCCACTAAAGATAAATGCTATGCCAAGAAGAAAGCATGGGACTTTTGATCAGATAAACAAATTAAGTGACAAATTATACTATTTCTGGTCCTAAAACTCAAGATTATACATACATACATATATATATCATTTGCATATATATCTCAATATATATCTGTTTATTATTATAATTTAATTAAACATATGCATATCACTGATATATATATAATTAAGATATACATATTCATATATATAGAATGCCACCAAAAATGTCTCAATAATATATATCTCAATAATATATATATATACCAAATATATGTATCTCAGTTTCTTATTATCACTTAATTGAAATCTCCTCTTCTTCTTTTGCACTGCCAGGGATCAAACCCAGGGTATCACATATGCCAGGCAAACACTCTACCAGCGAGCTATATCCAGTCTAATTGAACATTTATAAACAGTTTAAAAATATCACCATAATGGATGGCAGAGTGAGATTAAATATGACATAAGACTCCCGATTGTTGGGACTAGTGGGTGTGCACTTGGATAATACTATTCTTTGTTTTTATTAATGCATCGTTGTTTTATGTCATTGTGGGGTTCATTTTGACATGTTCATGAAGACATATAACATAATTTGCTCCATTTCAATCCCCAGTACTACCCTTTCCCTCTTCTCTCCCCAGGGATCATATTATTATTTATGTAACTCACATGCATATGTGCACCCATGCACATGCACAGACACACATTGGAAAACTTCTACATTAAAAACTAAAAGGAAAAGAAAGCTGTATGGTTTGGGGGGAAGGAAAGACATATTCAGCAACACAATTTAACCCTTGGTTTGGAACATTTTTTGGCATTAACCCAAATCATCAGAGTAAAATCATCAAATGATGTTGTTACATGTACCAAGAAGAAGCAACAGATTACACCTGCATCCTACCCTTTGTTTACATAGGTTTTATTTGTCTGAGCCAAATGTATTGGTAAGGCCATATATGGTGAAAATCTGCAATGCTCTATTTATACTTCCAACATGCACCTAGCAGGCTCCCTTGAACATTTTATAACATCCTTGCATAAATTATATTTCAATCAAGAAATTAAAAAAATCAATCCCATAAGAAAATAGAATCAATAAAAATTAAAGAATAAATATTCATCATTCATTACAAGTATAATATACTTTGGAATAAAAAAATAAAAAGATTTGGCAATTTGGATTTCTTTAGTGCATGCTTTCTGTCTTATTCCAAGAAATAGAATTGGAGAAATGAAACAGACACAGTTCTCACACAGAATTCAATTCTTTAAATAAAATAGCAATATAGTGAAAGACACTTAAGTAATATAAGCACCACTGAACAGAATTATACTAAAGGAAGAGAAAATACGTTTAATCTTTTTACAAAGAGGACTAAGACATTGGCATTGAAAAGAGCATTGAAGAAGATAAAATCATAGTAACCGTTACTATTAACAAATAGGACATAATTTCATGAAATAATGAGATTATAACACAAGGAGTCACTGATAAAATTATTATAATGGAAAACGGATAAATCATTAAATATAATGAGATTTAACTATCACTGTGAGAGAAATGATATGCAATTAGAAAAATGAATGGAATATAAAAAGAAAGTAAGGATTCTATCCACGGTTCCACATTAGTAAAACTCCAGTGATAAAGAGGAAAGTGTGAGTCTGTTAATAAATTAGACACGATTTTCATTAATTGCATTAACAATACTCCTCCTAAATCCAAACTTATATCCTGTCAACCTTTCATTTTATTTAACGAACACCTGTCTATCACTAACTCTGTGCATGGCACTTTATACTCATTTCTCAAACATTAGCTCATTTCTCGTGATTAAATTTGAGATATTTATTCATTTAGTAATTCAACAAAACTCTATTGTGGGGCTGGGATTGTAGCTCGGTGGTAGAGCGCTTGCCTTGCATGCGTGAGGCACTGAGTTCAATCCTCAGCACCACATAAAAATAAATAAATAAAGATATTGTGTCCAACTACAACTAAAAAAATATTTAAAAAAAAAACTCTATTGTGCTATATAAGCTTCACAGTAGATTGGAAAAGGAGTAAGACATTGTCTCTGCTCTGGAGATGATTCAAGTTTCCCAGGTAAGATGAGGCACTTGTCAAACTCTGATTAAAATAAACTGATTCATGATGATAAGTCCAAAAAAGCATTATTTCCAGCGAGAAGAGAAGCCAGTTTTATCTAAGGAGTTTGTATAGGCTCTAGAGCAGTAGATCAATCTACTAGAGCAGTAGATCAATCCCTAGTACCAAAAAAAAAAAAAAAAAGGTTTGTTAAATTAACATGAGTGCCCCATTACAATGGAGGTGAAGGAAAGGTATTGCCCAGCAGAGGAGACACCATGAACATAGATGTAGAGGCAAAAGTCGGTTTTGTGGGCAGCAGTATTAGTCTAGCTTGGCCGGATCTTAGGGGTCTTGAAGGGAAAGGATGATGATCATGTTCTAGGTTGAAGTCATATTGTAGATACGGCCATTGTGACCCAGCACAGAGGTGTTCCGTTGAGAGAACAATGGAAGCTGACATCAGGCCCAACTCACATGTGCTGCATGCCCTGGGTCTGCTGTGTCAGCCCAAGGGCAATGTGCTCTCAACCCGGCAGAAATGCCCACCTACCTACCTTTATCCCTTCAGAGAGAAGCTTGAGTACATCACGAACAATGGCCTACACTGAGCAGCAACTATGACAAGTTCTTGAATCTATTATAATTTCCACATTTTATGACACATATAAAGAAAAGGTAGTCTGAAAGTTCCAAGAGGTCAAAATAGAATCATATTATCCATGCCTGGAAAAATTCTTAGAAATTATGATACTTAAAAAAAATGTTTGTTAAATTAGGCATGGTAGCTAGCATATGTCTATAATCCCAGTAACTGGAACTGGGGAGGCTGAGGCAAGAGGAGTGCAAGTTTGAGGCCAGCCTCAGCAATTTAGCAAGACCCTGTCTCAAAATTAAAAAAAAAAAAAAATTTATAAAAGGTCTGGGGATATGCTCAGTGGTTAAGTACCCCTGGGTTCAATCCCTAGTACCAAAAAAAAAAAAAAAAAGGTTTGTTAAATTAAAGAACTTATGTTGAATGTCCATATGCATGAATAGTACAAAGAGTAGATTCTTCAAAAGCATAGATAATGGTAAGGAATAGCAAACAGCTCTGAATATACTGAATATACTGTATTGCAGTATATTCAAGCCAACAAGTACATGTAACTAGGTAACTCTGAATTTAGAAACTCTCAACTTAGCAGGTGCAAATTCTACAAGAATATTCTACAACCAAATTAAATAAACTAACCACAGCAAGGACAGAGATTTATGAATGAAAACTTGTTGAGAGATAGGTCTTCATGAATGAAAACATGTTGATTGAAGCTAATGTTAATGTCAACAAATAGAACACAGGGTCAAAAATGAGATCCGTGGAGAACACCAACATCCAAGTATGGGGCAGGAAATATAAGGGCTTGAGTGAATGAATGGAGAGAGAAAAGCCAACCAAACCCAAAGTGGGAAGGGGGAGAGAAAAAGAAAAAACCAGGAAAGGAATTCCCTCTTAGGAGAGTGATCAGCAATTCCCCATGCATCAGGGAAATCCAGTGAGTTTAAGACTGAAAAACCTTCATTGGTTTTTATTTGGAGGAAGTCATTAGTAATCTTGGAGCAACTTAAATGGAATGGTAGCAGGAACTCACGGACAGCAACCAGTTCAGAACTGAAATAGAGAGAAGCAAATGTAGTGATCAAATAAAGCTTGCTTTTTTTTTTTTTTTTAAATATTTTTTAGTTCTAGGTGGACACAATATCTTTATTGATTTATTTTTATGTGGTGCTGAGGATCGAACCCAGTGCCTCACGCATGAGAGGCAAGCGCTCTACCACTGAGCCACAATCCCAGCCCCTGAAGCTTGCTTTTTGCTTGTGTTGAAAGGGCAGAGAGAAAGGTGGCTTGAAGAAAGAGTGGGAAGAACCTTTTGTTTTTGTTTTAGCATGAAACAGCCTTCACCACACTTAATTCTGAGAGAAAGGAGTCAGTGGAGAGACTAGTTAGGGTTTTAGAAGTTTACAGATGAACAAAGATCCTATTTGAGAAAGAAGCTTTCAGTTGTGTCTACAGTGGAGCCAACCCAGCATTGATGTGTTTTCTCAGCACAGGATACTCCAAATGGATGGCACAAAAGGAGACTCCGGGCTGCTTCCACAGAGGACTTCTCTCGTGCAGCAGAACACAAGGAGATCAGTGGGAGCCAGAACAATCTCAGCACACAGTAGAAGTGAAATACACATGGTTAATATAAATAGAGACCAAGATGAGTAGGGGGCACAGTGACACATGAAGCAGGAAGATCCCAAGTTCAAGGCCAGCCTGGGCACCTTAGCAAGACCCTGTCTCAAAACAAAATAAAAAGGCTAGAGATGTAGTTCAGTGGTAGAGCTCTTGCCTGGCAGGCATGAGGCACTGGGATCGATTTCCAGTCTTGGAAAAAAGGAGAAAGAGAGACCAAAATGATTAGAGGTTTTTATTTTGTTGCCTAAAACTTGGAATGATTCAGTTATCCAGTAGCTTTTGGAGAAGGTGATGAGTAATTCATTCATTCATGTACATATATCACTTAGTAAATGCCTACATTTCCCAAGCATTGTGCTAGATTTGAAGATACAAAGAAATTTATTGGTTAATTCGTGAAAAGCTTCCATTTTTATGTTTTATTTAGAATATGTATTTTTAAAAGTTAGAGTAATATAGGGATAAAAATAATTCTACAAAGTTGTTAATTTTTGCGCTTTAGAAATAAAAAGCTAATTAGTGAACTCCTTTAGCTGAGGCATAGGTCAGTATCATAAAATAGAACCTAGAATGTCACTTCCAACACTAGAGTTGCCCAGACCTTAAGTGACCTCAGTAGCCATCTCGGAAGATTCATTTCAATTCAGTAGAATTTTATTCTATAAAAGAAAAATTATAGAGACTAGATATGCCTGTAACATTTACCAATATTAACATTATTAAATGAACTAGTGGTGGAAAACAGATTAGCTTTTTTCAGACCTTTAAATATATATCATGTCTATTTTTTTCTATTTGAACATTGGCATTTTGTATCTTTTTAAAAAACGATTTTATTGAGACATAATTTTTATGTCATAAGATTTACTCATTTTAAGCGTACAATTACATAATTTTAGTATACTTACAGTTTTGCAACCATTTGTCACAGTCTGATTTTAGAATATTCCCATTACCCCCAAAAGAAACTGCATGTCTATTCATAGTCACAGATGGGGTTTTAAATAGTGATTTTGGAAATCATTTTCTGATTTTGTACCCTAAAAAATGGTATTCATATAAAAAGTTATGATTGGAAAATAATTAATTTGATTACAACATGTGACTATTTTAGCTATTGCTAGCTAAAATATTCACCTTTTGAAAACATCTGAGTGATCCTTTGTAGAACTTGAACGAGAAGCTTGAGCTATGATAAAGTGAAATCCTGATACTTGGTTCATAGTGATTAAGTCAGTTATCTTTTTTTGATTTCTCAGCTCTGAACTCATCTTTTTGCCTGCTTTGTGAAAGTGGATCTGAGTCCTTTGTATATTTTTCTGGGTGACTTCTTCAGCAGCAGCAGGCTTCTGTGGCACCCAGTTGCCTACAACCTCCCTTGGTATCCCCTAAAGCCAAAGAGCTCTTATTGAGACCTCCCTGCATACAGCTCTCCCTTACACCCAAGAGACTGGATCTCTAGCAAATTCCTGAGGGGAGATTTCTTGCAAGTTTTGGAATGGTCCCACAATGACTTATTTGCCATCTCATGGGCCAGGTCATGTCATCTTTAAAAAGATCTTAATCACAGACTAGAATGTCAGGGAAGAGGACTAGTCCTTGGGTAGTTTATCTCAACACTAGGGATAGGGATATGCTCTTGTTATGTTCTCTATTCTCTTAACTAATGCATGAAATCATTAAAGTTGCACACCCCAATGGGATAGCACCTAATATTTTGGACATGTATACATTGTGTAATGCTTAAACACTTTAAAGACATTTATCCCCTCAAATATTTCTTTTTGATAAAAACTTCCAAAAATTCTTTCTTCTATCTTTTGGAAATGTACAGTAAATTTCCTCTGTTCTTTTGAGTTCTCTTGACTTCTTACTAGCCATTCCCTCAATCTATCATCCCCTTTTATGGTTAATTTTTTAGATTTTAAATTTTCCCTGTTCAAATTACTGTTTGGTTTCTCCTTGATTATACATAGACTGATCTAGAAGTATACTACGAGAAGGAAGTTCTTTTAAAATATCTTTATATTAATTCCCTTTTGTTGTTGTCGTTGTTGTTTTGTGTTTTGAGACAGATTCTCACCAAGTTGCCAAGCTGACCAAGAACTTGAAATCCTCTTCCCTCAGCCTCCTGAGTTGCTGGAATAACAAATGTGTGCCACCAGACTGGACTTATAGCCATTTCCTTATCAAAAGATAGGTTACTAGCTGGGTGTGGTGGCGCACACCTGTAATCCCAGCACTTTGGGAGGCTGAGACAGGAGAATCGTGAGATTAAAGCCAGCCTCAGCAATGGCGAGGCGCTAAGCAACTGTCTCTACATAAAACAAAAAATAGGACTGGAGATGTGGCTCAGTGGTCGAGTACTTCTGAGTTCAATTCCCAGTACCAAAAAAAAAAAAAAGGTTACTATATTTAGACAAATAAATGTATCTAATATCTAAAAAGCTATATTTCAATTTAGAAAGGAAATCTTGGAGGTTTAAAATATCAATAGATTTTATATATTTCATGATTTTGAGTATCTGTAACAAGTGCAGGATTTGTTGTGGACCTTTGTGTTTCCCGTGGTGTCAATGCTCCTTTGGTGACATTCAGCTGAAGCATGGGCTAGTTTGTAGGGTCCAAGACCATTTCATTGACATGTGAGCCATCTTGGAGGAGATGCCTACACATGGCCTTTCCAGCACAGCAGCCTCAGGAAAATCAAACTCCTTACATAGCCCTTCAGGACTCCAAGAATGAGGATTCAGCACAGTGGTAACTATGAGGCCTTTACACTCCAAACTTGGGGGTCATATATGTCCCTTCTCTGGTGATTAACCATCCCGCTTGTCCAGTTCTGAGGAGACTTGTGGGGGATTTGCAGTGCTGAGATAAGGACTATCGTCACAAACCCATACAATTGGTCACATATCAGTTGAAGTAGACACCAGCGCACAAAGATTCAACAGGACAACGTGGATCCCATCTCAATGGGGGTCTATGGGAGAGTGTCATGAAATTCTGAACTATATTTTTAAGAACACCCAGCCATTCAATCTCTGAGCCTCAATTTCCGCATTTTAAAAAAGTGAGATTTGGGCTGGGATTGTAGCTCAGTGGTAGAGCGCTTGCCTCGCATGCGTGAGGCACTGGGTTCGATCCTCAGCACCACATAAAAATAAATAAATAAAGGTATTGTGTATATCTACAACTAAAAAAAAAAATTAAAAAAATAATAATAAAAATAAAAATAAAAAAGTGAGATTTGTACTAATGAGCTCCTAAACTGTGACCCAGTTCTAACTTTGCTTCTACCAATGGGAGATAAAATTTATTGCACAGGTAAATTGAAAATAGATTACTGTATTAAAAAGGAACCTTACATCATGTTTTTCTGACTTACTTATTGAATTTCACTTTTTTTGTTGTTGTTGTTTGATAGTGCTGAGAATTGCACCCAGGGCCTAGGGCATGCTAGGTAAATGATCTACCACTGAGCTACATCGCCAGCCCAACACGGGCCTTTCAAATGAATCCTGCTTAGCACACGTGGAACTCTTAGTAAGTGGACTCATTTGTCTTCAGTTCTGGAGATTACTTTTATTTTTCTTGATTATATTCTTTCATTATGTTTGTTCTACCTTTCAAGAAGTCTTAATGAATAAATGTTAAAAATTTGGGGTATAATATCTTCTGTGTTTCTTAGGTATTTTCCATGTTCCCATACTGTTCTCTTTTTTTGAGGGGGGCTATTTTATTTGTGCTAGAGCTGAAATAACAAATTACCACAGATTGGGGGGCTTAAACAACAGAAATTTATTTTCTTTCTGGAGACCAGAAGTTCTGATTAGGGTGTCAGTGGAATTGGATTCTTCTGAGGCCTTTCCTGGGTTTGCAAATGGTTTGACGGGCATCTGCATTTGGGGTCTCTTCTTGTTGCTACAAATTTCCTCTTGTTTGAGGACACAAGTCAGACTGGATTAGAGTTCACTTATATGACCTCATTTAACCTTAATGACCTCTTAAATGACTCTATTTCCATATACAATCTCATTCTGAGGTAATAGGTGTCAGGGAAAACACAGTGCATCCCATTACATTATCCTTTTATGGGGCATCCTGGTGATACTGGGCTCCATTTCCCTGCCCATTCATTGGATCAAGTGTATCCATTATGCCATTTCTCTTATCTGTTCAAAATTTTTATTTCAATAATCATAATTTTTATTTCTAAAAAACTGTTATTGCTTCTTTTTCAGAGCCTCTTCTTTCATGTACATAAGATTTTCTCAAATCTTTTACAATATTACTTTTTTTTCTTTTACACAGGATTCTTCCCTCATGGGTTCGTTGTACCTCCTAAATTTTGAGCCTGTCTTTCAAGGTGTCACTCTTTTTTCATGTTGTAGATGACATCTGACCAGCAGGGCCTGAAGCTTAGGAAGGAGGGGCACACTGCTCTTTCATTCTCTGACCATGGGAGCTGATCTGAGTATTTGTAAATACTTGGGTTTTGCTTCCAGGGATCACCTTATAAAAATTCCCACTTTAGAGAGGCTTATTCAAGGTGTTATCCTAGGTTGTTTCCAAAAAGCTTATTTTTTTTTAAAATATTTTTTTAGTTGTAGATGGACACAATGTCTTTATTTTATTGCTTTGTATGTGGTGCTGAGGATCGAACCCAGGGCCTCATGCATGCAAGGCAAGTGCTCTACCTCTGAGCTACAATCCCAGCCCAAAAGCTTATTATTTGATTCAATACACCAAAGAGTTACTAAAGTATTGTATAAATCAGGAGTATCAAATAATATCTTAGGTCATAATAGAAAATATTATTAGGCTGTTTTTAAATACAGAAAATGAAGAATGTTCCAGGAAAAGTCATTTAGTTGTCTCTCTTAGGCTTAGTATTAAAATTATTAGACTAAATAAAATTTAAAAACTAGGTAACAGTTGCCATGGCTGAACATGAAAGCAAACATCACATCAAATATTTGTTTTACATGTTCTATCAACTCTAAACACATTGCCTTAAACTGTTGTAAATCCAAAAATAGTTGTGCTCTTCTTTCTGTATTGTTTTCCCACTCATCTCTTATTAGTTTACCATTGAAATATTTTGTTCTAATATTTCTTAAGCACTCTCTGTGCTGTGTACTAAATCTTTAGCTAGAGTGGTTTTTGTTTTTGTTTTTTTTTGTGGTGCTGAGGATTGAATTGGAGTCTAGTGCACTGAGCAGCTACACAGCCAGCCCTTTTTTAAACTTTAAGATAAGATCTCACTAAGTTGTTGAGGCTGGCCTCAAATTTGTGATCCTCTTGCCCCATCCTCCCAAGTTGCTGGGATTGTAGGAGTGCACCTCCACTTAAAAATTATACAGAGGCTGGGGTTGTAGCTCAGTGGTAGAGCGCTTGCCTCGCATGCGTGAGGCCCTGGGTTCGATCCTCCGCACCACATACAAAGCAATAAAATAAAGACATTGTGTCCATCTACAACTAAAAAAATATTTAAATAAATAAATAAATAAATAAATAAATTTTAAAAATTATACAGATTTTGTTCAAGTTCTAGTGTTTTTTGATAGCCTTGTGGTTATATGCAATAATATAATTTCTCTGAGTTTCAGTTTCTTCAGAAATCATACTCTTGTGTTCAATCATTTAGTATTTATTGAATTCATACAATGTACTGAGCACTGAGTAACAAGGTGTTTACAGGATCAAATGAAGTATTTAACATAGTACCTGGCATGGAATAGACATCAAATGATAACTACTACTATTGTAGGTTAGAAACATACCAAGCTCAAATTTGAACATAAGCTTCCTTCTTTTTGGTTCATAACTCTATACTATCTTCTGAAAACTAAGGTCATGTGACCATGCCTCTAGTTTTCCATCCCCTTTACTAGTTTCTGCAATCCAAATCATACAATCTTTAAGTTTAAAAAAATAAATTTAAACCCATCATTGTTTCTATACTAAGAAATATTAGCCCAAAATAATGTTTTACTTCTCTTATTTTAAATGATTTATTTGCACTGCATACAATATGACCAAGTTTTACATAGGTTGTCATGTATTTTTTTCTCAAAGTGCTGCATTCACTAGCTTAGGCTACCATAACAGCATGAGGTAGACTAGGTGGTTTATGCAACAGAAATTTATTTTTCACATTTCTGGATGCATCAAGTTCCAGCATGGTTGATTTGTAGTGAGAGTTCTCTTCCTGGCTTCCAGATGGTTGTATTCTCTCTGTGGCTTCATATGGTGAAGGGGTGGGGGGGCACAAGAGCAATAAGAAGGGGAGGTCTGGTTCTCTTCATATAGGACACTGTTCCTATTGAATTGGATCAGGACCCCCTCCTTAAAACATCATTCAACCCTGTCTACTTTTTTAGAGGCTTTATCATCAAATATAGCTATACTGAGGACTTCTATATATGAATTGTGGAGTGGACATTGGGTGCGTAAGTACCTTCTCATATGTACCTTATCTTCCAAGCCCTCATGTGGATGGATGGTACTCTCTACTTCATCTACAAATTTTTTTTTTTGGTACTGGAGATTGAACTCAGGGGCACTTGACCACTGAGCCACATCTGCAGCTCTATTTTGTGTTGTATGTAGAGACAGGGTCTCACTGAGTTGCTTAGCGCCTCACCATTGCTGAGGCTGGCTTTGAACTCACGATTCTCCTGTCTCAGCCTCCCTAAGTGCTGAGATTACAGGCTTGCGCCACCGTGCCCGGCTATCTATAATTTCTTTCACAGGGTTTAATTTGTGGCTAGACATGTAGTAGATTACTTGAGCAATAGCAAAATGAAAGCTGATATTACAAAATGTGTAATCAAAAGAAATGGAAAGACAACTTCGATAATACATGGATTCACTAGGATGAAAGAGGTCTGCAGTATAGGATTGAAGAAAGGAAAAACATTTAAAACTTCAAGTCTTTTTTTTTTTTTTTTACTGTATTGGAGATTGAACCCAAAGGCACTTTACCATGGAGTTACACCTCCAGTCCATTTGTTTGTTTGTTTGTTTGTTTATACAAGGTCTTGCTAAACTGCTGATGCTGAACTCAAACTCAAGATCTTCCTGCTTCATCCTTCCCAGTCACTGGGATTACAAAATGACCTATCACACCTGGCTAAAACTTCTAGTCTTTTGATGTTGGAAGAGATTAATACCAATGTCCTTGATGTAACAGTGATAACACTGGGAAGGTTTGTGCACATCACCAAGAGTAAACAACTGACCTAATGGTTCATTTGGGACTGTAAATGGAACTTCACAGTTCCATTTGGCGACTGTTTACTGCTTCCCATAAACAGCAATGCTACCTACTCCTCTCTGGAATCCTGGTGTTTGCTATTTATTTATTTATTTTATGTGTGTGTGTGTGTACCGGGGATTGAACTCGGGCACTTGACCACTGAGCCACATCTCCAGACCTCTTTTGTGTTTGATGTAGAGACAGGGTCTCACTGAGTTGCTTGGTGCCTCACCATTGCTGAGGCTGGCTTTGAACTCGCGATTCTCCTGTCTCAGCCTCCTTAAGTGCTGGGATTATAGGCTTGTGCCACCGCACCCAGAGAGTTTGTTATTATTTGTAACTGATTTTTAGATGATTTATTTCTACACCAGGGGATATTTGGAGAAAGCAATAGGACGTTAAAGCCAAACATAGCCAGAAGTTTTATCTCTAGCAGTAAATCACATCTACAACTGTAAACTGCAAATACCTACCTATATCAATTTCTCATATGTATGTAAGTACACATACACACAGACGCAATTTTCTATTTTTATGTAACTAATTATTTGATGTTCTGCCTGAAGAAAGCAGTGTGGTTAATGAGTAGCACTTGGTGATGGGCACTTGGAGGGGTGAGCAAGCTCTGAGAATGGGGGCAGGCACCATGGAAATAACCCTGGATTCAGAGTTAGAATCCTGGGTGCCTGTCCTAGTTGTCACGAATCGATTGTGGTGCCTAGGGCAAGCTGCTTCAGTTTTCTGCTATGCCCTAGATTTTCTTGTATAAACTGGGACAATAAGGTTTGCCCTACTTATCTCATTAGTTTGTTGTGAGGGTCAGAGGAGTTAACATGTGTGCATGTGCTTTTAAGGCATAAAATTGTCGAGGTGGAAAGGAGTGATACCTTTTTTCCCCATCATGAGGGTCACAGCTTAGGCCTCTATAACAAAATACAGGTTAATAGGAGAAAAGCACAACAAATTTATTTAATTGTACTTTTAAGTGACATGGAAACCTTCAGGATGAGGATGCAGGGGAAAATGTGTATATTAAGTTTAGACTCCATGAAGCAGCGACAGTGGTATAGAAACATGATTGGACAAAAACCGATATGGTCTGATAGTAAGAGACTGAGTGGAGAAACCCAGCAAGGCCTGTCCATTCAGATTCTTGGCCTCTTGTAGGATTTCTTCCTCCTGGGTATGGGGCAGGGTCCTTTTCTGGAATGAAGTCTTATCACCCTTTATCAAATGAGGAAAGTCAAAGAATTTCTTTATGGCCAGCCTCATACCCAAAGGTAGGAGTAGGTTAAAATTCTATTTCTCATTTTTATGGTTGGCTTTGGGGAAAACAGGTTCTAGTTTCTATTATCAGCTTCTGGAGAGAATGAAGGTAAAAAACCTGAGGCAAGAGATCAGAGGGAAACTTTGCTTCCGAGACCTTCATTTTGGAGTATTTTTTTCCTGAGCTCCAACAGAGCCATTCACCACTGCACCACATCCTTATTTTATATGTTGTCCAGTGAAATATCAAAAAGACATGTAGTTAAAATGATATTCCTGGGGCTGGGGTTATGGCTCAGTGGTAGAGCACTTACTTAGCATGTGAGGCACTGGGTTCAATCCTCAGCACCACATAAAAATAAATAAATAAAAATAAAGGCATACAGTCCATCTACAACTAAAACAAAAAACAAACACACACACAAACAAACATGAAATTGGAGTTAGCTCTGCCACTTTTAAAAAAGTGATATTCCTTGTTGACTGCTGTGGATTGTACAAACTGGCATAATAAATTTGCTAATATGATAAACAAATTATATTTCTGATGTGAATTGATTTGAGCTTAAGAGTATTTTAGAAACTGATATATTAGAAACTGACAGCAGTAAAAGATGTCAAGAAAGACACAATAGATAGCATATGTGCAATCTAGATCAGTTAGTCTAACATTTGATAAAGTAGTAATAGAGGTAGAACACTTTGCTGTAGTAGAAATTCTTTGAAAATTTAACCTGAAGAGTTACAGAAACCAAAAGAAAATTTATATCATCAGAATCAAACATTTTCAACTGGAAACAATTCAGAGATTATTATTTATCTTTCCTTTCCTTTTTTTTTTTTTCTGTATCATTCATCAAACCTAGGGCCTCATGCATGTTAGGCAAGCACTTAACTACTGAGCTATACCCTAAGCCCCTACTTTACAGAACATTGTAACTCAACTCTTTAATTTTATAAATGAAAATGGAAAACTCAGTTTGCATGCGTTTTGTCCAAGACCATACATCTAGATAATAGTAAGATTATCCTAATATTTTGGCTATCAGAATTATGTTTGGAATCATTTTTCAAGTTCAAAGTGCAAGCCTGAGAGTCAAGGTGGTAGCCAGACTTACAATCTAAGCTTCCAGAGATAGACAAGATGAACAGCATTACCGTGGCTAGATTATGAGATGAAATGAAATTTATTGACAGCCATAGGCACAAACAAATTTGTTGGATGATTCATTCCAATAAAAAAGCAGAAATGGGTCAAAAGAATTGTAAAAGATAACTATTCAGGCTGTCTGACATGAGTCCTTAAACTGGAAACAATGTAGACACAAGGAGTGAATTCCAGAAGATAAGACTAGCTAGCCAAAATAGGCTTGGACTTGAGCAGGGTGGCACATGCCTGTAACCCCAGCAGTTCGAGAGGCTAAGGCAGGAGGATCACAAGTTCAAAGCCAACCTCGGCAAAAGCGAGGTGCTAAGCAACTCAGTGAAACCCTGTCTCTAAATAAAGTACAAAATAGGTCTGGGGATGTGACTCAGTGGTCCAGGGCCTCTGAATTCAATCCCTGGAACCCCTTGCCTCCCCCCCCCCAAAAAAAAAATCCTGGAAGCTGGGTGTGGTGACAGGTACCTGTAATACCAGAGACTAGGGATGCTGAGGTAGAAGGATTGCAAGTTTAAGGCCAGTCTCAGCAATTTAGCAAGGTCCTAAGCAACTTAATGAGACCCTGTCTCAAAATTAAAAAAAATAAAAAGGGCTGAGGAGGTTGCTCAGTGGTTAAGTGACCCACTGTTGAATTCCAGTACCAAAAACAAAAAACCAGACTTGAAACAATAGCAACAAAAGAACTATGATACTGTTTCTAATAATAGCTATTTTTTATTGAGTGCTATGTGATAGGCATGGTGCTAAGTGTTTTACATAATTCTCTTCTTACAATCTCAAAAAGAAAAATAAATGAAGTAGGAATGATCATCTCATTTTTGTGGAGGAGGAACTTGTGGAGAGTTGGAGTTTGACCTGCAGAAATCCAGGATTCCACCAGTGGTCTAGGACCTGTGTGTAGGGAGAGGGAATAAGAGGGCATGTGTGAAATTTAGCAACACTGTCTGAGCCACAGACTCCATAAGCTGTGCAGTGTAGGACTTGACACAAACTATCACTGATTTGCACTAAACTTTGTTGCAAAGTTGCAGCTTAGATTATAGTTAACCTCTTGCTTTGCTTCTGCATCATTCATATCCATCTGATTTTTCATTGCAGTGTAGATGTGAATAGAGTGGCAACAGTGAGTTCTTGGGCCTTGGCTTGCAATAAATTCTGGTGGATTGATATTTATCCCAAATAACAATCAAAATAATGAGGTTGTTTCTGTAGTAGTTAAATTTATTTACAGAATCAGAAATCTATCAAATGTTGATACATCTATACAGAATATTAATATTAATTAATTAATCAATTCCTTCAACAATTATTTATTGAGTACCAGACTCCATATTTATTGTGTTCCAGGTTCCATTCTAGGCACCAAGGACACTAAAGTTCCTTCTGTTATGGAGTGTATAGTCCAGTGAAGTTGAGATATAATAAGGAAGCCAGTAATAAAATATGAATAACAGGTAATAAAATATGGTCTTTTCCGATAATAACAAATGCTATGTAAACATTGGAAAAGAATAAGAGGGAACATTCTGGGATTTAGAGAAATTTTAACTCTCTCAGTGGGCCCTGCCCCTTGGTTTAAAGGCCAATGAAAATCTTCATTCATAACTAGAATATTTCTCTGGGTTGGATTTAAAACAAACATTAAAAACATGCTTTCCTCACCTGGATATGGTGGTGCATGCCTGTAATCCCAGCACTTTGGGAGGCTGAGACAGGAGATTTGCTAGTTCAAAGCCAACCTTAGCAACAGTGAGGCACTAAGCAACTCAGTGAGACCCTGTCTCTACATAAAAACACAAAATAGGACTGGGGATGTGGCTCAGTGGTTGAGTACCTCTGAGTTCAATCCCTGGTACAAAAAACCCAAAAATAACAAAATAACAAAAAACAAAAAACGTGCTTACCTTAAAAGGAATACTTGCTAAGCATTGTCTATTTGAAATAGAACCAGCCTCAGAAAACCCACATTTGTGTTCTGGATGACTAAGGGAGCATGGAAGTAGAATTCACCAGGCATTTTCCACTGTATGGGTGGCCGTTTCCTCATGGTCTTTCAGGGTAACTCCAATCTCTGGGGTCCCAATCAGCTGTTGCAGTTAAATAACTTACTATTGTGGTCTGGTTAGTCCACCAATAAAATGCACAGGAAATATATTTTATCATATTCATTAAAATTAGGCTAACAACTAGATAATCCAAAGTGGCATCCTGAAGTTATTATCAAGAAATTCCCAGTACTGGTTGGATCATTTTCATAATATTTCCATTTCATTTCCATAAGCAAAGAGGCTCCATTTGGGAAAAACTGCCTGTTATGCTTTATCATGTAAAAGCAAACCATTGCTGAAGTTCAGACACACAACTCTACGGAAAGTGTGGAGACCTTATTTTTGCAAATTGACAGCTCCCATTGTGTCTGTATGGTGAATGTACAAGTGGTGAGTGCAAACCTTATGGCTTTATTTGAGATAAACTATGATAAGAGCTTGGCTCAAAATATTGCTTTTGTGAAAAAAAATCTTTGGAAATCTACAGTTTAGGGGAAAATGATAGGGAGTAGGAAGAAAGATTGTGAGGTAGGTATGAGAGGGGGCACTGAAAAGAAATGAGAAACTCATGAATGAAAAAGAAGGAATTTTGGAGAGGTGAAGGTGAGTATTCTGACCTTAGGCCTTAACTCTTCTACACGTGTATCTCTCTTATAATGAGGAAGCCTTTGTGTCAGGTTGACATAGAAATCTGGATGGATACCACACTGTTCTAGGGAAGCTGCTCGTTTTACAAAAACAGAACCTGCACGGATGGTCTACTTTGAAAATCTCATTTGGTTTGGGCCAGAAGCCATGGGCTTCAGTTAGGAGAGCTGTCCCCTGTGTTCTTCCTTAGAATTAGCACAAGGAATGTATTTTCTTTCAGTTGATCCAAAGTCCCTGTGGGATACAGGCACCATCAAATGTAGATTGACATCTATTTGTAGCGCAACTAGAAAAGGCAGTTTCATTCTGAATTATTTAACATGGCAACATTTTGCACATATAAATCATGTCCAGCTTTATTAGATTAGGCCAATTGAAGAAATATATACACCTGCCTGTCATGTAAAGCCCTTCATCTTGGGGAGTAGACTCCTCAGGGAGACATCCCAGGAAGTAAATTGAATACTGAGTGGTTTACCCAGTGATAGGCCTGAATTGGAAATTGAAATTCTTGCATGGACATCAAATTTCACATCAAAAATGAGAACCTAGTTCATCTCTCTTGGTTACCAGGGTACTAATCACTCCAGAAATTTAGATTTACATGACTATGGCCCTTCTGTGCCCTTTATGTTGGAGCTGGGCCCTGTCAATGTGGTAATGTTCCTAAGGCCCTTTGAGGTCTTTAGATGAAAGACATTCTACAAACACAAACTATCGCTTGCATAAATCAACCAAGTAGCTTGATATTTTTTTCTCTGCATCTTCGTGTTTGCCAGAACAGATAGGAGATAGCAAATGGCATATAGTGAGATGAAAGCATGGAGATTAATAGGCGACTGCTTTTTAATCAGATAAGGCATGACGATGCACAGTTGATAGGCCTGATTTCTATTACAAGAAAAAAAATATATACCCAGGGTTGTTCTCATTGTACTCACAAAATCTCAGAGGAAAATCTCTTTCATAAAAACAGGCTGCATCTCAAATAACCACCATGTTAAAGCCCTTCCTAATTTAGGTTCTGGAAAAAAAAAATCACTTAGTGCCACATATGGGGACAGCATTGAGAAAATGGGATTGTGTTTCGTCTCCCCTCCTTGTTCCTCCCTCCTTTTAAAAAACCTTGTTAAAGGGAGAAACTATGCATCTGAAAGGAAAAACACGATGAGGAGACCCAGTGCCATTACTTTGGAGAGCTGAGAGGTGGAGAATGAAAAGCCATTGGTCTCAGTTTTACTGCCACAATGGCCTTTTATGAGAGGGATTAGATACGCCAAGAACTGGTGCAGCATTCGCTGTGCCCCCGACCACAATCTGGAAAAAAGACGATAAAAATCAGTTTGTTGTAAGGTTAAATCACCAAAGACTTCCTAGATTGGCTTTTCAGATTGTTTTTCCTTTGGAAAGAAGATGAAAAAAGAAAGAAATATGGGCTAAAAGCTGATTTTTTTTTTCTTTCCCTCTTTTCCCCCAGTGCAAGCTGTAGCATTCAGAAAACATGTTGAGCCAGTCGAGGCATTAAAAAGATCAGTCTTTGGCTGGTGAATGAAAGGCTGTTGTGCGTGTGACTCACATACTAAATGGGAACTTGCCTTCAAAGCCCATTTTACTGCCTAATTATATATACACAAAATGTAGCTGTCTGTTTCAATCAAATCATAGGAAAAGGAATAAAACTCCTCTAAAGATGCAATTTTCATGGTTTGTCATAACCTTAGAAACACTGCTAATGCAAAAGGAGGAAGTACAGCTGCACGGTCCAGATAAGGTTCCAGTAATTGTTTTTCTTTTAATTATTACTTTATAAAGACATTATACCTCCTACTCCGAAGAAGGAAAATTAGTGTCCTCTGTCTCCCCTATTTTTTCCCCTCCCTTCCCATTTTCACACCAAGCTTGTTGATATGCATTTCAGCTGTAGCTCGGAGCCAGTGTAGCTATGGAAATAATATTTAAGTAACCACCATAACTACAGGCTTTCAAAAGGTTTCGGGGAGGAAACCTTTTCTAAATTTATGTTCTGAATTGAGTGGAGCTTTCCAAAGCGCAAAATAGAGTGCCAGGGATCGAGATAAAGTGCTTAGACCTAAACAACCATTGGCACTCAGCTTTCATGGAAAGCGTTTCTAGTCATGATAGCTAATATACTTATTTTTTAAAATTATTAATTGCATGAACATTTTCATTCTTGTCATCCTCACTGAAGAATGATGTAATAAAATACACAAAAAGCTTTCCCCCCTAACATTTTATATGTACAGATCTTTTTTTACAATAACCCAAAACTGTAAAGTTTAATAAGCCATTACTAATTTACATATTTTCATAGATTCAAATCATTAAAATGCAATGATATTTTAATGGCTTAATATATATCTAATTGCAGATTAAAACTTTCTAATGCTGGAGATGGCATTGAACATACTACCAAGGGACTCTAAGTGCTTAATTCAGAAAGCGTTGGCAGCTACTAACACTTCTGAGCGAAACAGAGTTCATCACTGGATGAGTAAATTGATTATTTTGCAATGTGCATATTTTTAAAAAGACCTAGTTTTAGCCACTCCCCCCACCCTGCCCCTGAATCTCTTCCTGCCTAGCCATATTAAGTTCAGGACCTGCTGCATGAATCTGCAGAGTAAACAACTTAATTAAAAATTCTATGATGATTAAGCAGATACCATCATAAAGCTACTTTCAGTGACTCTGAGAAATCCTGGGGCATGAGACATGCTAGAAAATCAGAAACAGGCAAGAATTTAATGAGCTTGTGCTCTAGAAATCACTGCCTGCGTCCCACATTCCAAAATGGAGTTTGTGACCTGCTAAAAGGAAACGTGCACCCTGTTCAGAGCAGCTCTGTTCACGGTGGCTGAAAGGTGGAAGCCGCCCACGTATTCATCAACAGAGGAATGGTTAAACAGATCACAGAATATACGCATAGTGAAATATTATTCAGCCACACAGGGAACAAAGCACTGATCATGCTGTAGTGGAGATGAACCTCAAAAACATTATGCTAGTTAAAAGAAGCCAGACATAAAAGGTTCTATGTTATATTATTCTATTAATGTGAAATATTTAGAATAGGTAAATCCATGGTCATAGAAAGCAGATTGATAGTCGTCAGGGACTTGGAGAGGAAAGAATGGGATGTAATTTCTTAATGGCCATGGGTTTTATTTTATTTATTCTTTATGATGAGAATGTTTTGAAACTAGAAGTGAGCATGCTAGATGCCACGGAATTCTTCACTTTAAAGTTGTTAATTGTATGTTATATATATTTCATCAAACTTGATTTCATCACTCACTCATTCACTTGTGTTTTTGACTGTGGAGAGCATCGATTTGCCACGAAACATACCAAGCATGGCGGTAGGCACTGGGTATGTAATACTGAATCAGTTAAACAAACCTCATGGAGTTTGTACTCCAGCCAGTGAACAAAGCAAAGAAGCAAAACAAACAAACTTGATAATTACAAACAATTACCTTTAATGACTCAGTTGGTGGTTTGGGGTGCTTTAGTTGGAGAGGTGAATGAAGGCCTTTCTAAGGAGGTGATATTTATGTTCAGATATGAAAAATAAAAAGCTATACACAGAAAATGATTGCAGGAACAAACAACAAAGTCATGACTTTATGATGGTATAGGAAAAGACAGTAGTCTGATATGGTAAATAAAATAAGTTGAAATAAATGTATATGGAGGAATAAGAGAAGTAAGCAAAAGCCAAGTCATATATATCCTTGTAGACCATGTTCAGAAACTTGGATCTTATTCTAATTGTGATGGGAAGATACTGAAGAGTTTTAAGCAGAGAAGTGATACACACTTTTCAAAAGATCATTGTTGCTTAAGGAGAATCAATTGGAAGGAGGCAGTGTAGAAACAAAGTAGTCTTCCCATCTCAATGTCCTCAACCTCAAACACACTTGCAAAGTCCCTTTTGCCATGCAAAGTGCCTTTTGCCATCTAAGGTGACTTACCTACAGGTTCCAGGAATCAGTTTGTGGACATCTTTGTCCATGGGGATAATACGGAGAAGACTAGGTTGAAGATGGAAAATTAAAGGGCAGGGATATAGATCAGTGATAAAATACCGGTCTAGCATGCATGAGGCTCTGGATTTGAGGATTAAAAAAAAGATGGAAATTAAGATTTAAATATGAGATGCTTAAGAAATATCCAAGTGGGCAGTCGTGGACAGTTGAATCTCTACTTGCATATGTCTAAAATTTTGAAGACAGGCTAATAGATACAAATGTTGAGAGTTGTGGTATTTTAAACCATGGTACTAGATAAGAATGCAATAAGAATAAAAAGAGAAGAAAGTCTATGACCAAATTGTATTGCCCACCAGCCTTTAGAAATTGGTAGAGTAGGTGGAACTTAGCAACAGAGGAGGCGAAGCATAAAAACATGACATCTTGAAAAATATTAAAAGAAAAGCATCTTAAGAAAGAAATTTTTAGCATGGTGGAGAATAAGAATAGGTCAGAGAAGTGACCTTTAAATTTAGAAACAAGGAAAGCATTCATGGACTTGCTAAAAGATGCTTCACTGGTGTCAGGGTGAACGTGAAAAAATGGAAGGTTAGAGAATACTCTGAGGAAGTTTGGCTATGAAAGGGGAAAGAGGAAACTGAGCAACATTTTTGGAGGTATTTATAAAATTGAAGGAAAGTTTTGGTGTTTTTTATTTGTTTTATTTTTGAAAGATGGGATATGCTAGGTTGGTGGTTTTCAAGTGTAGTCCTCAGACCAGCAACATTAGCATCAGTTAATCATTTATTAGAAATGCAAAGTGTGGTTTCTACCCTAGATGTGTTGGAAACTCTAGGAATGAGATGCAACAATCTAGATTTTTATTAAGGCCTTTGGGTAATTCTAAAACCAAATCAAGCTTGAGAACAAGTACCGCTGTAGTGATGGCTGTGACCTAGGGAAGAACAGAGACTGACGTTTCCGAAGACAGGAGATGCCTGAAGTCTGCAGGAAGATAAAAGGAGATACCAGAGGAAGTCCTACAAAAGTACAGAACATTGGTTTAATTAGGGAAGTTTTCCTGTGGTAAAAAGAGGTAAAGGTGCAGATCAGTCAACAGGAAGATGACAGCAAGCCATGGCAAACTCATTCTTTTTCACCCAGTCCTGGAGATTGACCCCTGCTAAGCATGGGTTCTACCACTGAACTACACTCCAACCCGTTTTCATTTTTAAAAATAGGATTGCTTCAATACAGAGAAAAAGGACTGCTATAAATATTTGATACTTTAATTTCAGAAAGACTTAAGACAAATGGTCAAGGACAGGCACAGAAAGAGTAGAGATATGAAAACTGGAGAATAGGGGAATGAAGTGGGTAGATAGCAGCTAAACCCAGACAGAGATTCCTAGTGGCATAACAATGGTAGGTCTCTGTTAGGACTTTCCTGTGCAACATTTTATCATCCACTTTACAGAAGACAAGGGAAACATGCTTATCAAATTTGAATTTGGCACAAAAGTGGGAAGGCAAGCTACTGTGGTTTGTGACATAATGTGGATTCAGAAAAATCCTGACAAATTAGAAACTTGGGCCTGAAATTGAAGATAAAACTGATTAAGACAAAGCCTGTATAATTCATGATATTCAAAAAAAATTTTATGATTCTTAAAATATAGAGCATTATAGTTATACATTGTAGTTGAATTCATCCTGGCAAACTCATACATGCAAAAATTATTTTTAGTAACATTTTTTGATGTGAATAAGGTTGAGATTGGGATTACGAGCAGTTTATAGAAGAAAATTCTAGTTTTAGTTGCCTACAAGTTCTGTAGAAACCAGAAGTTCCATCTTGGCCTGCATCAGTAAAAGTGAATTAATCAGATCAAGAGATAGTTCTTGAGTTTTCTAATTATTAAATCTACTAGAAGAATGATTTATAGTATCAGAGGACATTGAAGTCTAGGGAATATCGTGCATGGAGACATGGTTGAGTGCGATGAGAAGGCTGAAAACCATAGAATAGGAGGGCTCTAACATGCCCTCACCACATTTAATCATGCAAGTGTTTTTTGAGCCATACAGAGTTTTCTGTGTGGGCAGAGTGGAAAACCAAAGTCCTTGTTCTGTTTTGTGGTACTTAAAATTGAGTTTTGGAAATAGACAACAAATAAAGAAACAAATAAATGAAACAGATACTTTTAAACAGTGATAGTTTCTGTGAAGAAAATGAGACAAGATAATGAGAGAGGAACAGAGAGGGAGTAGGGTAGGCAACATTTGCTAGAGAGGCCAGAGAACATCTTTCTAAGGATGGAGCATTGAAGTTAAAACCAGAATGGCTAGAAGTGAACTGTTTATAATCTGGGTTTGTAAAAGCATTCTTTGTAGAAGGAACAGCATATGCAAAGGTCATGAGGTAAGAATGAGCTTAGTGTCTTGGGGAAAGAGAAATAGGACCAAAGTAATTAGAGAGAGGAACAAAGTTGTCAGAGATATGGGCAGGAATGAGGTTATTTAGGCTCCTATGAGGTCAAGTTGAGTTTAGAGTTCATTCTCAGTGAAAAGAGAAACCACTGGAAAGTACTAAGAAGGTGTATTAGTCAGCTTTTTTCATCATTGTGACCAAAGTATTGAACACAAACAACTTGAAGAAGAAAAGGTTTCAGAGGTTCCAGTCCATTGCTTGGCCAGCTCCATTGCTTTTGGGTCTGTGTCATGGCGGCCATAACACATGGCAGAGAGGGCTGCTTGGCTCATGGAACCCAGGAAGCAGACATAGAGAAACAAAGGAAGGGCCTAGAGAGAAGATAAACAATTCCAGGGCACACCCTCAGTGACCTCCTTCCCCCGGCTAGATCCCACTTCTCAGTGGTCCACTCATGTATCAGTAGATTAATCCACTGATGAGGCCAAAGCCCTTGTGATCTAATTACTTCCCCAAAGCCCCACCTCTAAACTTTGGTGCATTGGGAACCAAGCTTTCAACATATAAGCTTTTGGGGGATGTTCCAGATCCAAATCATAGCAGAAGGAATTGATAGGATCTGAGCTTTATTTAAAAAATATCAGTGAGGCTTTTATCTAGAGAATGGATAATTCAGGAGGTGGAAAAGAAGATGGTGGAAAAGAAGATGAGCTAGGAGACAGGGAGGAGGTCAGACCGTGATCCAAGGGAGACTATTGGTGGCCTGGATTTCGATGGTATTGATAAGGACTGATAAAGTCTGTAATGTTCCAGTATGTGTGCTGGCAGTTTTCAGCTCTTACCAACAGAACCTGCAAATCCTACAGTAACTACAACCACTGAAAAAGACATTCGAAAAAAGCAAAGGGAAGGAACCAAGTTCAGGTGAAAAAGCACATGGGCAGGCAGATTTCATAAATGCCTTCTTTCATAACAAAAAATATTAAATCTGGGTGGGAAAAATGATCAACCCGCACATATTAAAAATAAACAGATCTGTGGGCTGGGGTTGTGGCTCAATGATAGAGTGCTTGCCTAGCACGTGTGAGGTACTGGGTCCGATCCTCAGTACCACGTACAAATAAATTAATTAAATAAAGGTATTGTGTCCGTCTACAACTAAAAAAGTTTTTAAAAAACAGATCTGAAAAAAGATTCTGTACAATAAAGTGTTATTACTCTATTAAGACTTTAATTCTATACCGAATGTGAAGCTTGAAGACTTGCTGTACCCAGGTCTAAAATCCTTTCAAATGTCAACATTTTGAATTCTTCTTCACAGAGGGGTCTCAGGATTTCTTAGGTATCTCTACACCATGCCCCATCTCCCCACCAAACAAGCACCTCTTATTCTGGTTTGTTTTTCTCCTTATGAGACCACTACCCTCTCAGGCAACAGAAGGTTCCTGTGATTCTTCCCTTTCCCTAATCCTACACCGATTGCTTCAGAACCAATGTCTTTGTTTTACCTACTGCTACCAATGTTATTTTTCCATTATCCCTTTCCATTTTCTTCCTTAGAGTGTCTGTGTTATCCTCGACCTACCTGATTCCCAGTCTCAAATCTTTCTTTATATATACTTGCAGGAATAATTTCTTAAATAAATTCAGACCATGTTGCTCAACATGCACATGGGTATCACTAAGTCCCCATTGCTGCTTAAGATAAGTATCGATGCCTCAATTGAGCGCTTGGGACCTTCCATCTTGAAGTTTAAATCCACCGTATCCTATACTCTTTCCCTTCCTGTGTCCTAGGGATCTAGCCAACAAAGAGGAGGAAATCAGTTTACTGCTCACAATAATGTTATATTTCATATAATTATCCTCATTTCATAGAGAGATGGGAGTTTTTAAGATGATGGCATTAATTCCTTGCATTAATAATACACTTGCTCTTTTACGACGTGACTTTGCCTTTCCTTCCATCAATAGGTCGTCTTTTTCTCTACCCTTTGAGACTTGCTTTGCCTAATGAGACATTAGCAAATGTGATAAAAGCACAGATTTAAAAAGTATTTCTCTTTTGTTTTTGATTGCAGCCCTGAGACCATTGTGTGAATAAGCCCAAGCTAGCCTGTTGGATATGAAGAGAAATGAGATGTCCAGACAATGTGAGAGAGCCCATCTTAGATCAGGCAGGACCAGTCTACACAGCAATGAATGAATAGATGCTAGAGGGGGGCTTAGAGAGTTGCTTGCAATCTCACAGGAAGGAAATTGTTGATGCTGGGTCCAACATGGGTTTGAGGACTGCACCATTCATTGTTTTGCCAGAATATACACACTTTCTCTGACTTATCCCCAGAAAGTCATCCACAATGTTTAATTATACATAAGTAACACATGCATGATTGCACATTTAACAGAGATCCAAACTTAGGGTAACAATTTTCAGAATTGGATATATGCCAATGCTATTTTCTTGGTAAACGGAGCAATGTCTTTTAAAGTCTGCAACCAAAGGTACAGGTTTGCCCTATGTTTGGGATAAAACTCTCTGGCCTACTTTTCTCTGCCACTAGAAAACAAAACACCATTGCCAGCCATCTTTTTCTATTCTTTTGAAGACTCCAAACAACCACAGAAGCTCTGAGTCAAGAAGTAACCCATACTTTTGTTCTTGGGGCTCCTAGACAAGTCTTTCTTGGAACACTAGAATGGTTGCACAGAACAATGGGAAGAATCTTGGGCTTTGTAATATCCCTAAAATTTCCACTTGTCCAATAGATTGTTGAAGATTGGTCATGGAAGTTCATCAATGCTCATTTCTGAAGGTGCCTAGATTCTTTCTGAGAAGGTAATGACACCATGTATTCAATGCAAGTTTGCCAAACACTTCTTGTGTACACAACATAGCAGGGGGTCAGAAAGATGGCATCTGTGTATGTGTGTGTCACATTGTGATGGATTCTAACTTGGACACCCAAAGCTTGAGTTCCCAAGCTCATCCATCAATCATTTGTAGGTTCTCAAGGAGAGCCCTCTGCCAAAGATTTAAGTAAACCCAGGTAGTGTAAACTAGTTTTTAATATTAGAAGAAACAAAACCTAGGTAAGAGACTAAATCTAATATCTTTGAAATTTTAAAGCTATTAAAAATTAGATACAGATTTGTTATTAGGCAATTCTCCAATTTGGAGTCTCTGGATCATTGCAATGTGGAGAGATGGGGAAAGCATGGGTTTCAGGTAAGATTTAGGATGATCTCCTAGTTACAATCCCATATGATCCTGTGATTCTGGGTCTTTGAAAGTAACATAACTGTTAGGATTGCACTAAATAATGTAACATCTCTGAAATGCTTGGTACATTGCCCTTTGTGTGCCCTAACTATATGTCAGTTTCTCAGAATGTTCTAGTTAAAAAAAAAAAAAATCCAATGTTTACTTTGAGCGTGTGTGGTGTATGTGTGTGTATGTGGTGTTAGGGATCAAACTCAGGGCTTTATGCATGCCAAACAAGTGCTCTACCACTGATCTAGATTCCCATGTTAATGGAGTCTCATTATATTGCCATAGCTGGCCTCAAACTCAGAATCCTCCCTTCTCAGCCTCTTTTGTAGCTTGAAACTACAGGCTTATGCGATTTCATCTAATACCATGTTATCTTTTGAATAGGAAAAATGAATAAAATATTTTTAGGGGATGAAAAGCTGCATACATTTAAAAGTGAATCACTATGCTACAACATGGATGAAACTTGAACATATTTGCTATGTGAAATAAGACACAAAAAGAAAATATCATATGATTCTACTTATATATGTTACCAAGAATAGGCAAATTCATAGAGGTAGAAGGTAGAATAGAGGTTACCAGAGGCCCAGGGGTGAGAGTGGGTGATGGAAATTTACAGTTTATTGTTAATGGGTATAAAGTTTCATTTTGGTATGATGAAACATTTCTGGAGGTAGACAGATAGTTGCACAACATTGTGATTGCATTTAATGCTCTGAATGGTACCCTTAAAATGGTTAATATATTAAATTTTATGTTATGTATACTTTACCATAATAAAAAGATTTTTAAAGCAAATCTTTGTGAAGTATCACATAAATGTTGAATCCTTTCCTATGTGCTCCTGAGGATATGAAAAACAAAAAGCCTTCAAATTTAGGAAGATAGTGTCAAGTCAGCTTCAAATGTCAAATACTTCATTTCAGTATCTTTTTTCTTTGTCCTCATCTCCATATCTGGTTAAATGAGAGTTGATGGATTAAAAAGTGGTTGGTTCCACCTCAGTGCTTAGGTCAAGCTCTCAAAGAAGACAGGCTTACACATTCTCTCTTTGATTCCACTGGGTTCCATTTTACTCCATGCTGAAACATACATCTGGAGAGACATGGACCAGTAGATACCCAAACAGGCACAAAAATTAGATACAAGGCAGGTACTAATAGTTGGTGAACATGGCAGGATTCTTGTAACTGTTTTTAGAAATCCCATGCAATCTGGCTCAAGCTAAATAGAGAATGCATGGACTCATGCAAATGAGATAGTTTTGACTTTGGAAGAGGCTCTATTCTTTGCTCTCATGTTTTCCTTGAGCTCTCCATCCTCCTTTCTGCCTACCTCATTTTTCGCCTTCCTCTTAGGCTCCACATGATGGACCACAACACTCCAGCTACATAGCTTTAGATGGCAACAAGACATCTGAAGCAATTCCCAACCTCACATCCTCACACTACATTATTCAGATCTTCTTTGGTGGCTCTTAGAAGAGATGGAATCCTTCCCCCTGCCTCCCCCACCAACCCTGCAAAGTCTGAGCAAACATCTCTTTAGATCTCATTGGCTCTGATTGGGTGACATGCCCATTTCTGAGCTATTCACAGTGGCCAGAAAGATGCATAAGCCAATTGGCCTAAGCGAGGGTTGGGGTTGCTCAGTGGCTACACTGTAGTCTGTGAATGGCTCCCCCTGGAGTTGTGCAGAACACAGCTAGTATAGCCAGTCATAACAACAACCTGAGGATTTACTTCATCCCTCACCTAAAACATTAAGTTCTCAAGTGTGAAGACTATCTCCATCCTGTATCTACCTACTCATGGAGTCTGGGACATTACAGTTACTCAGTAAGTACTTATTGAATGAATGAATTATTGCATAAGCACACAGAAAATTTGCTGGTATGCCTACATCTCTTATCTGAACTTCACCATACTGATTTTCCAAAAGTTTCTTGCTACTGGATGATCATCAATTCTTAAATTTTCAATATTAATAAAGGTGAGGCCAAGCACAGATAAATATAATTTTAGTCTTCTGCTCTGCTAGAAGGTGGCATGTTTATACCTCCCCCTTGTTATATGTAGATGTGTAGGAAAATTATTCATACATGCTCTTTACAATGCTCTGGGAACAGAAATGAAACTGTTTCCTGCAACTTCTCTTCACACTCAACAAGTAAGAGACAACTACCAATTCTGAGGGTTCTTGTGTGGGTTGTAGTTAAACTGTAAACACTGACTTCGTGTGTATTTTTACGATTCAATATTGCCTTTTTATGAGAGCATAAAATGTATTTTTAAAAATAAATAAATCTTTAATGAAAGTGTATGATAGTTGACATGGGAAGTGTGTAAATCTGTCATATACAATATAAGTACTTATTTAAATATGCATATTATGAACATTTAAAGCTACAATGGCTGAAAGTAATGTTAAGCCTCTTACAGGAAACGTTACTTGGTAAATATGAACCTACTAACATCTTACATATGGTTTGCCTTATATATATAGAAGCCACCAGTGTAAACATGTTTTTAATCTAACATTTTTTTGAGCTTTATTTTTTAGAAATTATTGTCATATTTGCCTAGTTTACTTTTTATGTAGAGAAAAACATAAAAATCCCTTGTCTCCAAATTTTTTTGTCTTAATGTAAAAACTACCTCAAGTGGAAAATGGTTCTTTTTCAAAAATTTTTCCCTAGACTCTTTCCTTCTTTTTCTTTTTTCTTTTTTTTACCTTTGTTATTCTCATCTTTCCCAATCAAAAATAGGACAATGTATCCAGCCCTCCCGTAACTCATCAGTGCCCAACTTCCTACTTGAAATCAACATTTAAATCATATCATGACCACACATGGTATGGTCAATGGCATATCATTTGCAGATTCAACTCATCAAAATCCCTTGGTATTCTCTTGGATTGGCTTTTTATCCAGCAGCCTCTCTCTGGCTCCCGTCAGGAACTCAGGTGACATCCAATCCCTTCAGGTTCCAAAATATCTCTATTTTTTGAACAAGTTTAAGTGGTTATCACAACTTTTTGGAATGATTGCATTTTCCTCCACTTTAGAGACAGTGAGTCTAGTTTGTTACCAACTTATTTGTCATCCAATTGACCCTTGCCTCAAATTATAATCAGTTTATAATACAATCTGGTTATTCTAATTTTCTCACTTAAAATTCTTCACAGACTTCTCATTGCTTTTCAAATAAAGTACACATTTATGAACTTTTGCAATCTGGCTTCAACTTATCGAATAATCTCATCTTTGGACACTCCCTTCAACTCTTCTTCAAGAGCTTTCTGCTCCAGCCTCTCAGATCACGAGGTCTGTGAACACTCACTGGGCTTTTTTGTTGTTTCCCATGCCTGGATTGTTTTTCTCACCTGTCTGTTGTTTTTCTCATCTTACTGATGTTAAAGTTAACATCAGTAAGGTATTTTCTGGTTTTCCATCACAGTCAACCATTCTCTCTTCTATCCTCCCCCTGAACCCTGTTTCCATTGTGCACACCTGGCACTATATTTCTGGGTGGATCATGCACTTGTTGGAGGAGGCAGGAGAAGGAGGGCTGTGCCTCATTCATCTTTGCATGGGCAGTGCCCGCTGTTGACTGCATATTTAAAAATGTTTGGTAAATGACTCTTCATTTTAAATGCTCAGGAAGACCTTAAATTTGACCTATAAACTTCCATAAATAGTCAAAAGGAGGTCTACAGATTCAGAGCGATTATATAACCATAGGTAGTAAAAGCAAGTAGGTGGTGTCCAAGACAAATGGCAGCAAGCTAAATTCCATTTCACTACAGTCCCTTCTCTGTCTTTTAAGAAATGTCTAATTTGAGATCCTTTTCACGTGCTCTCCTTCCAAGGTTTAATGTACGTGATTAATCTTGACTTGCCTTAATACTGCTAGGAATGTGGCAATGACCTCAGCTGAACACTGGCAAAGTGATTAATGTTACATGAACTGGATAAGAATTTTTTTTTTTAACTCCAGATCCTGAATAAACATATTCATGCAAGATTCAGTTGCAGACCTTTGCTCAGTGGAAAATGTACCCTGATTTCAAAGAGCAATGTTTCAGATGCAATAAACAACGTTAAAGGAAACAAGGCCCTTGTTAAAGAAAATGCTGTTTCAGGCTAAAGTCCCGGTGATCATAAAAGATATATGATGCAATAAACAAAATGAACCATAGGCAGACAGGTCCATTCGATGACTAGCCACTGATTGAATTTCCCAACACTCCTGGACTTTCTGAGAGATAAACTATTCACAAAAGGTACATGTTAAATATAAGCCTGTCATTTCTTTTTTATGTTTCTAGTGAGGTCTGAGAACAGTTGAAGATTTTCTTTTTTTCTTTTCTTTCTTTTTTTTTTTCTTATTGGTTGTTTGTGTTTTTGAATTTTTTATGATGTGGGAAGACTGGCAAACAGTTGCTATGATTGTCAAATGCCTTAAATCAAGAAGAGAAAATGCAATAAAACACAGTTGCCATGGTAACACATTGTAACCTAGTACCTC
The DNA here is from genome assembly GCA_028644305.1 of Xerus rutilus. Lineage (NCBI taxonomy): Eukaryota > Metazoa > Chordata > Mammalia > Rodentia > Sciuridae > Xerus > Xerus rutilus. Next base: position 98,763,275 of record CM053405.1, on the reverse strand, counting down.
TGGATTATGAGCCAGCTCACATCTATGATCATTACTTGTTGACAGGCATAAATTGAGCCTAAAAGCATTAATATTAGAGATAAAACTGGAATGTACAGCTAAGTTACAATAATGTTTAAATATTTCCAAGGTAGCAGCAGCAAATCAACACCAGTTATGTTACTGTTTAAATAATGTTAATAAACTAAGTATAAACACTTTAAAAAATTTACAAGCTTTTCTCTAAAGATGGTATAACAAATGTATATACACTCTTGAGGCACAAGTGGAAACTAATGTGGTTTTGATGGGATTAAAAAAAATTCAATGTCAGCAATTACATGGAATGATAAGCAGACATTTTAATGAAGGAATGATTGTAATATGGAAATAATTCTTAAAAATCTTAGTAGCAGATAAACTCCCGAAACTCTCTTAGGACATAAATATACAATATTTCTTAGTAGACATAATTTCCTTTTTTTATTTTTAAGAAGACACTCAAATAAAATGTGAATTGTCACATACTTTCTCGCACATTCACTCTCATTTTCTCAGCAGAAGCACTCACACTACTATCAGACATATAAAGGTTAAAATAAAAGTGAGATTTTATCATATGTGTGGCTGCCTTCAGCTGGCTTCAGCAGTCACTTGTTATGTCAAAACAACCAACAATTAAAAGACTGTTTTTGAAGCTGTTTGTAACACTTCTAAGTATAACTTTATTACAACTCAGATAATCTGATATGTGATTTAATAGGATATTGTAGAATTGGTCCATATTCTCCACTTTTAGACTTTACTCAAGAGTCTGTTTCATTTCTCTGGTGACTACTGAGCTTGCTTTCCCTGCTAATGCTTTTGCAGTGAGAGTGGGAGAAATAAGGAGAGATAGGTTGCGCTTCCTCACAACATGGCTTTCACTGTCCTGAGTGTCACAGAGGCAGAAGCAAGGAATTACCAATGTGCTGTTCCTCAGTTACTGAATCCACAGGCTTTGACAGTATAAGGCAGTTGTAGACACTTCTTGAGATGGACTTGTGCAGAGATGCAGAGGGCTTATAACAGTACTTGGTGCACAGTAAGCCTCCAGGAAGGTTAGCTCCCGTCGTCTTCATCATCTTTGTTGTATCTTCTTCAGTGTCTACCATTGTGCTTCCAAATCTCGGGGTGACTACTAAATGGTTGTGAAATTGAGTAAGCCTATTTGTTAACTGGATATTAAAAAAGTGCTTATTGGAACTAATTTTTTGCTAGAATTTGTAACATTTTCAGGAAGTGTAACTTGATTGTTTATTCCCCTGTACTGCACCTCTCAGAGATTCCTAAAGCACATGTAAGAGAACTCCTGGAGTTGTGTAATAATCCTGTCTCCTAGCGTTGCTAATTTGTAGAATTAAACCCTTAGGAATACTGCTGAGTATCTGAACCAATCTAACACAGACTTGTTTTAACCTATTGACCTGAGAAGGGCACAGACTTAAGAATCCTCCATACTTTCAAGCAGTGATTCAGATATTTGCTAGCTACGTCTACGTTCTTAATTATTGTTTTCAGCTTAGCTTTTTAAGAATATAACCATTTTAGAATGAAAGCAATTTTCTTCTGTTCTAATTGCTACAGACCATGGCTTATGTCAACACGGCATTTAGTTTGTCTAAAAAGTTCAGACATTGACCTGTGCTTATATAGCTTTCAAGATTCATTATTATGCCGTATTCTTTTTGTTTATTTCTAGTCATTTTCCCCTTCCCCAGTGTGCTCTTTCAAATGTAGCCATTATCTTCATTTTACTCTATATTTTTAAAATCTCAACCAGAGAAATAATTTTCTCTGTCCTATAGACAGATAAAATAAAGGCTATCAGTGATAGTCTGCTCTCTTTTAACAGTATCCTAACGTAACAGAACATGCTGGGGCTTTATGCCAGGTACATGCGAAACTACCAACAAATGTTAGTTCTCTAATCAAAGAGTGTTTCCTAGCTTAGAGAAAAGGATTTCCTAGTTCAGACAAATGAGTGTTATTTCCTCTTTTTAAGACTGACGCTTCCACCTATATGCATGGACTCAGTCCTTACTGTGTCCTCTCAGGCCCAAGTCTGTGGTTGATTCCCATTCCTCTATTTTCAGGACCTCTCTCTCTCCCTTTCTATCTTCTAGTCTTTCCCATCATAGCCTTTATCCTCCAGACCTAGTCTTTGTCCAGAGTTTCAATCTCAATAAAACACCATCATTCCATTCAGAAATTTAGGGATGGTCTTTAATACATTCTTTTTGACCCTGCTTTCCTCTTCATATCCAGTACATCTTTATGAGCTTTTGCTCCATTCACCTCTCTCCATCTTCTTTGCTTCACCCTGCACCTCCAAGCCCACACTCTCAGTCCAGGCTCACTGAGATGGGCTTTTGTGGTGGAAAAATTGCCAGTGCATATGGTGGTGTGATGCTACTTTTGTTTGTCTTAGTTTAGAAAGTGTTCTGATAGTTTGGTAGAAAAAAGAATACATTTAGAAAATGTGTGTGTATGTTGTGTGTTTCTCTCATACTTATCTTGTGTTTTTCAGGATTATTATTAATATACTCTCACCTTTGGATGAACAACCCTGGGAGAGTGTCCCCATTTTTGGAACTATATTTGCTTTCTAACAACTACTTAGTGGTCACCAGTGTTCCAACAACCAACACACAAACCAACCCACCATTTTCTTTTTGAGACTGAGTATCTCATAGTTCCTTTTAGAGATTTCATTACCAACCCCCTTTACTCCTGGGCTGGTCAATCACTCCGAGTGATGGTGTTTTGGGATGCCCCAGAGCAGAATGACTTCGTGTTAGAGGCAATGTTACTCACTCAAAAGCTCACAACATTCCTCCCTGGGAAGTGTTTGACCCCAGGGGCAATAGGCTGCTGATGTAGGGACACTAAACTTGCCCCTGTAAGGTCAGCCAACTGAGAGCTTCATGGTTCCAAGCCACCTTTAAAACATTTCTCAGGTAAGTCAAAGAAAATTAGGTTTTCCTCATTCTTATCCCTATATTCTTTTCATTGTATAAGAATGTTTGTGCTTGATGTCTAGATTACCTAAACCATGGATTTCTGATCAGACCTACATTTCCCCTATATGCACATGGTTTCCCTATTCCAGAGACTTTGGAAACCTGCAGTAAAAGGTAGAGGCCCAAGTCTAGGTCTAGTTTGCCTGCCAGAGACCTCTCTTGAGGCTCAGAAAATGATACCCTACAATATGTCTCTTTAGACTTCAAAGGTAGGGCAGCTAGTGCAGGGAGGACTTTCTCTGAAGCTCTCTTATCCACCCCAGAGGCTGCACCCTCCAGCAGATACTCTTGCTGTGACTCCATAAGGAGGAAACAAGAGTTATTGCCACACCCAGAGACCACAGGACTGTGTTCCAGGCTACTGACTGTTCCTCGGGCCCATTAATCTCCCTTGAAAATCATTGACTTGACTCTTCCTTTAAAATCACCTGGCTCCCATTTCCCTCCCCTTTATAAAGTGGGTAAAAAACCTTCTAAATTTCATTGGGACATTATTTTTATTCTTTGATGCTGCTATGATGTACTAAATTTGTGTGGCTTTTCTCCTGTTAATCTACCTATTGCCTGTTGATTTCAGCAGACTCAACTACTCAAGTCTTGAGCTCAGGACAATCCCCCAGTTCTGCTTTCCAGCTCCAGCACCCAAGCTGTTGGTTTTTCATCTTTGACTTGTTCTAGGGAAAGTTTAATTGCTGTGCACTGAGGGCTCTGGGTGAATCCCAGCATTTACCTAAACACAGAAAAGGATAGAAAGTCCCCTCTAGTCCTTCACTTTAGTCTGTATTTCTGTCTATGTTCTTATCACTCTGCTGCCAATAACACCAATTAACCTAATAATTAATTCAAACATTTCTTTGAGTCACAGCTTTCTAATTTTCTCAAGTTTATTTATTTATTTCTTTCAGTATGGGATTGAACCCATGGGTGCTCACCACTGAGCTACACTCTCAATTCCTTTTAAAATTTTACTTTTTTGAACAAGGTCTGGCTAGGTTACCCAAGCTGACCTCAAACTTGTGATCCTCTTGCTTCAGCCTCCCAAGTGGCTAGGATTACAGGCCTGGACAGCTGTAAAGTTACCTGGCTGTAACTTTCTATTCAGAATTATTTTTAAGGGACAAGACTCGGTGTTGTTTATTATTTATATAGTACCTGGACAACAGCTGATGCTTACAGAGTGACAGTCCAATGAAACAACCCTCAATCCACTAACTGACAAGTGCTTACAAATAGGTAGAACAGAATAGCCAGTCAGCATGATGACATCACATTTATTCTTTGACACTTTAAAAAAAGGATCTGTAGAACTCAATTTGTAATATCTTAATGTAACTTTGAAAAATGCCCCCACATCACTATGAAAAAAAATTGAGATGTTTAAAATTCAGATCCATCCAGATTAAGTGAGAAAAGGAAGAGGTTGTTTGTTTTCTTGCCCCTGTGCTCCTTTCTTGCACCATTAGTAATTCTATTCTCTCTGACATGCAGGGACATATGACCTTGCTAGCCACGTATGCACCATGGAAAACTCCCCAAATGCAAATGAAATCGAAGTAGCTCCCTCCCCCATTCTGAATCAATTCCACCTCTTCTACTTGTTCCAACTTTGTCAAGACACCTCCTATTTCATGAGTCTAACATTATAAATAGGAGAAATTTACGAGACAGTAATTATGCTGCTATATTTAGTAGTGTGCTCTTTGTCCATTCCTGCTAACTTGTCCTCTTCCTTTTCTCACCTAATCGGGATGGATCTGAATTTTAAACACCTTAATTTTTAAAATATTGAATGGGCTTTTGAAAACTTGGAAGGTGGTTTATGTGCACTGTAAAACATGACATTTGGAGGGAGGGCACTTTTGGTACATTTTGTAAACCTCAGAGCTTTTGGGGAAGATCAGAAGAGGATTAATACCTCTAAAGTTTCTTTGTAAATAATGTGTTACAGGGAAGGAAAAATATGTTTTTCTCCTCTATTCTTAGGTTCCTGCTTAAAACCCCAATAACAAAAGAAAAAATTTAAAACAGAAAAGCGCACACATTCATTTAATGTAAGTTTTAAATCAAATGGGAGCTTTCATAAGGGAAATGAAGACCCAAAGAAACAGGAAAACCTGAGTACTTTTAATACTAGGTGTTATAGTTTGGATATGAGGTGTCCCCCCAAAAGCTCCTGTTGATGCATGTATATTCAGAGGTGAAATGATTAGATTATGAGAGCTGTAACCTAATCATTCCCTCCTACTTTGAATGGACTGATTGAGGTGGTAACTGTGGATAGGTGGCACATGGCTGGAGGAGATGGGGCATGCCCTGGAAGGATTCATCTTGAGCCTAAGAGAGCTTTTCTCTTCCAGGCTTTTCCTCCATGATGTGCTGCTTCATCTTGAGCCCAGAGCAATGGAGTCAGCCATCTATGGACTGAGATCTCGGAAACCTTGATCTCCAAATAAACTTTCCCTCATTCAAGTTTTGCTTGTCTGGTGTTTTGTTTAAAGACACTAGAAGCTGACTATCACATGAAGTTGATGAAGTGGGTAGTTGTGAAGTATAACTGGAGGACAGAATGGTATGATCTGATGTTAGTAAACTGAAGAACTCAGTAAGACCTGTTTGTTCAGATTTTCTTTGATGCCCTGGTGTCTTCAGAGATGAATGTGGACCTTCCCTCTGGGAACAGGGAGGGCACCTCTCACATGCTCTCTTTGTGACCTGCTTCAGAGGAAGGTCAGAATGTCCTTTCTAGATTTTATGATCTGCTTCAGGGGAGAAAGGCAGGGGTAAGGTCAGAGAGATCATCCTGCTTCTGCTGTTTTCTCAAATTCCTTTACCTTAAAATATTCAATATGTCAAGATGCCACATTTAGGGATAGAGTATCCTGAACCACATTAGTGTACTATTAGAGGGAAGCTTCTGTAACTTTCACTGGCTTTCTCTTCTCTTCTTCCTACAAGCAAATGATTATTTTTGTTATTATTTTTTATAGAGAGCTAAGCCACCAGAAGCTTTTATAAAAATCTGACATTGATTTATTTTTCTTTATCCCTTAGGCTAAAACAATGAAAAGAAAGCAACTATTCTGTTGGACTAAACAATTTGTTTGAAATCTTGATTTCACACGGGCTCAAGTAGCATTCTTTCGTTTGTTTCATGGTGTTAGTTGGTTTAACCTTTTTTGACTTATCCAAACATAGTAAATTCACTGCCTACAGGGAGTTTGCTGGTCATCTGCACTCTGTCATGCAGAAAAAGCATAGTGTCCACAGTTCCCAGGAGATTTAGTCAAGATAGCTTTGCCTCCCATCCTGAGGTGATGTGTTTGAGAGTGACAGTTACCTCTGTAGGGATAAAGAAATACCTTTTTTCTTTTCCATCACTGAGTTCATAGCTGAGGCCCCTACAACAAAGCATGAATTAACAAGAGGAAAACATACAAATTTATTTAGATAAGTTTTATATGACACATGCGCTTTCAAAACGAAATGAAGACCAAAGAGACAAGTAAACTTGTGGATATTTTTTGGCAGTATTGGGTATTAAATCCAGGGTCTTGCACATGCTAGACAAGCACCCTATCCTTGACCTATGTCTTCAACCCTAAACTTGTATATTTTTATGCTTCAGCTTGATGAAGAGTATACAGTGCTGGAAAAATACGATTTGGGGACAAAAGGGTATCATCTAATGGTATTAAATTGGGAGGAACGTAGCAAGGCATTTATTCAGACTCTTATTGGTGTCCCTGTGCCTTCAGAGATAAGGATGCTCCTTTCCTCTGGGTACAGAGAGGGTACCTCTCACCTGCGGGTCTTAAGACCTGCTTCAGAGGAAGGTCAGAAAATCCTCTTTATGTTTTATGACCTGCTTCAGGGCAGAAAGGCTGAGGAAGGTCAGAGACACCTTCCTATTTCTGCTATTTCTTCAAATTTCTTCAGCATAAAATACACAGGATGCCAAGATACCATGTTTTCGGATATCATGTTCTGAACCCCATCAAAGCTGTTTCTGTGGCAGAAGAAAACAAAAAACAAAAACAAGCAAACAAACAAAAAATCTGTGCTGCTAGGAGAGACCATGATTTGTCTGGTACAGAGCACCCTTTCTGTTATATGATTCTAGCCTTTCATTATCTTTATGCTCTTTTACAATGCTGTACATTGTAAGACATGCAAATTCTGCCCTGTCTGGTAGAAACTCAGGTGACTTCCTTACTCTACTCCTGAACAAACCAGTCTTGTTCTATTTGCATACTCATTTCAATATTTCTGATCTTTAAATATATTTCTTCAGATTCTCTTGAACTGGTTATCACACCTGCTGGGTTCCCTCTTTGATTAATGACTAAAATAATATCTTTCACATATGTTTATTTTTACATCTGTGTGAGGGCCATGATTTTACCCTTCTTTTGAAAACCCCTTTTTTTTACATCATTTCCTTTATCTCCGATGGCTCTTTATTTTTAGATAGGGTGATTATGTTTCCCCAGTTTCCAATTTTGTGAGGGTGTTTTTATAGGCATAGGAGGCCAGAAAATCCAGCACGTGTGCTTGAACAATATTTTTAAAACAACTCTAAAGATGTAAAATGCCTTAAGTTCATGTTGTCTCCTCTATTATAGAAATTAGGCCAACCAAAGACCAGAAAAATTGAGAGACTTTTCAAGATTGCAGAGATTTTCAGGAGTACCAGAATTGGGTATTGCTATGGTTTGTCCCTGCCAACCTAGGGGTGATGGGGTCTTTAAAAGGTCATGGCAGTAAAGCCCTCCTGAGTGGATTAAAACTTTTCTTATGGGAATGGATTCTCTGTAGTAAGAGAACCTTTTTCCTCTCTTTCATGTGTGCCTGTTTACCCTTCTGCCACAAGGCTGTCACCAGAAGCCAAGCAAATGTGTCCACCCCTTTTTGGACTTTTTAGCTTCTAGAACTATGAGCAAAGTAAAACCTCTTTTCTTTACTAATTACCGGGTCTCCACTATTATGTCATAGCAACAGAAAATGGACTAAGATAGGTATGAACCCAAGTCCAGACTTCAAGATCTAGATTACCATGGTAAATTATTCTTCTGAAAGTGAGGATAACAATACAAACCTAAAAATTTTGCCACAAAGTTTGAGTATAAAGAACACATACCATGGGGCTGGGATTGTAGCTCAGTGGTAGAGCGCTTGCCTCGCATGCGTGAGGCCCTGGGTTCGATTCTCAGCACCACGTACAAAGCAATAAAATAAAGACATTGTGTCCATCTACAACTAAAAAAATATTAAAAAAAAAAAAAAGAACACATACCATGCTTCCCTCATAGCAGGCCTCTAGTACTGTCCCATTGAATGAAATGGGATGACCAAGCAAATGGAACCATTTCTGTGCCTGATCAGTCAGCCAGTCTCATTAATCCTTAGGCACACTTCACATGTCACATGTGTTCCCCACAATGCTTAAGCACATAATAAATGCTTGATAAAATTTTGATGCATAGAACTGATGGGAGTAGAATTAGCAATTACACAAAGGACACACAGCTGATTTTTCAAAAAGCCTCTTTATAACTTGAAGCTGGAGGAAGAGACCATGTCGTTTTCATCATGAGTTGTATCCCAATCCTTACGTCAGCCATAAATTCTAAAAATTATCCAACTGGGCATGGAATGAATAACTTAGAATCTAGAGCAATGGTTATAACTAAATATCTCGACCTACTTTCTGCTAGAAAAATCACTCTACATTCCTATTTACACAGGAAATTGTCTCACATTTTTGAATGAGCGACTGCCTGTTTTAGTAAATCAAGGGCTGTGCTTCCATAGGTTACTGCTTCCTTCCTCAGCAAATGCTCCCAGGTGGATCTTCAGTTCAGGCGGACCAGGCTGGGCAGTATTAGCAAAGGCACTCTATGGCATAGATGCCTGAGAGCTCTTTCGACTGTGTGCTAACAATATTTTGATATACTCTGTTTCTTCCCCCTAGCTGTTTCCTTTGCTGCCTGAGCTGTTTGGTCATGTCTCAACTGCTGCTGATGAAGCCTTTTCTGGCAGGTTGCCCGGGGAGCAGCTCTCCTGTAGATTCAGCCTCTCTCCAGGAGTTGCCTGCCTTCGGTATAATGGGCAACACTGAAAGCAGCAAGGCGTTCGGTCGACAAGGTCAGAGTGCCTTTCATTCCTGCAATAATCAACCAGTGTAGCTCTTCCTCAGACCTGGGGAGAGAGAAGATAGAGGTCAAAAGAGCAATTACATTTCACATTGACTCCAGAAAAGGCTTGGATCACAAGACTGAAAAGAAAAACGGATTCTAGCCTCATTCTTATCCATTCGCTTTCTGGTCATCTCTGTTATTAACACTGCCCTGAAACCATAACAAGTTTTAGCTTGATGACGTGAAAAACGCATTTTCTGCCTGCAGATGAGATCTTTCTTCTTAGACATTTAGCACTGTCAGCATATTGCAAAAGAATGCAAATGAGCTGCAGGATCTATAACCAGAGACAGTAAGCAAAGGCCATTAATTATGTTTTTAAAAAATGTTAACCCTAGCAGACTGTATAACAAGCAATTGTGCTAATTTCAATCTGTAATCAGTCCCTACATTAGCATAACTTTATTTATTTAGCATTAAGGCAACAATTTAGAGAATATAATTTAGTTGGAAATGTCAGTAATTTTGCA